>CM055281.1:57374767-57442711 GCA_029237695.1 Conchocele bisecta
GGTTGGGTTATGCAATGATAATATAGCACGCTGTGTAGTATGTATACTCATACTATCATTATTTTCAAGTATAGAGTATGATGAATATGAATAACACTAACATGTACAGCAGCGCTTTTCTACTTCTTACCTATTTGTATATACTAATATCGAAGCTCCCCGAACGGCCACCTCTCCACAACAGCCACCTCTCTGTAACAGCCGCTATTTTATATCCCAAATGAATTATTTCCTCTATATTTAACCCTTACACTGCTGAGCATGAACATTGTCGTCTGATGTTGATTTTGCATTCTTTATCAATAAAAACATGTTTTGACAGCATTTTAGAATCATTTCCATTGGAAATGATTGTAAAATGCTGTCAAAACATGTTTTTATTGAGAATTATTGAAGAAAATAAATAAACATCAGACGATAAAATTGTATTCAGCATTCACCTCCCTACAACAGCCACCTCTCTATAACAGCCAATTTTGCCTCTTCCCATGGGTGGCTGTTGTAGAGAGGTTGCACTGTACTAATATCGTATACATATCGTAATCGTATAGTATTGGTATATTTAATGAGCATATCGTATGATCATATAATATTGGTATGTTTGTACCGTATCATCGTATAGAACAAACGTACTACACGAATATTATACAAACATACGATATCCGTTCGTATATACGATTTGTATATGTTTGTACGATACAAACGTACTATAAACGTACGATTTGAATGGTATATCTATACGATATTGGTTGGTACATGTATGTACGGTACAAACATACCGTACGTTTATATTATATGCATATCGTATAGAAAACATATCGTATTGGTATAGTATACGTATAGTATTGGTATAGTACGTATAGTTGACCTGCAGAAAAGCGCTACTGTAATCCTCAGACAATACCTCAAATATTAAATATGTATTTTCTCATGCATCTGTACTGTGTTATATCGATCAAGTGCATTGTTTATTTGATCAAATCTTAATAGGTTTCTGTTGCATTCATTTACATACGACCACAAGCTGTGATCTGTATGTATTTTATTTATTTTATAATTTCTTTTATAAAAAATTAATAAATGCATATATGAGACCTAGGACAGATTAAAACAAAAAGCAACAACAAAGAACACAGCAGGTTAATAGTTATTATTCAGCTAACCCCCCTCGCACAGCCGTGTGTTGATTGGCTGCTGATAGTGCACACATGTCATTTGACAATCACTGGTTTCACATTGATACATTCACGCTCAAGGCTGGTAAATAGAGAATACTAGGTTTATGACGTGAATGGGAAAGAATAGCTGGCAAGGCTTAGGAAACGGGATGGGCGATGCTCAGCCGAGCCCATCCCGTTTCCGTGCCTCGCCAGATATTTTTCCCATTCACGGCACTGACCTACTATTATATTTAACCCATCAACACCTACAAATAACTTTAAAATGGCAATAAAATAACCCCAGCCGCATCCTTAAAATCGGAGAATCGACTAGTATGACAACCGCACATATTCATACGCAGTGATTAGGTCGTATGGACAGGATATCATAAATGTTTCACAGCACCTTGTTTCACGGCACATACGCACTGTGTTGACGGGATAAATATAGAATAGCAGGCTAGTGTCTTTTGATATCAAGTTTAGGCAAGGCTAGGAAACGCGTAGGAATTCCAAGGCTTGCCTACAGTTTCCGAGCCTTGATATCAAAAGACAGTAGCCTGGTATTCTATTTATCAGGTAACGTTTTATGCTCGAAAATGACCACAGATGACATCGTTATCTATGGCCAGAACGCGGACTTGTTTACGTTGCGTCATTGCACCGACATCATTCGGTAACGTCACGAGGCGTCATTCGACCAATAGAACGTCAGTTTTCACTTCCTTGTACTCCAGGGGCACGTTTCACTAAACTTCGTACGATAAAATGTACGTACGCATGTTTGAATGAATTTGCTTCGCACATTGACATATTTCTCTAATGCTACCAGTTTGTACCTACATGTTCATGTCATTAAATGTAGCACATCCACGAAAAAAAAATTCAAAATCGGCTGTTAGAACAAATGTAATTGTGGATTTGAAATTTGCACTTACGAACTTCTTAGTCGTAAGAATTTTAGTGAAACGGGCCCCAGACGTTTGTATCAGGTCAATGTCTGATAAAACAATATGTTATCAGTCAGTAGATCTACGTACATGTATTAGGTCAATACAGGAACACATGTGAAAGACTCGGATCTAGGACACAATACTTGGTTCATTTGGAAAACGTTACCCCACCCACACATTTCCATACACTATACCTTACAGCCTTTTCCTTGGCTCATTTGGAAAACGTTACCCCACCCATCCATTTCTATACACTATACCTTACAGCATTTTCATTGGAAAGGCTGTAAGGTATAGTGTATGGAAATTGGTGGGTGGGGTAACGTCTTCCAAATGAGCCAAGCATTGAGTCCTAGGTCCGAGTCTTCCACCTGTGTACCGGACAGGTTACTTGGTGGTAGCATACAAGTAGGATACACCACGAGCTGCGTTAATCTTGCCCATATGTCAACGTTTCTGCACGTCCATTGGCAATATCAACGAGCAATCAATCAGTTTGATTGGCTGTGCCTGAGCAATAGAACAGCTCAGGCTCAGCCAATGAAGCGGCTTGCTTTCAATCACAATATTCAAGTATTCTGCAATATGGAAATTGACAGATATTTGCAAGATTAGCGCAGGCAGTGGTTGTAGGTACACATAACAACATTCATATGGTACACTTAAATGTGGCTGTGACTGGAGAAATGAGGCTTACGGGTTTTGCGAACAGTGTAGATCCAGATCAGCCTGTGCATCCGCATTTTTCCCATTCACCGCACTGACCTACTATTCTATTTATCCCATCAACACCTACAACTGACTTTAACATGTAAAAACAAATAACCCCAGCGGCATCCTAAAAAACCGGAGAATCGACTAGTATGACAACCGCACATATTCATACGCCGTGACTAGGTCGTATTGACAGGATATCAAAAATGTTTCACGGAACCTTGTTTCACGGCACATACGCACAGTGTTGACGGGATAAATATAGAATACCAGGCTAGTGTATATTGATATCAAGTTTATCAGGCAAGGCTAGGAAACGCGTAGGAATTCCGAAGCTTGCCTACAGTATCCGAGTCTTGGTATCAAAAAACAGTAGCCTTGTATCAGGTAACGTTTTATGACCACATATGACGTCGTGGCAGAACGAGGACTTGTTTACTTTGCGTCATTACACTGACGTCAGTCGGTAACGTCACGTGGCGTCATCCGACCAATGGAACGTCAATTTTCACTTCGTTGTAATCAAGGGGCCCGTTTCACTAAACTTCGTACGATAAAATGTACGTACGCATGTTTAAATGAATTTGCTTCACACATTCACGTGTTTCTCTAATGCTACCAGTTTGTACCTACAGGGTCATGCCATTAAATGTAGCACACCCACGAACATATTTTTTTAAAATAGACTGTTAGTACATGTATATATTCAATTGTGGATTTTAATTTTGCACTTACGAACTTCTTAGTCGTACGAAGTTTAGTGAAACGGGCACCAGATGTTTGTATCAGGTCAATATGTTATCAGTCAGAAGATCTACGTATTTGGTCAACACAGGACCACAGGTGGAAGACTCGGACCTAGGACCGAATACTTGGCTCATTGGAAAACGTTACCCACCCACCAATTTCCATACACTATGCCTTACAGCCTTTTCATTGGCTCATTTGGAAAACGTTACCCCACCCACCCATTTCCATACACTGTACCTTGCAGCCTTTCCCTAACCATTGGCTCATTTGTAAAACGTTACCCCACCCACCCATTTCCATACACTATACCTTGCAGCCATTTCATTGGAAAGTCTCTAAGGTATAGTGTGTGGAAATGGATGGGTGGGGTAACGTTTTCCAAATGAGCCAAGTATTGTGTCCTAGGTCCGAGTCTTCCACCTGTGTACCGGACAGGTTACTTGGTGATAGCATACAAGTAGGATACACCACGACCTGCGTCAATCTTGCCCAGATGTCAACGTTTCTGTACGTCCATTTGGCAATATCAACGAGCAATCAATCAGTTTGATTGGCTGTGTCTGAGCTGTAGAACAGCTCAGGCTCAGCCAATCAAGCGGCTTGCTTTCAATCACAATATTCATGTATTCTGCAATATGGAAATTAACAGATATTTGCAAGATTAGCGCAGGCGGTGATGTAGGTACAAATACAAACATTCATATGGTACACTTAAATGTGGCTGTGATTGGAGAAATGGGGCTTACGGGTTTTGCGAACAGTGTAGATCCAGATCAGCCTGTGCATCCGCACAGTCTGATCAGGATCTGCACTGTTCGTCATTCCATCAATGAAACACCCGTCATGGTTATGTCAAGCAATATAGATCGTTATTACGTTACTCTGGTCAGAAATCCCATAAGAACCATTTCTCCACTCACAGCCACAAATCATGAAATCATGAAATGTAGTTTACTTGTACAATATAAGCATTATATAGATTAGTCTCTATGCAAGACATCCAATGAAATTATAGTTTGTAGAGAGCCATATCACTTGTATTATATAATTAATCGTGTTATAACTGACCTCTTATATGTCAATAATTTGAAAATGTGTCTGTGACTCGAGAAATGGGGCTTATGGGGTTTGTGACCAGTGTAGCTCCTGATCAATATTGCTTGTTAGAAACATGACAGCTGCTTCATTGGTGGAATGGCGAAAAGTGCAGACCCTGATCAGACTGTACGGATGCACAGGGTGATCTGGATCAACACTGGTCACAAAAACAATAAGCCCCATTTTCTCCAGTCACAGCCACATATGAGTTTATTAAAAATTCAATATATGAGCTACACTGTTTGGCCCGCCCCTTCCCGTGCACCTGCTTTACATGTATTGAATGTATCCCCGCCCCTTCGTGTGCACCTGTTTTACATGTATTGAATGTATCCCCGCCCCTTCCCGTGCACCCGTTTTACATGTATTGAATGTATCCCCGCCCCTTCGGGTGTATCTGTATTACATGTATTGAATGTATCCCCGCCCTTCCAGTGCATCTGTTTTACATGTATTGAATGTATCCCCGCCCCTTCCCGTGCACCTGTTTTACATGTATTGAATGTATCCCCGCCCCTTCCCGTGCACCTGTTTTACATGTATTGAATGTATCCCCGCCCCTTCGGGTGTATCTGTATTACTATGGATTGAATGTATCCCCCGACCCCTTCCCGTGCACCTGTTTTACATGTATTGAATGTATCACAGCCCCTTCCCGTGCACCTGTTTTGCATGTATTGAATGTATCCCCGCCCCTTCCCGTGCACCTGTTTTACATGTATTGAATGTATCACCGCCCCTTCCCGTGCACCTGTTTTTACTGTATTGAATGTATCACCGCCCATCATCCCGCACCTGTTTTACATGTATTGAATGTATCCCCGCCCCTTCCCGTGCAACTGTTTTACATGTATTGAATGTATCCCCGCCCCTTCCGTGCACCTGTTTTACATGTATTGAATGTATCCCCGCCCCTTCCCGTGCACCTGTTTTACATGTATTGAATGTATCCCCGCCCCTTCCCGTGCACCTGTTTTACATGTATTGAATGTATCACCGCCCCTTCCGTGCACCTGTTTTACATGTATTGAATGTATCCCCGCCCCTTCCCGTGCACCTGTTTTACATGTATTGAATGTATCCCCGCCCCTTCGCGTGCACCTGTTTTACATGTATTGAATGTATCCCCGCCCCTTCGGGTGTATCTGTATTACATGTATTGAATGTATCCCCGCCCCTTCCCGTGCACCTGTTTTACATGTATTGAATGTATCCCGCCCCTTCCCGTGCACCTGTTTTACATGTATTGAATGTATCACCGCCCCTTCCCGTGCACCTGTTTTACATGTATTGAATGTATCCCCGCCCCTTCTCATGCACCTGTTTTACATGTATTGAATGTATCACCGCCCCTTCGGGTGTATCTGTATTACATGTATTGAATGCATCCCGCCCCTTAGCGTGCATCTGTTTTACATGTATTGAATGTATCCCCGCCCCTTCGCGTGCACCTGTTTTACATGTATTGAATGTATCCCCGCCCCTTCGCGTGCACCTGTTTTACATGTATTGAATGAATCCCCGCCCCTTCGCGTGCACCTGTTTTACATGTATTGAATGAATCCCCGCCCCTTCGCGTGCACCTGTTTTTACATGTATTGAATGAATCCCCGCCCCTTCGCGTGCACCTGTTTTACATGTATTGAATGAATCCCCGCCCCTTCTCGTGCACATGTTTACCGGTAAGCGCGCGAGACTGTTATTTGATGACGGTTTGAAAAAGCGTGTCTGCATACTCGGTAAAAGTATCTGTGATTCTTGAAGTTGTGACAACAGGGTGTGATCTCTTGTTCACAGTAACATTATATTTGAAATCTTTCCCGCTCCAAAGTAAGTATTATTTTATATTTTCTTTAATATGAAACGGATTGTGATGAAATATGGCGCAGTAAACGCGTCTCCATGAGCTGCATTTGGTCGCCAGGGAGTTTGGCACATACTTATGTCGTTTTCGCGAAGAATCGATTTCCGTGTGTGCCGACACGGAAATCGATTATTCGCAAAAGCAATAGAAGTTTGGGCCAAAGTACAGAGACCACCAAATGGAGCTGAACAAGATGCGTTTGATGCGCCATATTTCATCAAAATCCGTTGCGTAATAAGGACAAAATAAAAGAATACGTACTTTGAATCGGATGGATTCTGGAAGTTTCAGTACTTGTTGTTGTTGTTGTTAGTACCACGTTAGTATACACCTTGTATACTGGTGAGTGGCGATAGGCGATTAATTGAGACGAAATGCTGCGCTATTATTGGTTGAGAAAGTGTGTCAAAGTATACATGTAAGTTAACTAATATAGTTTATATATTGAAATGTTAATACATTAATGAAGAGCAAGCGTAGAAATTAGTTTATTAAAAAATAAATGTGAACTATACTTAATTCGGTATAACTCTATATATATACAGAAGGCTTCTAACTTTGGTCGAACACGATTTCGCATAATAAGAAAATGACATATTTAAAATTGTAATTTTCTCAGCATTCTATGTATTTCTGCAGGATAACGGTAATTCTCAAATGATCATATGAACTTGCCACTACAATATTGACGTTAGAGTCTTAAACACATTATTTAATTTGTTATGACACGAGGTTGTGTCCGACCTAGGAAAAACAGCTGTAATTCGATTTCATTTACATAATTATGTTCTACAATAACAATTATCCGCAAATGAACATGTGCACTTTCCGCAAAAATATTCACATTAGTGTTAATAAAATTGCGGACTCTTTTATGATACGTGTCCGACCAAAGTTAGAAGCCTTGTTTATACAAGGTTATACCGATGAAAGCCGAAACACGCCGAATGCCTGTGGTTGGGCCCAGCCTCTTCGAGTGCAGATGTCTGTTAGAATGAAGCCACGCCCATAAACCGGCTGTCGAATTGGGATACTACGACGTTATTGGCGGTTTAACACAGAATCAATCGAGCTCCCACGGTGACATGGATCGCGTCACAGGAAATTAAGTCAACAATGTGGAGCTTATGGTTCTATATACAGTGGAACCTCTCTAAACCGGACACCCTGGGGACTCCCAGGATGTCCGGTTTAGACAGGTTCCACACATGTTTGCGTGCTTTGCAATCATGGACACACATTAACATCAGACACAAATGTCAATGACACCAGTCTAATGAAACAAATTCGTTCACGTGTCCGGTTTAGAGAGGTTCCACTGTATAGCTTTCTTCGTATTGAAACATTTAATGATTAATTTAATAGATATTGGCGAAAGCGTCACAATATGCGATTAATGGAATCGATTGGTCGAGAGACTACGGCAAACAATACATAATATTAAAGTAACTGTAGCATCGAAACAGCAATGAGCACCAACATGGTCGAAACAGCGATCGGAGCACCACTCGTGGCTGAAACAAAAATCAAGGAAGTTAGTTTATTAAACAGAGAATGGACATGGATCTTTTTTATTACTTCCTTCCCAAACTTTAAACAGACCAAATTTATTGTTCAACCCAGCAAACGCAACAGCCCAAGGTTTTATTACTTATATTTACACTGCATTTTCTGATACATGTAGTATCAAAAATGTAAATAACCAAATATGGCGTTAAAATTAAGAATAATATTTGTTTATGTCAATTTGTCACAATTTGTGGTTTCTTAAAATTTCAAAATATATGACTGTTTTACATTTTTTTATTAGTTCGTTCCCACGAAATAACAATTGGTTCCCACGAAATGACAAGTCGTTCCCTCAATTTAACAATCCGTTCCCCCGAATTAACAATTCGTTCCCACGATATAACAATTCGTTGCCGTGGGAACGAATTGTTATTTCGTGGGAACGAATTGTTATTTCGTGGGAACGAATTGTTAAATTGAGGGAACGAATTTTTATTTCGTGTGGAACGAACTAATATTAAACCCCCAGTAAACGCAACCGTTGTGACAGCCCATGGTTTTATTCCTTACATATCTTCGACATGCAGAGCAATTATCATCATAGCGGTCAATTGATGTCAAATGATGTCAAAAAGCGGTCAAATACGGCGGTAAATAATGTTACAACAGTTTAAGGGTCAAATAACATAGTCACTATAATTAAATGGACGTTCGAGGATTCCAACCCCGTGGGGATGCTGCGTACTTCATTTCAATGATCTAATAATTGAGAACAACAGGGTGCACCATAAAGTGCACAATGCAATAAATAAGTTGGTCGTTATATAGGTCTAGTATTGTATATAAGTATATTGATTCTGATATGGTTTTATTTGCCCAAGACCGAACAAATATTTCAGATATATTATTATAGATATTAAGGTTATTGTTATACTTACGATAACATTATTTGTCACATTCCTCTATTAAATGAATAACGGTTAATACAGATGTTCATATGAATATGTGTGTGTGTCTCTATAAACGACGAAATTACATCGATCAAAATGAATATATAGAATCTGACGTGAGTTGTCAGAATTATATTAAACGAGTCCAGAAATTGTTTTTATTAAGCGAGCCTTAACGAATTTAATATAATGTTGTATGCAATGACAATGAGTGTCAGATTCAGTTTATCACGTTTCCCACCACATGGGAAATTTCACCATAGTAAAGACGGAAACTATAAGGCTTTCAAGTTTGGCGCCTTATTTGCAATATATTTTTCTCTCTCAAAAACTGTTTATAAATCGGTAGTTGTCGATAGGAAAGCATTTACATTATCAATTGATGACCACTATAATGCTGCATTTTCATTTTAAGCATAAGAAGGCGGTATGTACAGTAGCAAGTTTTCTGCCGGTCAACTATACGTACTATACCAATATTATACGTATACTATACCAATATGATATGTTTTCTATACGATATGCATATAATATAAACGTACGGTATGTTTGTACCGTACATAACAACCAATATCGTATAGATATACCATTCAAATCGTACGTTTATATGATTTGTATACATGTGTATAATTCTGGTACGTTTGTATCGTATACACATACCAGGTTTGTGTACGGTATAAATGTACCAGAATACCGTAAATGGATACGATATATTAACGGTGTTGCCGTGTACTATTTGCCCTAATATTTGGTCAGCCTCTAATATTTGGTCCTCTTTGGAGTCGAGAATTTCTTTAAAATGAGAGGAGTTTTCAGTAGAATGAAAAACCACACTTCGGGTATGGTATATTCATACCATATCAGTACGGATATATCGTATATACGAACGGATATCGTATGTTTGTATAATATTCGTATAGTACGTGTGTACTATACGATGATACGGTACAAACATACCAACATTATATGAGCATACGATATGCTCATTAAATATATCAATACTATACGATTACGATATGTATACGATATTAGTATATGCAAATAGGTACAGTAGCGCTTTTCTGCAGGTGAACTATACGTACTATACCAATACTATACGTATACTATACCAATATGATATGTTTTCTATACGATATGCATATAATATAAACGTACGGTATGTTTGTACCGTACATACCAACCAATATCGTATAGATATACCATTAAAATCGTACGTTTATACGATTTGTATACATGTGTATAATTCTGGTACGTTTGTATCGTACAAACATACCAGATTTGTACCAGAATACCGTAAAGGTATACGATATATTAACGGTGTTGCCGTGTACTATTTGCCCTAATAGTTGGTCCGCCTCTAATATTTGGTCCACCTCGGCAGTTTTTTTTTCTTAATATTCAGAAATGCGTAATATTACTAATCTATCTGTGTGTTTCATGAAATATATTTATTGAAACTGTGATATTTTCTGTAAATGACGTCGATATATATCCACAAAACGAGAAACAAAATCCAATTAAATAATGAAAAACTTGTGATTGTTTGCGAGATACGATTCGATATGCCTAGCTAGAGTTTAATCTCTCACCCGGTGTTGTTACATGACACTACTAGCAACAATAAACCGTCGTCAATAAATAAAACAACAGCACAAACGTATCCGCGTTCAAATCCAAAATTGTATCCCATCTATTTAATTCAAAGTGACTAGAAAGTCAGCGGTATTGGAGATCTGTTTTTTTGGTGGGCAAATATAAATCGGCGGGTTATTGCGAGACAAACAGTGAAACCTTGACCTTGACACTTTCTTGGGCAACAAAAAATGTCGTCACTACCGTTCCGAATACGAAGAACAAATTAATAGACACCACCATGCTCACAATATATTTATTTTCATATAAAATCAAATTATAATGTGTGGTCTATGGTATAATATGGCAAAACTAAGCACCAATTTAGCGTTTAGTTTCCTTTTTCGTCGGTATCAAATTACGTTTTCCTATTATGTTAACATCATTTCGACGCGATCCTATAGTCGACATGACAATTTCTGAGAACAACAAAACTTTTCATTATGTCTTTCAATTTCAAGCTGCAAGGAGAGTCACTGTGAATTGCATATTAACCATAATAACATGGTGAACATATTGATAATACTTTTAAAAGAAAAGCATATTTTAATTTTCGAAACCTGATCATAAAAAAAAGAATTAAACATTTATTTTGGAATTATATTTCTATTACTGCAAACGTTCTGCTCTGGCTGTTGATTTCTATTGGCCCGAATCAAATTTTGTGAAGACAATATTTATACCGGTGATAGCCATTTCTTTAAAACAAAACGGTTTACTTGTGTCACAGAGTGAGAAAGATGCATACCGGCCCGGAATCGAACCAAGGACCTCATGTTTACCGTACCATGCCCATGGCTCTACCGAGCAAGCTAACAAGGCACAGATCATACACACTTCATCCCCATAGTCAGTTGCGTACCGTGACATTCTTCCCCGCCAAATTGAAATTCATCCTCGAATTCCATGTTTAATTTTGTCTCCGAATTCCATATGTTTGGGTACAATTTGGGGAGTATTTATCAGTCACGGTTCTTCGTTGGGCAACAATTGTCGCTGGGGAGAAATATTTCCACCCTGAATTCCATATTTGTGGAACTTTTCTTCATCAGTCACGTCTCCACGTTGGGAGTAGTTGCGGCAAGTTACTGCAGAATACTCAATTATCGTCCGTACCCAGAGTTACGGTGCTCCATAGGTTTTTCATGCAGAGTACCGAATCGGATCTCATTCGCGCTTTAGCTGTTAATTGTGACATATATTTCTGTACTTATTCCACAGAAATGAATGTAAGTATAATACTGATATTTCTTTCAATTGAAAAATACAGAAAATATGTCGCAATTAACAGTTAAAGTGCAAATCAGATGTGATTTGGTACTTTGCAGGGGAAACCTACAGAGAGCACCATAACTCTTGGTACGGACGATACGGGAGTATTCTGCAGAGTTACTTTCCGCAACTACGTTGGGCGCTAAA
Source organism: Conchocele bisecta (assembly GCA_029237695.1). NCBI lineage: Eukaryota > Metazoa > Mollusca > Bivalvia > Lucinida > Thyasiridae > Conchocele > Conchocele bisecta. The sequence goes on from CM055281.1 coordinate 57,386,817, forward strand.
TGTCACAGGGTGAGAAAGATGCGTACCAGCCCGGAATCAAACCGGGGATCTCTGGTTTACCACACCATCGCTCTACCTACTGAGCAAACCGGGCACAGATACACACTTATTCACCATTATATTGATCACTTCATTCAACCAAAAATTCACAAGCTATAAGTTATGCCAAATTATTAAAGTCGACGTCACTGATTATGCTCTTAACGATATTACCGGACACAAATTTGTCCATCAATTTGATAAAATAAACAACTGAATCTGACAGATAACACTACGACGGCGCATGGAAACATCATTATTCTGGTACTTGGAATCAAAATGGTGGATATTAAGATCAATATGTGAGGTGCTGACAGAACCTTTAACATTTTTTTATCACGATAGCATCTTCAAGGATTTTTGGACGCATTTATTTAGAGAAACAATAGATTACAACCCGCATTGGATAATACACTAAGTGACATTTTGTTCTAACCCACGTATTGTTTGGCATTATTATACATTTTATATGAGAAGAAAATTTCCACATTTATATCAGGGACGATAACCGTGTTTCCTTAGAATGTTAACGGACATTACTATTTATTCTCTGTATTTATTTTTTGATGTGCAATGATCATACTTTATACTCTGTCAATTTTATTTTCAGTTGACGCATTTAATTAGTATAAATAATTATAAAATATCATGCGCCATTTGCATATGAAAATACCCTGATACCACCGAGAGTCACTATCAGTAAAATAAATATGATTACCAAATGATTATATCTGTATAGCGTGCACTCGTAATGTTTATAACTAGTGGAATAGTGACAATTATACACTTATTTAATTCCCATAAACAGCATGTTTAGCCTACTGAGTGGGCATGCACCTTTAAAAATGGGTTGGACAATTTTGTTCGCGTCCGCTTTCGGAAAGTGCGATATAGTCTGCGCATTGACGTCCATCCGTAGTTATTTTGACGTACGTACATCCATATGTACGTCACTTCGTGCGTCCTGTTCAGGTTTGTTTGATTTCAGGTTAAATATTTTAAAGGTACATGCCAACTCAGTAGGCACTTACTATTCTTTATAGGAATTAAATAAGTGTATAATTGTGTCACTATTCCACCAGTTCTAAAAATTACGTGTGCCCGCTATCCATATATAATCATTTAGTAATATTTATTTTACTGATAATGACTAGCGGTGGTATGAAGCTATTTTCATATTCAAATTAGGCTTCATATATTTTAATTATTTATGCCAATTAAAGGTACATACCCACTCAGTAGGCACAACAATTAATGTTATTTGTAAGAATTAAATAAGTGTATAATGTTGTCACTATTCCACCAGTTCTAAACATTACGAGTGCCCGTTATATGGATATCATCATTTAGTAATGTTTATTTCACTGATAGTGACACGCGGTGGTATCAGGCTATTTTCATAGGCAAATGGGGCATGGGGCATGATATTTTTTAATTACTTATACTAATTAAATGTGTCCACTGAAAACATAATGTTTTCGAAAGATTATAACGTATGATCATTGCACATCAAAAAATAAATACAGATAATAAATAGTAATGTCTGGTAATATTTTAAGGAAACACGGTTATCGCCCCTGATAGCGGTGTGGAAATTTACGTCTGATATAAAATGTATAATAATGCCAATAACTATGTGCATTAATGGTGAATTAATGTTTATTTTGCCCGAAAATGTCTCAGATGATGTCTCTGATGTAAAGAACATTTTGTGCCTACTGAGTGGGCATGTTCCTTTAAGAACACTATATCTCTGAAACCGCTTCACCAATTCACTCGAAACTTCACATACTGTGTATTTGTCACCCACATTTTCATTATTATTTATATGTGCCCAATGTCAAGGTAAACTTACTTTTAAATTCCCCTTAAAGTTGTTGTTGGGCCCGCTTGCAGACAGAGTGATATAGTCGGCACATTGGAGTACATTCAGGATAAAGTTTTTGGTTACAGTGTTTGTTTTGTTAAAGCTTTTAGGTATACTATCAAAGCCTCGGCGGGTGCGCCATGTTTTCACGTCAACGGGCTAAAGCTTGGTTGCAACAAAACTTTTTTTTTGTAATATCAAATGCCTCGGCGGGCACGACATGCAGACCATGACCATCTAGTTATTATGGCATATCGATTTGATCAGTCGGCCATCGCATCAGGACTAGTTTAGCACTTGATCAGTCGGCCATCGCACCAGTACTAGTTTAGCACTTGATCAGTCGGCCATCGCACCAGGACTAGTTTAGCACTTGATCAGTCGGCCATCGCACCAGGACTAGTTTAGCACTTGATCAGTCGGCCATCGCACCAGGACCAGTTTAGCACTTGATCAGTCGACAATCTCACCAGGATTAGTATAGCACTTGATCAGTCGGCCATCGCACTAGGACTAGTTTAACCCTTAATCAGTCGGCCATCGCACCAGGACCAGTTTAGCCCTTGATCAGTCGGCCATCTCACCAGGACTAGTAGAGCATTGATCAGTCGGCCATCATACCATGACTAGCATAGCGCTTGATCAGTCGCCCATTGCACCATGCCAAGCATAGCACTTGATCAGTTGGCAATCTCACCATGCCCAGTATAGCACGTGATCAGTCGGCCATGAAGCGTATAGCACTTGATCAGTCGGCCATCACACCAGGACTAGTTTAGCACTTGATCAGTCGGCCATTGCACCGGGACTAATTTAGCACTTTATCAGTCGGCCATCGCACCAGGACTAGTTTAGAACTTGATCAGTCGGCCATCACACCAGGACTAGGTTAGCACTTGATCAGTCGGCCATCGCACTAGGACTAGCTTAGCACTTGATCAGTCGGCCATCGCACCAGGACTAGTTTAGAACTTGATCAGTCGGCCATCGCACCAGGACTAGTTTAGCATTTGAGCAGTCGGCAATCTCACCAGGATTAGTATAGCACTTGATCAGTCGGCCATCGAACTAGGACTAGTTTAGCCCCTAATCAGTCGGCCAACGCACCAAGACTAGTTTAGCCCTTGATCAGTCGGCCATCGCACCAGGATTAGTAGAGCATTGATCAGTCGGCCATCGCACCATGCCCAGCATGATCAGCCGGCCATGAAGCGTATAGCACTTGATCAGTCGGCCATCGCACCAGGACCAGTTTAGCCCTTGATCAGTCGGCCATCGCACCAGGACTAGTAGAGCATTGATCAGTCGGCCATCATACCATGACTAGCATAGCGCTTGATCAGTCGCCCATTGCACCATGCCCAGCATAGCACTTGATCAGTTGGCAATCTCACCATGCCCAGTATAGCACGTGATCAGTCGGCCATGAAGCGTATAGCACTTGATCAGTCGGTCATCTCACCATGCCCAGTATAGCACGTGATCAGCCGGCCATGAAGCGTATAGCACTTGATCAGTCGGCCATCGCACCAGGACTAGTTTAGCACTTGATCAGTCGGCCATTGCACCAGGACTAATTTAGCACTTGATCAGTCGGCCATCGCACCAGGAATAGTTTAGCCCTTGATCAGTCGGCCATCACACCAGGACTAGTTTAGAACTTGATCAGTCGGCCATCGCACCAGGACTAGATTAGCACTTGATCAGTCGGCCATCTCACCAGGATTAGTATAGCACTTGATCAGTCGGCCATCGCACTAGGACTAGTTTAACCCTTAATCAGTCGGCCATCGCACCAGGACTAGTTAGCCCTGGATCAGTCGGCCATCGCACCAGGACAAGTAGAGCATTGATCAGTCGGCCATCATAACATGACTAGTATAGCGCTTGATCAGTCGCCCATTGCACCATGCCCAGCATAGCATTTGATCAGTTGGCAATCTCACCATGCCCAGTATAGCACGTGATCAGTCGGTCATGAAGCGCATAACACTTGATCAGTCGGCCATCACACCAGGAGTAGTTTAGCACTTGTTCAGTCGGCCATCGCACCAGTACTAGTTTAGCACTTTATCAGTCGTCCATCTCACCAGGACCAGCTAGGGACTTGATCAGTCGGCCATCGCACCAGGACAAGTTTATAACTTGATCAGTCGACCATCGCACTAGGTATTGTTTAGCCCTTGATCAGTCGGCCATCGCACCAGGAATAGTTTAGCCCTGGATCAGTCGACCATCACACCAGGGCTAGGTTAGCACTTGATCAGTCAGCCATCTCACCAAGAGTAATTTAGCACTTGATCAGTCGGCCATCGCACCAGGACTAGTTTAGAACTTTATCAGTCGACCATCGCACCAGGAATAGTTTAGCCCTTGATCAGTCGGCCATCGCACCGGGACCAGTTTAGGCCTTGATCAGTCGGCCATCGCACCATGACTAGTTTATCACTTGATCAGTCGGCCATCGCACCAGGACTAGTATAGCACTTGATCAGTCGGCCATCACACCAGGAGTAGTTTAGCACTTGTTCAGTCGGCCATCGCACCAGTACTAGTTTAGCACTTTATCAGTCGTCCATCTCACCAGGACCAGCTAGGCACTTGATCAGTCGGCCATCGCACCAGGACTAGTTAATAACTTGATCAGTCGACCATCGCACCAGGTATTGTTTAGCCCTTGATCAGTCGGCCATCGCACCAGGAATAGATTAGCGCTGGATCAGTCGACCATCACACCAGGGCTAGGTTAGCACTTGATCAGTCAGCCATCTCACCAGGAGTAATTTAGCACTTGATCAGTCGGCCATCGCACCAGGACTAGTTTAGAACTTTATCAGTCGACCATCGCACCAGGAATAGTTTAGCCCTTGATCAGTCGGCCATCGCACCGGGACCAGTTTAGGCCTTGATCAGTCGGCCATCGCACCATGACTAGTTTATCACTTGATCAGTCGGCCATCGCACCAGGACTAGTATAGCACTCGATCAGTCGGCCATCTAACCAGGACTAGTTTAGAACTTGAGCAGTCGGCCATCGCACAAGGACTAGTATAGCACTTGATCAGTCTGCCATCGCACCATGACTAGTATAGCGCTTGACCAGTCGCCCATTGCACCATGCCCAGTATAGCACTTGATCAGTTGGCCATCTGACCATGCCCAGTATAGCACATGATCAGTCGGCCATGCCGAGTATAGCACTTGATCAGTCGGCCATCACACCAGGACTAGTTTAGCACTTTATCAGTCGGTCATCTCACCAGGACCAGCTAGGCACTTGATCAGTCGGCCATCGCACCAGGACTAGTTTAGCCCTTGATCAGTCGGCCATCACACCAGGACTAGGTTAGCAATTGATCAGTCGGCCATCGCACCAGGACTAGTTTAGCACTTGATCAGTCGGCCATCGCACCAGGACTAGTTTAGCCCTTGATCAGTCGGCCATCGCACCAGTACTAGTTTAGCACTTTATCAATCGGCCATCTCACCAGGACCAGCTAGGCACTTGGTCAGTCGGCCATCGCACCAGGACTAGTTTAGAACTTGATCAGTCGACCATCGCACCAGGAATAGTTTAGCCCATGATCAGTCAGCCATCGCACCGGGACTTTTTTAGCCCTTGATCAGTCGACCATCACACCAGGACTAGGTTAGCACTTGATCAGTCGGCCATATCACCAGGAGTAATTTAGCACTTGATCAGTCGGCCATCGCACCAGGACTAGTTGAGAACTTTATCAGTCGACCATCGCACCAGGAATAGTTTAGCCCTTGATCAGTCGGCCATCGCACCGGGACCAGTTTAGCCCTTGATCAGTCGGCCATCGCACCATGACTAGTTTATCACTTGATCAGTCGGCCATCGCACCAGGACTAGTATAGCACTCGATCAGTCGGCCATCGCACCAGGACTAGTTTAGAACTTGAGCAGTCGGCCATCGCACCATGACTAGCATAGCGCATGATCAGTCGCCCATTGCACCATGCTCAGTATAGCACTTGATCAGTTGGCCATCTCACCATGCCCAGTATAGCACATGATCAGTCGGCCATGCCGAGTATGGCACTTGATCAGTCGGCCATCACACCAGGACTAGTTTAGCACTTAATCATTCGGCCATCGCACCAGGACTAGTTCAGCACTTTATCAGTCGGCCATCTCACCAGGACCAGCTTAGCACTTGATCAGTCGGCCATCGCACCAGGACTAGTTTAGAACTTGATCAGTCGGCCATCGCACCAGGACTAGTTTAGCACTTGATCAGTCGGCCATCGCACCATGACTAGTTTAGAACTTGATCAGTCGGCCATCGCACCAGGACTAGTATAGCACTTGATCAGTCGGCCATCGCACCATGACTAGTTTAGCCCTTGATCAGTCGGCCACCGGCATTACTAGTAGTCTGCCTGTAACTGAATTCATGCAAGTCATCCTGCGCTACAGACAGAAGTGGGGGTCGGGGTGTAGTGTAATCACAGACAAAAACTGGTGGTGGTGGTGATACACATTGTTCCCACTTTTAGGACGCCAAATGTAGATGGCTGGTGTGTGTGGGGGATCATTGTTTTGTGTCCCTGGCTGTGGTGCGGAGTACAATGATGAATTACTGATGAATTAATGTATTGAACACACATGCATAAGATGCACTGTGATACTTCTCAATCCTCAGTTTTAAATAGATTCTGTCTCGTAAAACTCAAAATGTATTCATTTTGAAAAACTTAAAATTGTGGCAGATAATCGAAATGAAAATCGGATGTTTACATGCAAAATGAACCGGTGCATCGGTATATTTTCCAAATCGTCCCGTGTGGCACGGCACCAATGTCGTGTAACACGGCACCTATCGTCTAATTTGTATCGTTTTACACAGCACGATTCACACCCACACGATATGCAAATTAGTAAAACGAAACGAACTTCGTGTCCTCATTAAAAACACGACACGAGACGAACACGGGACGCACACGACACGCGTGCGTGGAAACAATATACTTACACGATAATCCCACTGTATATTCATGCCATATCCGTACGGATATATCGTATATACGAACGGATATCGTATGTTTGTATAATATTCGTATATGACGTTTGTATAATGTAAACAAACTGTACTATACGATGATTCGGTACAAACATACCAATATTATATGATCATACGATATGCTCATTAAATATACCAATACTATACGATTACGATATGTATATGATATTAGTATATATAAATAGGTAAGGAGCACAAAAGCGCTACTGTATGATGTAAACGTTAGATAATGTAATTTACGACGCAGTATCGTGACGTCATATTTGAAAATGCGATACATTTATTTTATCACATACATTATTTTCTGAAATTAGATGAAACTAACAAATGTGTTAAATAATGCAGCGAATATCTCATGGTACTGACATATTCAAATATGCCGTTACAATACGTCATATTATATTGCAGCGGCCGCTTTTCTCGGGTGAAATTGATACGCCGCATGTGTGGTACAGATACGCCGCATGTGTGGTACAGATACGCCGCATGTGTGGTACAGATACGCCGCATGTGTGGTACAGATACGCCGCATGTGTGGTACAGATACGCCGCATGTGTGGTACAGATACGCCGCATGTGTGGTACAGAACGCCGCATGTGTAGTACAGATACGCCGCATGTGTGGACAGATACGCGCATGTGTGGTACAGATACGCCGCATTGTGTGGTACAGATACGCCGCAATGTGTGGTACAGATACGCCGCATGTGTAGTAACAGATACGCCGCATGTGTGGTACAGATACGCCGCATGTGTGGTACAGATTACGCCGCATGTTGTGGTACAGATACGCCGCATGTTTTGGATACAGAGATACGCCGCATGTGTGGTACAGATACGCGCATGTGTGGGTACAGATACGCCGCATGTGTGGTACAGATACGCCGCATGTGTAGTACAGATACGCCGCATGTGTGGTACAGATACGCCGCATGTGTGGTACAGATACGCCGCATGTGTGGTACAGATACGCCGCATGTGTAGTACAGATACCGCCGCATGTGTGGGGGGGGTACAGATACGCCGCATGTGTGGTACAGATACGCCGCATGTGTAGTACGTATCAACTGTGACATTAATTCTTATTTCCATTCAAGCTCGCATAAAAACCTTAGGTCAAGTTTTCGTTATTATATGTACTGTAATTATTTTCCCTCATGAGGTAGGCTACGATAAAGAAACTGTGTTCCGCACTCGTGTCTTTATCATAGCCAATCTTCCACTTCTTCGAGAAAATAAATCCCGTGTTACAAAACGATAGTGAAATATTCTCAAGACTCTATATATTATATCCCAGATACAAACGTACACAGATGTGTTCGATTAGAAAACTGCATGGTTTAATGGTATTCGTCGTATATCCTGGACTGCCTGTGCTTATCGCTCGATTATCGGCTGATTGATTTCAGAGAGTATTTTATCCCGTCAACACAGTGCGTATGTGCCGTGAAACACGGTGCCGTGAAACATTTTTGATATCCAGTCAACACAATTTTTGCATTTTACAGCCATTTGAAGGTGTTGACGGGATAAATAGAATAGTAGGTTAGTGCCGTGAATGGGAAAACATATCTGGCGCGGCACGGAAACGGGATGTGCTCGGCAGAGCCTCGCCCATCCCGTTTCCTGAGCCTTGCCAGATATTTTTTCCCATTCACGGCACTAACCTACTATTCTCTATCTATTTTCCTTATTTCTGAACCAACGTATATGTTGTGACCACTCATTTGAACCGTCTCGGCGAGACGGTTCAAATGAGTGGTCACAACATATACTTCTGATGAGAAATAAAGAAATTCTTCAGCCTTGCCGGATATTTTTTCCCATTCACGGCACTAACCTACTATTCTCTATATCATCAGTAGCCTACATGTACATGTGTACCTGTAGGATGTACCATCGATAGCTACACCCCGGCTGACACAGATATCGAGTTAGCGGTGATAAGGTAATTAACCGCACTTAGTGAAAATGACTTACATGTAATACAAGCTATTATGGGGATTATCGTTCCCTGATGAATGATGAATTAAGTCCGGTATGATTATGAGAATGTGTATGCTTTTCATTTTCATCTCGGCGAGCCTCGGAATTCCTATTCGATTCCTAGCCTCGCCTGATAAATTTGTTTACGATATACATATTAACTATTTAATTTAATGCGAGAAATGAAGATGGTCTGAAATACCAAAGTTACTGGTTCCGTATCAAAAGAATTTGAACGCCCCTCATACTTGGTTTAAACATATTTTATTTGCATATTCTTTACAATTGTATTAACATTGTTGCTAAGATACAGTAGTATGTACATGGGTTGGATTGAACGCAAGCTACATTAAATCCTTCCCTAATATTCTAATTTCAGGGCTTAATATATATTTATTTCGATGTAAATATCCCGTTCTGATGTTGGGATTCCTCCCCCCCCCCCCCCCCCCCCCCCCCCACCCCCCACTCGATGTTGCAGCAGGTTAAATGTGGGATCGAACCGGTTGACCAGGCTGTCGATAGGCCGTTAAACACCAATAACTCAAATCCTCCCCTCATACTTACATGTACTGTCCGATGCTAGCATTTCTAACGTTTTCTTGATGGCGTCTGCTGTTTTGCCGAGAAATCGCACGTTGTCGTCCGTCAATATTCGGGTCGTGTTGTCACACGCCTTGTGGTAACATTGATCACGGAAATTCGCTGAAATCATTGAAACTTTCATTGTATGTTTTACATGCATTTTAAGGGATAAAACCATGGACACAGGTCACATGTTTTGAATATCAACGTTTACTGCGATATTCAAAACATGTGGTCTGTTTAAAATTTGCGAGGAGTCAATTTTAAACAGAAAAGAGCGCTTGGTCGAGCGGTCAGCGAACTGTTGATCTTACGGTCGTGAGTTCGAGCCTCACCGGAGGCGTGCTTCACACTGCTTCTGTCCACCCAGCTGTAAATGGGTACCGGTTAAATACCGGGTATCTCGATTTTATTATTATATTATTTATTAAAGTATTGTATTTGGATGTATTTGGTTGCAATATAAATTATTACACGAAGTTTATGTATATATATCAGGGGGCCGTTTGACAAAACTTCGTACGACTAAAATATTCGTAAGTATGATCGTCTGTAACTTTCTTTAACAATGTTTTCTTGAAATCAATTATTGGATTTACATTTATTGAGCATAGGCTGCATTTGCAGCCTAGTATGTTCAATAAATGTAAATCCATCAATTGAAATTTACAGACGATCCTAAATTTGCACTTACGAACATTTTAGTCGTACGAAGTTTAGTGAAACGGCCCACGTTCTCTAACACTGTATGTATAAACATATGTTTTACGTACCACAGTAAACGTAACAGATTTTATTGATGAACTCATCGCAAACATTATAGCACTAGATGTCAGTGTCGTTTGACATCTGATTCATCAGGATCGGAATCGTTAAGAATTCCTCGGTGAACCACGGAATTCATACGTGAAAAACATGACAACAAAATACACTAACCTGGGGCCCGTTTCACTAAACTTCGTACGATTAAAATGTTCGTACATGTAAGTGCAAACTTATGATAGTCTGTAAATGTCACATTAACAATGTTTTCTTGTAAACGATTATTGGATTTACATTTATTGAGCATATGCTGCATATGCAGCCTATGCTCAATAAATGTAAATCCATCAATTGAAATTTACAGACGATCCTGAATTTGCACTTACGAACATTTTATTGCTACAAAGTTTAGTGAAACGGCCCCCAGTTACATAGCATTATGTATGCCATACATGATACACACGAATCGTTTATATAATGTGAAGACACGTGTAATAACACAGTGACCCGATAAACCTGACATCAAAAGACACTAGCGTCGTATTCATTATGAAATATACCTATGTTAGTTTGAAATATCGCTGGCATCAGCCCGGCTCAGAAACGGCAGGAATTCCTAAGCGTTTCCTAGCCTTGACTGAGACATTTGATATTAAACCTAATCACCCACATCCCAGGTTGTACTTATTTTCGCCCATTCTTTAGATAATACACTTTTCGGACATTCAGTTAAGGAATAAAACCATGGGCTGTTGCGTTTACTGGGGTTAACAATATATTTGGTCTGTTTAAAGTGAATGGAATCTGAAGGACTCCTCGCCAACTTTAAACAGAACAAATGTATTAATCACCCCAGTAAACGCAACAGCCCATGGTTTTATTAATTATATTTACACTACATTTTCGGATAGTTTCAAAATGTAAATAACCAAATATGGCGTTAAAATTAACAATAACCTTGTTTACGTCATTTTGCCGCAATTCCTGGAACAGCGACGTTGCGAACTTCAACCAATCAACAACATCGCGCGACGTCACGTGTGTCTAATGTATTGTATTGGTATGTAAACGCAATAGATTACGTCGAATGGGCGTTTGCATTATGAATTTATAGAAGGTGTACATGTTTGATATTAAACATAGTCACTCACATCCTAGGTTGTATTCTATTCGTCCATTCTTTAAATAATACATTTTTGGGGCAAAACAAACATTCATTTACCAATACAGGATGTGTTCATTGTCATTATTATACTCTTTTTTTATATCAAACGTAACTGCCACTCTTGATGTTAGGGGCGATAACGGTGTTTCCTTTGAACCTTAATGGAAACAACTATGTATTATCTCCATTTATTTTGTTGACGTACATGATCACACTTTATACTATGTCAATAACAATATTTATTCAGGTGACGCATTTAATTGATATAAATAATTTAAAAATGTCCTGCATATTAAAAAGATTAATAAATGATTATATCTGCATAGCAGACTCTCGTAATGTTTAAAACTGGTGGAATGGTTTCACAAGTATACACTTGTATAATTCCTATACACAACAGTGTGTGTCTAATAGATCGGAGCCCCACTTTAATACTTACTACATGTAGCACTTTATTGCATGATATGGTCGCTCGCATTGTATTAAGTAATAACAGTGTAATAACAATCATAATACACTAGTGTAGTAAATATGCAATTACAGAAAACAGGTTTGGTGACCAGTACAGATTCAATGTATGATGATGTACTTATACAATAAATATATTATTACATTTATGATGATTTAATATGGTTTGTATTAACCTCATTGACTGATATCCGTAAATACTGACTCAGTAGGCACAAACCGTTCTTTATAGGAATTAAATAAGTGTATACTTGTGTCACTGTTCCACCAGTTCTAATAATTACGTGTGCCCGCTATACAGATATAACCATTTAGTAATATTTATCGTCACCTGAAAAAATAAGATATTCGACAGATAATAAAGTATGATCGCACATCAATAAATAAATACAGATAATATATACTAATGTCCGTTAACATTTTAAGGAAACACGGTTATCGCCCCTGATATCAGTGTGTAAATTTACGTCTGATATAAAATGTATAATAGTGCCAATCATTACATGGGGTAATGGTGAATGAATATTTATGTTGCCAGAGAATGTCTCAGATGATGTCTCTGATATAAAGAACATTTTGTGCCTACTGAGTGGGCATGTACATTTAACATAGTGTAATAAAAATCATAATACACTAGTGTAATAAATCCGTAAATTCGTTTAATAAATACAGTGAAACCTCTCTAAACCGGACACACTGGGAGGTCCCCAGCGTGTCCGGTTTAGAGATGTTCCACTGTAAATCAGGCATATGATAATTCTGGGACATACTCGTGTCATTTTCAATCAAGAACATGCATTCTTATCTGAGATGCGTTACCAAGCAACCTCTCAAAATTAGATCACATCTATTTTCTTGGTGTCCGGTTTGTTCTACTGTATCATATTAAGTCATCACTCATGTAAGATCCTCTATATCAAACAAACCGGTGTCAGTTAGAAATATGGCGTTGATGTCGTTGTTCCAGAAGTTACGGTGGTCACTACGAAGGAAATCTCCGAGACCTCTCGCCGTCAGGGCAACTACAGTGGTGTTTGGCAGGGGGAATAACTCTATCTCAAACTCTGGCCGTGAGGCGCCTGAAATACAGAACAGAACATATCGATTATTGTATAAATACTGCCCTTGGTTGAGGAGAATATTGTGGATTATCTCACCGAGGGAGCAATATTGTTTTCGACGGGAGATAATCCCCAATATTCTCCTCAACCAAGAGCGGTATTTAATTTTATTATACCGAATAATAATTATGTAATGTGAACACAATTAATGAAGCTGTTTCAGAAATAGAAGTAAAACGCTTGCTGGCTGGAGAATCAGCCATAATGTTTACGAATGCTGGGCTGGTATCCGGTTTCTATTTTAACATCACACCAGGAATGGCAAGTACGGGGTACCAGCCCATCGTCTGTTTCTATTTCATTTGTATACCTTCGCACTTTTGCTTTCTATTTTGGATAAACGCCGAGGCAGTCCAACCAAAATTCGTCACTTTCCGTTATTACGCTTCAGGTATTTTCGGGACGGGAGGGTAATATTCACGGTGCATACTCACGTGGTTACAACAACAACAACAGTGGCTGAAAGTGTTGAAATCTTGCCCACTCCAAAGTAAGTTTTTTTGATATTTTCCTTAATATGCAACGGATTTTGATGAAATTTGGTGCAGCAAATGCGTCTTAATGAGCAGCATTTCGTCGTTATGTCTTCTTTGCGAAGAATCTATTTCCGTGTCGGTAGACACGGAAATCGTTTCTTCGCAAAAACGACAGAAGTTTGGGCCAAAGTACATGAATTAAACAATAGCCTAGGGTCACTTACTCCTAAGAAAGAAAATTCCAACCTTAGTCATGTCCCCCAATATTGTTTACATTATTTCGTCAGGGAAGCTCTGTTTACATCACGTGACCAACAGGTTCAGTGTTTCCTTTAAAAGTTACAAATACGCTGAAAACAATTGTTAAAAACACTCCAACATGTTCCCCAAGTGAAACTGGGTAGTAATGGATCAATGTTTGCAAGCAAACTGTGTGTGTGACATCAAAACACCCGAACTATGGTTTATACCGGACTACATTTGCACCATTTAGCGTTTCCTTACCTTTATCTTGTGATGTGAAATTGACCAATGCAACGCCTAGAAATTACAATGAGGTACAATAATCAAAGTACTGAAAGTAATGAAATATGTTATCTCCATAAAAACCGATCGGTGTGTGGGGTAATTTAACTTTGTAAAACACACTGGTGTGACGTTCAGGGTCAGTACTGAAACATAGAAAATAGTCCACCCCATTTTACTGCTAGCTCCGTACGTACTGTCCGTGAGACCTACAGATAATAGCTGCTGTATTCATACGCAAAAAAATGTCTTGATTAGTATCTTCCAGAATTTAACCGATAAACTGAGCACAAAACTGTGAAATCTATAAAGAATAGTAAGTATATGTAGAGTTTCAGATACAAAGCAAGACAGACACAAACGCCATAGGATAAGTTGGCACAGGGCACTATTGTCTTGGTCGTACTCGCCATTGATGCGTAGCACAACAATATGGCTGCCCCCATAGAAATTTACGTGATTTAATATCTTAAGGGAGATAACATATACAAAGTAATGTAATGGCGGATCGTATCTAGTTATTTTCCTTTGCATATCTATTTATAGAGATCCGGTCCTTTGGTTTATGTTAGCGTTTATTTCTTACTGAATAACTTGCAAAAATAGACACTGCAAACAGGGTAGACCCAGATAAGACTGCACATATGTGCTCTGGGTCTGCACTGATTGCAATACAATTAATACGTGTGAAAATATGAATCTGGCAAATAATGCAATTCCGGATCAGATTGCGGAGATAGGCAGGATGATCTGCATCAACACTAGTCGAAATCACTAGAATGGCTTCTGTACATAACGAATCATGCGATATTTGGTTTTGTTACAATCAATTAGGCAATAAAATATACAAGTTGGACCGGATTTCTATCAATGGGAAATAACTAGCTACGATCCCCATTCTGTCTTTTTCATGACTATGTACACATTGTACAGCTATATCCGCAATGCGAAAATGTTAATCGATAATGTTAAATTGGAGCAAAATTTAAGAATGATCTTTATTTTGTGAAATTCGGTCAATTATTGATTTTATTATAAAAACAAAACAATTTTCGCATGTTAAATCTCCATAGACATAGATCGTCACTTCAGTGAAGGTGTCTATGGGAGTTTATCATTTGTGTAATACTGGTCACAAATCACATAAGCCCCATTTTTTTCCAGTCTTAGCCACAGATAACTGACCATCCCAGGCGGATTTGAAAGCTATGGCCAAGCGATCGTCGTTGACCAGTGGCGCCGTCGTGTCTGGTTTTCTGTAAACTACCGCGATGAAGTCACCGGGGGAAAGGTCCGACAAGATATTCGCTCCAGCCTTAGGGAACAGCTTGGTGAACTGGAACATTCAATCAAGTCCGTCCGAAAATTAATTTCTTCATCACGACATTTGTATTAAAGTTGGTTTCCCGTCAATTTGGCACAAACTGTTCATTATAGGAATTAGTTAAGTGTACAATTGTGTCACTAGTCCAACAGTTTTAAAATGTACAGCTGCATATATAATCATTCAGTACATATAGAGAATAGTGGGTTAGCGTCGTGAATGGGAAAATATCTGGCAAGGCTTAAGAAACGAGCCCATCCCGTTTCCGTGCCGCGCCAAACATTTTTTCCATTCATTGCACTAACCTACTATTCTATTTATCCTGTTAACACTACATATAGTTTTAAAATTAAAAAAATAACTCAAGCTGCATCCTCAAAATCGGAGAATCGAACCGCACATATTTATACGCAGTGACTAGGTCGCATTGACAGGATATCAAACTTGTGTTGACGTGATAAATACATTTCCTTAAATTTACTGATAGAGACGCGCGGTTGTATAACGGTATTTTGATATATCGGAATATTATAAAGTATGCTTATTGAACATCAAAAAGGAAATAGAGAGAATACATTCTCGTTCCCGTTTACCTTTTGTGAAAATGAATGTTTAATTTGCCTGTACAATGTCATATCTAAGGAATGGACGAAAACATGTCTCTCTATATTACAACCTGGGATGTCGGAGTCCATGCTTAAGACAGACGGATAAATAGTTTTCATGTCCCTAATTCGATGGCGTGCATTCGCCATATACCCACGTTTTCCAATTTGTCGACAGGTTGGGATAATGAATTTATCCCGTCAACAATGTGAGTATATGCCATGAAACACGGTGCCGTGAAACATTTTTGATATCCTGCCAATACGACCTAATCACTGCGTACATAATACATATGTATGAATATGTCGGTGGCTGGGGTTATTTGTTTTGGCATGTTAGCATAGCCTCGCCCATCCCGTTTCTTAAGCCTTGCCAGATATTTTTTTCCCATTCACGGCACTAACCCTACAATTCTCTATGTCCCAGGTGTTGAATAAAACATCTAACTTCATTTGTTGCATTTGCACACCATAAGGATTCCGCACACCAATTATCAAGTATCAAGCTATTACGGTGTAAAGGTACATTCCCACTCAGTAGACACAAAATGTTCTGTATAGAAATTAAATAAGTGTATACGTGTGTCACTATTCCATCAGTTCTAAAACTTACGAGAGTGCCCGCTATGCAGATATAATCATTTAGTAATATTTCTTTTACTGATAGTTATTTATACTAATTACATGCGTCACCATAGTAATGACCGTTAACATTTTAAGGAAACACGGTGATGGCCCCTGATATCAGTCTTGAAATTTACGTCTGATATGAAATGTAAAATAATGTCAATCAATACGTGGGGAAATGGTGAATGAATGTTTAATTTGCTAAAAAAGTCATATTTACAGAATATTACGAAACTGTCTGTCTCCCTATATAATAACCCACCGAGTGACGTGACTTACAGCGTCCGTGCCCCCGGGTAGAACCTGTGAGTGTTCAACCGCGCTGTACTTCATAATCGCGTCCAGAATGATCACACCGTACGGATGTATCCGAACCTCGCC
Organism: Conchocele bisecta; assembly: GCA_029237695.1. NCBI lineage: Eukaryota > Metazoa > Mollusca > Bivalvia > Lucinida > Thyasiridae > Conchocele > Conchocele bisecta. The sequence continues at coordinate 57,403,796 of CM055281.1, forward strand.
GTAGTTCGCGGCCACCCATGGCTGTAGCCACTCCGGTACGAATTTCTCGCTTCCAACATAACCTGCATTATGTAATTAAGGAATGAAACCATGGTATGTTGCGCTTATTGTAGTATGACAAACATTTGGTCTGTTTAAAGTGCGCGGAGTCCGAAGGACCCATCGCAAACTTTAAACAGACCAAATGTATTACATACCCCAGTAAACGCAACACCCATGGTTTTATTACTTATATTTACACTGCATTTAATGATAGTATCACCAATGTAAATAACTAAATATGGCGTTAAGATTAAGGATAATCTTGTTTTACGTCATTTTGTCGCAATTCCTGGAACAGCGACATTGCCGGTCAATAGCGTACCTCGTGGAAACTAATGACGTCAAACGAACTTTAACCAAGGAACAACATCGCGCGACGTCACATGGCTCTAAGGTATTGTATTGGTATGTAAATACAATACGTCGAATGGGCCTTTCCATTATGAAATCATGGAAGGTGTCAATATTTTATAATACTTACACTGTCCATACATTCATAATTGAAAAGCCCAGTCAGCCTTTTGCGTTCACAGGAATTCGGCGTGTTTCAGCTTTCATCGGTTTCACTACATATGAATTACAAGGCTTATAACTTTGGTCAGACACGACCTCGTATCAGAACAAATTCCGCGTTTTCATTTACATTAATATTACTATTTTGACGGTAAGTGCACATGTTCATTTGATAATTATTGTTGTATTTCTGAAATAGCATAGTTGGAACATAATTATGCAAAGAATATCGAATTACTGCTGATTATCCTAAGTCGGACAAGACCTCGTATCATAACAAATGAAACAATGTGTTTAGTGCTCTAATGTCAATATTGTAGTGGAAAGTTCATATGTTCATTTGAGAATTATCGTTATCCTGCAGAGATACATAGAATGCATAGGCAATTACATTTTTAAACATGTATTTTGTTATGATACGAGGCCGTGTCTGACCAAAGTTATAAGCTTTTGTTATTCATATGTAGTTTTCTGATGAAAGCCGAAACACACCGAATGCCTGTGGTTGCGTTTATATCCCAGTACATTACATTAGCCCATGTGACGTCGCAAGACGATGCTGATTCGTTAAAGTTTGTTTGACGTCATTAAAATACATGACGTTCATCGTCGTTGTCAATGACGTAACGCTATTGACTGGCAACATCTCTGTTCTATGAATTGTGACAAATTGACGTAACACGATAAGGTTACTTACAATTCTGAAACTATCAGAAAGATTAACACAGTCAGTGGTGTATTGACATACCTCCTTCCTCCAGATCAAAGGCGACAAAGAGCATGGTGTTTTTGTACTTCGTTCCGGCTTTGCTATCATCGGTAATCTGCCGGGCGACCTCCAACAGCGCCGCTACACCCGACCCGTTGTCGTCGACACCTACAGGAACCAGTCGAGCAATCGATTACATTGTATGTGACCGTAAACCAGTCTTGGTCCTAGTTTAGCAACAAGGAGTGAATTATCAGGACAACGGCATTGATTGTTATTATTATGACAGAGAGACAGGGTGTGGGATCATGTGTTTCCCAACGGCGTGACGTCATGCTTTTTTTTAGATGTGTTTACAGTAGATTGCCTTTATTATCTTTCAAAAGGAATGTCATATTTGTTTGTGAAATATACCACAGCAAATGCGGTACACGTTGCCCTTTATTGTATTGGCGTCATAATTATGTAGTTTTGACGAAGAATCGGTTACCGTAAATGTAAATAAAAACTAGAGCACGTGAATGTAAAAAATAAACGGTAAATAGCTTTCGGAGCACCCATAAAACACATATGCCATCGTATTTGTTGCGCTACATATCATCAAAATCCGTCCGTTTAAAAGGAAGAGCTTAAAGAAAATCTGCTGTAAAAATGACGGCATAGATTACGTCACGTCGGAAAATCGGATTGGGAAACCACGTGATCCCACACATTTAGAGATAAATAATATTATATGCTGCAGGTACGTACATGTACAATGTACTGCTGTAAGATATGTCCGTGCCAAGCATTTTATTATATTATTTGCATGTTCAACTTGTACACATGCAGGTTAATGTTTCTGTGTGCTATTTGATGTGGGGGTGAGATAGAGATTTTTAAAGTGAAAGTAGATGATTCCGCCAACAAAGGAGAAATAACTCGTGCAAATCAATCGGCATGACCCCGTGTTTGGCATGGATCGAGAACCGGCTTAGGGCACTGACTCCAGGAACGGAGGTAACGCAATTGATTTTACTGCACCGAGCGGTTTAACCCTTACAATGCTGACTTAAATTTTCTCGTCTGCTGTTTCGTTCTTAAATTCCATTTATGTCAACAAAAACATAGTTTGATAGCAATGTAGAATCATTGCGAATAAAGACACAATTTGAAACAACAGCAGACAACAGATATTCATGCGCAGTGATACGGAGTCCCGCAAGGGATATGGATTTATTTTAGTAATTCTTTCCCACGAAATAACAATTCGTTCCCTCAATTTAACAATTCGTTCACTCGAATTAACAATTCGTTTCCACGATATAACAATTCGTTCCCTCCGTGGGAACGAATTGTTAAATTGAGGGATTGAATTGTTAAATTGAGGGAACGAATTGTTATTTCGTGGGAACAAATTAAATAAAAAAGAAATATACGTCCCCTGCGGGGCTCCGTACGGTGTAGTACGGTAAAGAATAAATACTATAGATATGTGTCCGGTTAGCGCAATCGGTAACGAGCGCGCTTCCCACCAATGCGACCCCTGGTTCGAACCTCGGCAGGGTAGTATGTGGGATGGTATGGTGGTCGCCAGATCGGACAAGTGGGTTTCCTCCGGGTACTCCGGTTTCCTCCCACATTAATGACCGCCCTTACGCCTTCATCTGTGCCAACGAAATCATTTGAATAAGTGCTCTCGCGCTTGTTTGTAATCGTTGTAAAATAAATAATGTTTATACTTATAGATATGTGATGCCGTCGATTACGGGGACATGGGAAGAGAAACAAATGTTCTGGTCAATTTGATTATTTCGTTCTAACGCATTCTAATTCAATCAATATATCAAACAATCAATCAGTCAATAACTCAGAAAATCGGTTTCAATCAATCAGTCGATCGGTTTCAATCAAAAAATCAATCATAAATCAAATAATTAATCAGACAATCAACTGATCAATTTCAATCAATCATGCAACGAACCAATCAATGAACCAATCAATGAATCCATCAATGAATCATTCAATCAATCAATCAATCAATCAAACAATCCATATATAAATCACTCAGTTAACTAATATATCAATCAATCGGAGGATCACTCAATCAGTCAATCTATCAGACATTGGATCACAATAAATTAATCAGTCGATTGATCGACTAATCGATCGAATACGATAAATCAATCAATCAATCCATCAATCAATCAACCAATCAATCAATCAATCAATCAATCAATCAATATATCAACCAATAAATCAACCAACCAATCAATCAATCAATTAATAAACATGTACAACATATATTACCTGGTGAATTACGGACAGTGTCATAGTGGGCTCCCAACCCTACTAGTTTATCTTCAGTCGTGCCGAAACGGTCGCCCTTTAGTATGCCAATTACGTTCGTGAACTGATACTGAAAAAAAGTGTAAATATAGATATACATTAAAGGTACATACAATCATCAATGACTGAAAGAAAATAAATATGGAGGCGTCCTGGTGCCAATGCTAAAATATATTTATCTCATAATTAGGAGATACTAACTCCTAATTAGGAGACAGTAGTATCTCCTAATTATGACTTAGTATCTCATAATTGGGAGACAGTATCTCTTAATATCTCCTAATTAGGACTTAATATCTCCTAATTAGGAGTTAGCAGATACAACATTTTTAGCATTGACACATATAGTAAGTCATAATTAGGACTTATTATCTCACTAAGTCATGATTAGGAGATACTAAGTCCTAATTAGGAGATGGTAAGTCCTAATTAGGAAAATATTTTAGCATTGGCACGAGGACGCTTCCATATATTAATGTTTAGCACCGAAATGAGAATCATACATGTAATGTGGGTTCCATTGTAAAGAACGCAGCTTCGTCATAACACTGATTTAAATGTAGCTGCGTCTGAAGAAATGGAGCTTATAGGGTTTGCGACCAGTGTAGACCCAGGTTAGCCTGTGCATCCGCAGAGCCTGATCTTCACTGTTCGCCATTCCTTTAAGCGTTTCCTAACCTTGCCTGATAAACTTGATATCAAAAGACATTAGACTGGTATTCTCTTTAGACATGTACCTAATTGATGGAATGACGAACAGTGCATATGCACAGGTTGAGCTGGTTACACTGGTTGCAGTAGCATGTAGCGCATTTTGGAAGCTATGCTCGTGTGCCTCCAGTCAAATACGCCTTAACGTACTGTTTTATATTAGTAGTATCATCTGACATGTACATTGATGAGACAAAAAACACACATAATACTCTATATATGCATGTACATGTAGCACATCGTGTGTTTCGAGGCCACAACTGATAAACTCCGCCTTTATCAATGTATTGGAGTGACTTTGTTGTAACGCTATACCGGTAATCGATATACAAGTTGTGCATTTTGGAAGTCATGGTCGTGTGTTTCGAGGACAACACGGGCAGACTCCGCCATGAATGTATTGGCATGAAATTTCGTAACACTAGACTAGTAGTCTCTATACACCTGTTGTGCATCTTGGAAGTTATGTTCCTCTGTTACAAGGCCAAACCGTGTAAATTTCGCCTTAATGAACTCCTTGGCTGCATTCTTGTAGGTCGAGCCCGCCGTGTGGTGACGGATATCCGCAAAATGATGGTCGATTGTCGTCCGTAGGAAGCTCGTATCGGCCGACCAGGACAAACCGACTGTAGGTTAGAGAATACTAAATGGTACGAAATCGCAAAGGGGGAAAAATTAGTCCAGTATAGTCCAGCAGCCGCGGAGGGGGGGGGGAGGGGGGGGGGGGGGGGGGGGGAAGTCCCACGCCCATCGCCGGCCAAGGGCTCGCTTCGTCACTCAGCCCTCTTTTCCCAAGCAAGAATGTTTGTGAACAGCCGAGTATTTCGCTACTCGATATTGCACAACGCTAGGTACAAGATGCATGATCACGTGGGTACAACAACAACAACGTCGCCCACTCAAAGGAAGTATTATTTGATATGTTCCTTAATATACTACGGATTTTGATGGAATGTGACGCAGCAAACGCGTCTTCATGAGCTGCATTTGGTGGACCAGGGAGTCCGGCACAGACTTATGTCGTTTTTGCGAAGAATCGATTTCCGTGTCGGTAGACACGGAAATCGATTCAACGCAAAAACGACAAAAGTTTGGGCGAAAATAAAGTGACCACCAAATGCAGCTCAACAAGATGCGTTTGATGCGCCATATTTCATCAAAATCCGTTACGTAATAAGGACAATATGAAATAATACGTACTTTGAATCGGATGGATTCTGGAAGTTTCAGTACTTGTTGTTGTTATTAGTACCACGTGATCATACACCTTGAGGTAGTGTTTATATAATAATTGGGCCGCGCTCTGTGAAAACCAGCCTTTATGCCAACGTCATGAAAGCCTGAAAATGACGTCCGTCGCAAAGTTACGCTTTTTACCTGATTCACGTCAGATTTTGACACTTTAAATAGTTGCGTCATTGCGATAAGTTGACATTGTCCTATTTATAACCGTACGCTTTAATATTTGTGGCTCACTAACATGTTAATGCTGGATGGGCGTAGCAGAACTTTAGTTGTTTTCTGAATTCATAGTGGTTCAGACAGATGTCTTTGTTTTCAGTTTCCTTCAAGGAAACACGTAGTGATTTTGTCGATTATTTTTTATACCAATGGGCATATTTCAAATGATTTTTGTAATATATGGACGACTTGTGCCCTGCCATTTGAAACTAAATAACCACACGACAGGTATTGTTTAGATAACATCATACAAAAATCAGTATTATGTAACGAATAGAACAGGGCACAGGGCTTAATTCGTTTAATTTACTGTTTCGCCTGTCGAATGTTTCGAAAATCAATATAAAAATACAATTTGGAAATTTTCAGAAAATTAAGCGTAGCACAGATATAAAATTATGATAGTACCAAATATACGCGGCTCCTGGCATATCGCATCATGGTGACACTGGTCCAAACATGTTTTAGTGTTTAGTGTGTTGGTATTGTGGTACAGGCATATTTATTGCGACACAATAATCATGATACTTGTAATACATAATTGTAGCCACCAGGGACGTAGCCTACTGATTTGTATCTGTATCTGCTACCACTTACATGTACCGTGTCATGTAATTTTTAGCGACTTTCAAAAATATCACATTGAATCAGCCGTACGATTGCCGTTTGATAACAATGTAAATAGTCTTTAAAATTACCACTTGTACATATGGTTACTATATGAATGTATAGCAATATTTGCAATAATTGCAGACACTGATGAGACTGCACAGATGCACAGGTCTCCAACATTTACACATTCAAGAAGCCCGACTTTGGCAGATTGTTGTTAAATTTCTTACAGTGTACAGTGCAACCTCTCTACAACAGCCACCCATGGGAAGACGCAAAACTGGCCGTTGTAGAGAGGTGGCTGTTGTAGGGAGGTTAATGCTGAATTAAATTGTGTCGTCCGCTGTTTATTTATTTTCTTAGATAATTCTCATCAAACACATGCTTTGGTAACATTTTAGAATCATTTCCAATGGAAATGATTCTAAAATGCTGTCAAAACATGTTTTTATTGAGAAAGAAGACAAAGCAACAGCAGACGACAAGTTTCGTGCTCAGCAGTCTAAGGGTTAGATACAGAGGAACTCATCCATTTGGGATGTAAAATAGCGGCTGTTATGGAGAGGGTGTTGTTGTAGAGAGGTGGCCATTCGAGGAGGTTCGACTGTACTACATTGTACTAAACAATGTACGTCTGCGTGCTTTGCTTTTTTATCAAAGGCCGTTCTAGTCGGAGGCGTGTAAATAATATAAAGCAAATACACACACAATCCAGATTTGCAGATTAAAAGAGTCCAACAAAATCAATGTTGTGATCGGGACAAATTTAGACTGGGTTATAGTGTGCAGCTATGCAAAATACATGTACGTACTCCACGGTGCTTTTTCAGGGGGTGGGGGGGGCGGTACTTCTTAATTGAAATGGTTTACTATATTTTCGAACTAGCACCGTTTGTTCGTCGACCAAGCAGAGCTGGGAAGACTGCTAGGTGGGTCCGGCGGTATGCCTTCCGGAATCTACACCCCATTTTGCTGCGCTATGGCGCATTATAGAGCAAAACTATATTTACTCGCCAAATTCTTTTTTTTTTTGGGGGTGGGGCGGGTGTTGGGCGCCGGGTTTTCCCCTTCGTGAAATATCCCTTGTTTTTAGCATGGCTTTTTCTTTGTGTACAAAGGCGCTGAATGTACTTTTTCTGGAAACAACAAAACTAAATTGCACAAAAAATAGTCATTTCATTTAGTGGGGGTCAGCGCAGCATTTTTCCATAGACCTGCTACTTGCTAGTACGGGGTACATGTACATTAGCCCGTCCGTCAGTCATATTGGCTACACAGGAAAATGTTCCTCCCGCTTTCTGAGATGTAAATTTAATTCCGAAAGTCGGGGAATGGACAGTCGATTTTTAATTTGTTTAAAAATGCCCGGGGGTGTCCGACTACCCTCTAGACCCCATCGGGCTCTGAAGTCATTGATACGTGCAGCCATAGGCCTATCCAAATACATTTGTTTCAATCACCGATACGATGTGCATATAATTTACAATTTCCAACACCAGGAATGCCGTTTAGTTTTTTGGTCTTTGGTGACGTAATGTCTAAATCAATAAATGACGTCACAATTAACTGTAAATGACGTCAATTATATTCTGACTTGAATTCTGAAATAATTACAATGTTTCTGACGACACATGTATATGAATCTATTATTGCGATGGTGACAAATTACGAAGCCACTGGTCGGCTAATTATAGATTTAAAATCGATAGTTGTGCGTTTTGTTTTGTTCACTAGATGTACATATCATAGTTCTATTCTGATCAATGTTTGATATTATACATACTAACACGTATATATACGTTCAGTATAACTTATCAGCAAATACAGTTTACAGCAAGCACCGTCAATGAGTCTATGAACACTCATTTCTACTTTTGTGTAGTTGAGTTGCATTGTACAAACGTCGCCGTTTCAATAACGTCATTTTCTCGATGGCGTTACGTTTTTTCCGTGCGCGATGCACATGGTGCTACAAAAAGTGAGATAAAACAAAAACTATTAAACATAATTGCATTTTCTTTTCAGAATATTGTTTTTGAAAGGTGTCCGCATCAGAAAATATAAAAAAATGAAAATCAAAAAAATTGTCATTAAGGCTGGTTTTCACAGAGCGCCGCCCAATTATATAGAGGATATTCCATCGTACATTTTGAATAGCGGGAAATAATACACGAGCGTGCGTCGGCTTGCGCGTAAGCAACGAGTGAGCGTAGCGAACGAGTTGCTTGCACTGATGCCGACGGACATGAGTGTATTATTTCCAAAATGTACGATGGAATATCCTATTTATTACACTTCACGGCGGATATATATGCACATTTAGTCTATTTTTGAGATTATAATCAATGAATTGTGATGTGCGCATGAATAGTTATACAATGACGTGTTTTCCCGCGTTTCGAAGTTACGTTGTGTGACGTCATGTAAACTTTTTGAAATCCAAATTACTCAGTTAATGAGCCAGATATATTTGAGTGCATGTTTGTAATGTATTCAATCACATTAACATTCTAGATTAGTCGAGACCCTTTCCAAATAACTTTATTTTGACTGTAATAAAAATTAAACATTTTGCATGGTAGCTCGCGGTTTCCAAGAAAACAGGCGCGCAATTACTGGTGTTCTCTTCACGGTGTATTATTTGTAAGGAGTTGATTACGGGTTTTCTCTCACAGCGAAACTCGTGCAAATAAGTTGCAAGAGTGTAATACATCTCCCGAGTTTATTTTGTCAATTGGCATCGTGGTCGTGTGTGCTAAGGCGCTGTGCTACGCTGCGCCGCAGCTGGACCAATTTTTTTAAATACTTCCAGACTTGCAAAAACAAGATGGCCAACCGGTTGTTAAGGTAAACAACAGCATGACAACGGCGTTCCTATCCGACCGCCGTCTAACTGTACCAGAAATCAGCCGAATGTCGAAATAACAAGCGGTGGTGTAGTGACAACGTTTAACTGCGACATAAATCAACATAATTTCGATATAACACCACGTAGAAATTCTGTGAGGATTAATTTTGTTAGCATCTGCGGATGTCCCCTTTCAAAGCATATCCCATTCGGTATCTTTCGAAATTTCATTAGGTGCTACTTTGTTTGTACCAGGAAGTTGTATATGAGCACACTGGATTAACAAGCGATAAGCATGGTTGGCGGCTGCGGACATGTCTGAGCGATAATCACCATAAGTGAGCCGGGCCTCCATTTAGACATACCCGTTCTCTTACCAGGCGAATTGCAATTCCTGGAGCGCAGGATTGCAATTCGCGTTCCCATTAATTGCAATTGGACCGCAATCGGACTGCAATCATGTGACTGCGGTCCAAAGAGTTGGTTGCGGAATTGCAATACTTATATCGCAGTTAGCGCTGCGCTCCGCTTTTAATTGCAGTTTACTTTAAACTGCGAAAGAATGACCGCTTTACGCTGCGCTCTGCGGTCAAACCAGCGGACCGCTCTGCTTGACCAATGCGGCAATACAATCGAAATAGTTCACAAACGTGTCCGTGTTCCAATCCAAAATGTTATCCCATCTTTTTCATTCAAAGTGGCTAGAAAGTCAGCGGTATTGGTGATCTGTTGTGTTGGTGTGCAAATATAAAGCGGCGGGTTATTGCGAGACAAACAGTGAAACATTGACCTTGACAATTTCTTGGACAAAACAAAATGTCGTCACTGCTGTTCCGAATATCAAGAACACATTAATAGACACCACCATACTCACAATATATTTATTTTCATATAAAATCAAATTATAATGTGTGTTCTACGGTATAATATTGCAAAACTAAGCATCATTTTGCGTTTTGTTTACTTTTACGTCGGTATTTAAATTACGTTTTCCTATTCTGTTAACATTATTTCGACGCGATCCTATAGTCGACATGACAATTTATGAGATCAACACAACTTTTCATAATGTCTTTCAATTTCAAGATGCAAGGAGACTGTGAATTGCATATTAACCATAATAACATGGTGAACATATTGATAATAATTTTAAAAGAAAAGCATATTTTAATTTTCGAAACCTGATCATAAACAAAATATTAAAAATTTATTTTGGAATTAGATTTATATTACTGCAAACGTTCTGTTCTGTTCTGGCTGTTGATTTCTATTGGCTCGAATCAAATTTTGTGAAGATAATATTTATTCCGGTGATAGCCATTTCTTTAAATAAAACGGTTTCGGTTTACTTGTGTCACAGATTGAGAAAGATAAATAACGGCCCGGAATCGAACCAGGGACCTCATGTTTACCGTACCATGACCATGGCTCTACCGAGCAAGCTAACAAGGCACACTTCATACACACTTCATCCCCATGGTCAATTGCGTACTGTGACATTCTTCTCCGCCAAATTGAAATTCGTCCTCGAATTCTATGTTTAATTTTTGTCTCCGAATTCCATATGTTTGGGTACAATTTGGAGTATTTATCAGTCGCGGTCCTTTGTTGGGCAACAGAATACTCAATTATCGTCCGTACCCAGAGTTCCGGTGCTCCATAGGTTTTTCCTGCAGAGTACTGAATCGGATCTCATTCGCGCTTTAGCTGTTAATTGTGACATATTTTTCTGTACTTATTACACAGAAATGAATAAGTATAATACTGACATTTCTTTCAATGAAAAATACAGAAAATATGTCGCAATTAACAGTTGAAGTGCAAATCAGATGTGATTTGGTACTTTGCAGGGGAAACCTACGGAGAGCACATTATAAACTCTCGGTACGGACGATGCGGGAGTATTCTGCAAAGTTACTTCCCGCAACTACGTTGGGCGCTAAATGTCACAGGGTGAGAAAGATGTGCACCAGCCCGGAATCGAACCGGGGATCTCTGGTTTACCACACCATCGCTTCTACCTGCTGAGCAAACCGGGCACAAATACACACTTATTCACCATAGTGATCACTTCATTCAACCAAAAATTCACAAGCTAGAAGTTATTCCAAATTATTACAGTCAACGTCACAGATTATGCTCTTGGCGACATTAGCGGACACAAATTTGTCCATCAATTTGATCCAATAAACAACGGAATCTGACAGATAACACTACAACGGCGCATGGAAACATCATTATTCTGGTACTTGGAATGAAAATGGTGGATATTAAGATCAATATGTGAGGCGCTGATGGAACCTTTAACATTTTTTATCACGATAGCAGCTACTGGGATTGTTGGACGCATTTATTTAGAGAAACAAGAGATTACAATGGATTGGATAATATACTAAGTGACATTTTGTTCTAACGTACACCAACATAGAGGATTAAATTTGCGACAATGTTGGATTCTGGATTTTGTGGACAGGTGACAGAAATCGGAGCTGGATAAGAACCGACAGACGTGATTCTGAATATGCGTGCTTGGTCTGTGGTTTTTCTTCCAGATCATGTCATGCATGTTTTAATTCCACGTCATGTCAAAGCAGCACTATTGAATATAATGAATAACTTTAATATTCTACACCAGAATTAGTTCATTCATCGTCTGATGTGTAACTGATGAATTAAGGTAAGTTACTTGTATATGACAACTTTTGCCTCACCACGATAGTGGAGGGGGCATTTAGTGTTACCCTTAACCTTGTCCATTCTTCCGTCCGTCACCAACCTAGTAACTCGAAAAACTTTTAAACCGTAATAGCTACATACATGTACCTGAAACTTGGTACATGTATGTTTGATTCGACCCCATGGTCATGGATTATCTCCCCCTTTTCAAGTTAGAATTTTCCAATTTTGTCTTGTAGCTCGTAAAACTTTTAAACCCTAATAGCTACACACCTGAAACTTGGTATGTCCTTATGATGTGTAGATTTGCAAAGTTTATTTTCATTCGACCCCCGAGTCATGGATTATCTCCCTCTTTTTGAATTATAATTTGAAAATTTTGCCTTGTAACTCGTAAAACTTTTGTAATAGCTACAGCACTGAAGTTTGATATGTAGCTTCCTTATGATGAGTAGATGCGGAAAGTTTATTTCGATTTTTGATTCGAACCCCGTGTCATGGATTATCTCTCCCTTTTGGACACTGGAATTTTGCCTCGTTTACTATCAAAGCGATATGTGGGGTATCCGTGTTCTATGAACACATTTTCTAGTTTAGTTATCTCCTTTTGTTTTTTTCACGCACTGATTTGTCCGGAGCATAACGCGAACACCCTTTGCAATATTTTTTATGAAACTTAACACATGCATAGGTCTCACTGGACAGGGCGGAGCTAGCGTTAAAGGTACATGCCCACTCAGTAGGCACAAAATGTTCTTTATGTCAGAGACATCATCGGAGACATTTTCTGGCCAGATAAACAATCATTTACCATTACCCACGTATTGTTTGGCATTATTATACATTTTATATCAGAAGAAAATTTCCACATTGATATCAGGGACGATAACCGTGTTTCCTTAAAATGTTAACGGACATTACTATTTATTCTCTGTATTTATTTTTTGATGTGCAATGATCATACTTTATAATCTGTCAATTTGATCAGTCGGCCATTGCTCCAGGACTAGTTTAGAACTTGATCAGTCGGCCATCGCACCAACCACCAGGACTAGTTTAGCACTTGATCAGTCGGCAATCTCACCATGACTAGTATAGAACTAGATCAGTCGGCCATCGCTCCAGGACTAGTTTAGCCCTTGGTCAGTCGGCCATCGCTCCAGGACTAGTTTAGAACTTGATCAGTCGGCCATTGCTCCAGGACTAGTTTAGAACTTGATCAGTCGGCCATCGCACCAGCCACCAGGACTAGTTTAGCACTTGATCAGTCGGCAATCTCACCATGACTAGTATAGAACTAGATCAGTCGGCCATCGCTCCAGGACTAGTTTAGCCCTTGGTCAGTCGGCCATCGCTCCAGGACTAGTTTAGAACTTGATCAGTCGGCCATTGCTCCAGAACTAGTTTAGAACTTGATCAGTCGGCCATCGTACCAGCCACCAGGACTAGTTTAGCACTTGATCAGTCGGCAATCTCACCATGACTAGTATAGAACTAGATCAGTCGGCCATCAAACCAGGACTAGTTTAGCCCTTGGTCAGTCGGCCATCGCACCAGGACTAGTGTAGCCCTTGATCAGTCGGCCATCGCACCAGGACTAGTATAGAACTTGATCAGTCGGCCATCGCACCAGGACTAGTTTAGCCCTTGATCAGTCGATCATCGCACCAGGACTAGTAGAGCACTTGATCAGTCTGCCATCGCACCATAAGTAGTATAGCGCTTGATTAGTCGCCCATTGCACCATGCCCAGTATAGCACGTGATCAGTCGGCCATGCCGAGAATAGCACTTGATCAGTCGGCCATCGCACCAGGACTAGTAGAGCACTTGATCAGTCTGCCATCGCACCATAACTAGTATAGCGCTTGATCAGTCGCCCATTGCACCATGCCCAGCATAGCACTTGATCAATTGGCCATCTCACCATGCCCAGTATAGCACGTGATCAGTCGGCCATGCCGAGTCAGTCATGCCATGCCCTTGATCAGTCGGCCATTGCACCAGGACTAGTATAGCACTCGATCAGTCGGCCATCGCACCATGACTAGTTTAGAACTTGATCAGTCGGCCATCGCACCACGACTAGTTTAGAACTTGATCAGTCGGCCATCGCACCAATACAAGTTTAGAACTTTATCAGTCGGCCATCGCACCAAGACTATTATAGCACTTTATCAGTCGGCCATCGCACCAGGACTAGTTTAGCACTTGATTAGTCGGCCACGTCACCCTGCGTTACAGACAGAAGTGGTGGTCGGGGTGTAGTGTAGTCATAGACAAAAACTGGTGGTGGTGGTGATACACATTGTTCCCACTGTGGGATATAGACCGGAACTTTTATTTTAGGATGCCAAATGTAGATGGCTTGTGTGTGGGGTATCATTGTTTTGTGTCCCCGGCGGTGGTGCGGAGTACAATGATGAATTACTGATGAATGACTGTATTGAACACACATGTATATGCACTGTGATACCGTACTTCACAATCCTCAGTTTTAAATTGTTTCTGTATCGTAAAACTGAACATTTATTCATTTTGAAAAACTTAAAATTGTGGCAGATGATTGAAATGAAAACCGGATGTTTACATCCGAAATGAACCGGTGCATCGGTATATTTTAACCGCACGATGACACACTGTATATTCATACCATATCGGTACGGATATATCGTATATACGAACGGATATCGTATGTTTTTGTATAATATTCGTATAGTAGGTTTGTATAATGTAAAAAAACTGTACTATACGATGATACGGTAAGTTTTTAACGGAAATAGCGAAAGAATGACCGCACAAACGGTATCGCGAAAGAATGACCGCACAAACTTGACCGCGAAAGAATTACCGCACAAACGGTATCGCGAAAGAATGACCGCAACAACGGGACCGCGATTGGACCGCAATTAGACTGCAATTTCAGAGCGGACGAATTGCAATTCAACGACCGCTGGATTGCAATTCTTGGTAAGTGAATCGCAGGCGGGAGTGTAGTATAGCGCTTAATTAGTCGCCCATTGCACCATGCCCAGTACGTATAGCACTTGATTAGTTGGCCATCTCACCATGCCCAGTATAGCACGTGATCAGTCGGCCATGCCGAGTATAGCACTTGACCAGTCGGCCATCGCACCAGGACTAGTAGAGCACTTGATCAGTCTGCCATCGCACCATAACTAGTATAGCGCTTGATCAGTCTCCCATTGCACCATGCCCAGTATAGCACTTGATCTGTTGGCCATCTCACCATGCCCAGTATAGCACGTTATCAGTCGGCCATGCCGAGTATAGCACTTGATCATTCGGCCATCACACCAGGACTACTTTAGCACTTGATCAGTCGGCCATCGCACCAGGACTAGTATAGCACTCAATCAGTCGGCCATCACACCAGGACTAGTTTAGAACTTGATCAGTCGGCCATCGCACCAGGACTACTTTAGCACTTGATCAGTCGGCCATCGCACCAGGACTAGTATAGCACTCGATCAGTCGGCCATCGCACCAGGACTAGTTTATAACTTGATCAGTCGGCCATCGCACCAGGACTAGTTTAGAACTTGATCAGTCGACCATCGCACCAGGAATAGTTTAGCCCTTGATCAGTCGGCCATCGCACTGAGACTAGTATAGCCCTTGATTAGTCGGCCATCGCACCAGGACTAATATAGCACTCGATCAGTCGGCCATCGCACCAGGACTAGTTTAGAACTTGATCAGTCGGCCATCGCACCACGACTAGTTTAGAACTTGATCAGTCGGCCATCGCACCAAGACTAGTTTAGCCCTTGATCAGTCGGCAATCGCACCAGGACTAGTTTAGAACTTGATCAGTCGGCCATCGCACCAAGACTAGTTTTGCCCTTGCTCAGTCGGCCATCACACCAGGACTAGAATAGCACTCGATCTGTCGGCCATCGTACCATGACTAGGTTAGAACTTGATCAGTCGGCCATCGCACCACGACTAGTTTAGAACTTGATCAGTCGGCCATCGCACCAAGACTAGTATAGCACTTGATCAGTCGGTCATCGCACCACGACTAGTTTAGCACTTGATCAGTCGGCCATCGCACCAAGACTAGTTTAGCCCTTGATCAGTCGGCAATCGCACCAGGACTAGTTTAGAACTTGATCAGTCGGCCATCGCACCAAGATTAGTTTTGCCCTTGCTCAGTCGGCCATCACACCAGGACTAGAATAGCACTCGATCAGTCGGCCATCGTACCATGACTAGGTTAGAACTTGATCAGTCGGCCATCGCACCACGACTAGTTTAGAACTTGATCAGTCGGCCATCGCACCAAGACTAGTATAGCACTTGATCAGTCGGTCATCGCACCACGACTAGTTTAGCACTTGATCAGTCGGCCATCGCACCAAGACTAGTTTAGCCCTTGATCAGTCGGCAATCGCACCAGGACTAGTTTAGAACTTGATCAGTCGGCCATCGCACCAAGACTAGTTTTGCCCTTGCTCAGTCGGCCATCACACCAGGACTAGAATAGCACTCGATCAGTCGGCCATCGTACCATGACTAGGTTAGAACTTGATCAGTCGGCCATCGCACCACGACTAGTTTAGAACTTGATCAGTCGGCCATCGCACCAAGACTAGTATAGCACTTGATCAGTCGGTCATCGCACCACGACTAGTTTAGCACTTGATCAGTCGGCCACGTCATCCTACGTTACAGACAGAAGTGGTGGTCGGGGTGGGCGGGTGTAGTAGTGTATTCATAGACAAAAACTGATGGTGGTGGTGATACACATTGTTCCCACTGTGGGATATAGACCGGAACTGTTAGGATGCCAAATGTAGATGGCTGGTGTGCGTGGGGGATCATTGTTTTGTGTCCCCGGCGGTGGTGCGGAGTAGTGATGAATTACTGATGAATTACTGTATATTGAACACACATGTATATGTACTGTGATACAGTACTTCACAATCCTCAGTTTTAAATATTGTTTCTGTATCGTAAAACTGAAAATTTATTCATTTTGAAAAACTTAAAATTGTGGCAGATGCTCGAAATGAAAACCGGATGTTTACATTCGAAATGAACCGGTGCATCGGTATATTTTAACCACACGATGACCCACATTATATTCATACCATATCCGTACGGATATATCGTATATACGAACGGATATCGTATGTTTGTATATTATTCGTATAGTACGTTTGTATAATCACTGATAATGTAAACAAACTGTACTATACGATGATACGGTAAGTTTTTACCGCAAATAGCGAAAGAATGACCGCACAAACGGTATCGCGAAAGAATGACCGCACAAACTGGACCGCGAAAGAATGACCGCACAAACGGTATCGCGAAAGAATGACCGCAAAAACGGGACCGCGTTTGGACCGCAATTAGACTGCAATTCCAGAGGGGAAGAATTGCAATTCAAGGACCGGTGGATTGAAATAACTTACAGAAATTTCCAATTAGAAACGTGTGCCCTGTTAGTTATACCCAGCCAGCATGGCTGCTATGGACGACTTGATCGAGGAGATGCTCGCAAAGTATGAGCCAAGGTACATCCTTGACGAACCAATTCCAGAAGAGGTTGAAATATGTATTGACCGGGCGCTACAACCAAGACGGAGCAGTGGTGGAGCATTTCGAAGGCGCCTTGAGAGGCCAGGCGCTGACCCCCCCCCCCCCCACAAGGCGCAAGAAGATACAGGAGTGGGAGAAGAGAGTCCACGAATTCGGCGCTACGGCGATGTCTGGCAAGCAATCAGAGAGGCCACATGGGAAGGGTCACTAGCCGTCTGGCTTCTTGGATGCGGAGACAACCGGTTCAACGTGGACCAGTTTGTGCTTCAATATTGCTGCAAGACACAGCAAGACCAAACCCGACTTCGAAAAGCGTGTGCCCAACTAGGTGATGAATCTCTGGCAGAAAAGGTCTTCGACATCAACCATGCTGCTGTGGTCATAGCCAGACAGAAGAACGGCTGGAAGCCCACCCTGACGCCTTACTCAGATGACATACAGAAGACCAGCGTAGAACACGGCCACGGCGGTCTTTGGAACACGATGGAGTACGATGCGAGAGACATCATCAGTATCGACATGAAAGCCTGTTACCCGGCGAGCTTTCAAGGCATGGGTGAGGACAAGCCGTATTTCGAGCGGTTCGGACATCCGACCCACGGCATGACAAGGGTCGGCATAAATGGCCCCCTTCCCAAAGACATTGGTACCGGTTTTGCCGAGGTTCAGGAGTGGGAATTTGCACCACAAATCCACCCCGTCGTCCTCGCCTGGTTTGGGAGGCATTTTGGCTGGTCCCCGACACCCCTGCTCGCCTTCCTAGTGGAGTCCGGACTCCTCAAGAGTCTGACAGTACGTGAGGCCATCATACCGTTCGAGAAGCAAATCGATGACTGGCTCCCAGATAACAGAGACCAGCGCTGCAGCATCATCGGCAAATTCACACAGGGCAGCAAGGCAGGATGCAAAAGGCTCACCCGGCGGCTGGTCACTGACGCTGGTGAACTTTACTACTTGGTGAGAGACACCTGCCAAAGCGGTGCACCTGAAAAATGCCCACTGGGACACATCCTTACATACTATGACGGCTCGCAGCTCCAGTACATCCAACTGAGGGCCAGCATGCTAGCGTATGCCCACATCAACCTCCTCGCTATGCTGGCAAGATTCGAACCCGAGGAGGCTGTCCTAGTGGCCACCGACAGCATCTACGTCCAGCAGACCGTGCTGCACAAGCTCGACGAGGTCAAGGCGTATGTATCACGTCAGCTGTGCGACTGCGGGGAAACCTCATGCCCAATCTGCCTTATAGGCAAGCCGTACCTTCCACCAGTGGCCATAGCCCAGTGGCGCGACAAGGGGGAGCAGCTGTACATGCCACAGGAACACACCAACTACCTCGCTAACCCGGAATACAGAGGAACAGAAAAAGTCCGAATACACTGCGCAGCGCCAAGGTACAACGATCAGAATGAATGGACGCCTTAACGTATGGGCCAATAGTTCATCCCACGTATCATCATCTGGGACGAGGTCTGCACTGTGCCAAAGCCTATCCTAGAGATGTTCTTGGACTGGTTGGAACAACGATGGGTTCAGGTTATCTGCTGCGGAAATGAAGGCCATTAACCCCCGATTGCGAGCGAGATGCCGCACGACTGGCTGCAACAGAGGGCAGACTACTACGAAGAGGTCGAAGTAGACCACAGGGCGAAAGACGACGCGCTTAAAGTCCTGAAAAAGCGCATCCGTCTCCAGCCTGACGGGGTCCAGTGCCAATAGTTCCCAAGCTGCGTGGGATGGGACCGATTTGTGGAGCAATGGTCTCGAAAAGATTTAATCCTCATCAGCCGTCAGAAGGTCCGCGACCGGGCGCAGGAGCTGTTGCTGAAAAGGCACCGCGCGCTCGCACAGGACACGCCGGTGCCTATTCTCTACCACCTCAAGGATAGCCGAAAGCAGAATATAACGGTGCCCATACCTGGCACAGACCGAAAAAAGAAGAGCTCGTCCTCAACGACGTCATAGAGGTCACACTATAGGCTGCAGAGCATGCCATCAAGACTGATGACTGGTGCCTCGGCTATGCCCTCACAGTTCACAGGTCCCAGGGACTCACATTACAAAATGCACAGAAAGTCTGGATCATCGACGATGACCTCCAATGGTCGAACCTCGCGTATCTCGAGGTGTAGCGGGTGGAGTATATGCATAAGCTCGAACAGGTAACCTGCCCTCCGGATTAGGGTACGTAGGTAGCATCACAAAGTGAGAAGCAACTTCGCAAGGCTATCGCCAAGAAGCTTGTGGCCTACAAGCGCCAGGATCAGGCCAAAGGTCTCCAGGTGTTCAACATGAAGGTTGATCACATCCTGCAGCTCAAGGATACTCAGGAGAACCACTGCGCCGCGTGCAACATCGAGCTCCTCTGGTGCTGCGCCCTGAAAGACACACAACACTTTAGTGTGTACCGGTTGGTGGACAACAACAGGGGGTATACACGTGACAATGTCCGACTGACCTGTCTGGAATGCAACCGAAAACGCGGAGGCGCGGCGTTCATCGAGTGAGCGTACCATCAATGTGGCAGCACTGTGTCGGGAGGTACCACAAGAAGCTCTTTGCGAATCCGCGAGAGGGTCCAGAATCCAAATAATAGAGAACTGGCTCGTCAGGCTTGGTAACCGAGCATCCAAGTCGATACACCTGGAGAGACCACACGGGGTACGTAGCACATCGGCGGCCACCCTCCAGCTCTCCAGGCTGCCGAACACCGAGATACCGAACACTAACAGCCGAGGGGAGTTTCTGCTCCTCCAGACCAAGGAGCAGCCCGGCGACCACAGAGGAGGGTTTGCGGGGTACCGTTTTGACCATGATAGCGTTGGAGGGCTTTTTTTTCATTTTATATCCGACGTTTGAAATTTCCACACTGATATCAGGGGCGATAGCCATGTTTCCTTAAAATGTTAACGGACATTACTATTTAGTATCTGTATTTATTTTTTGATGAGCAATGATCATACTTAATAATCTGTCGAAAATATTACTTTTTTCAGGTGATGCATTTATTATTAATATAAATAATTAAAAAATATCCTGCCTCATTTGCATAAGAAAAGAGCCTGATTCCACCGTGAGTCACTATCAGTAAAATAGATATTACTAAATGATTATATCTGTATAGCCAATGTGCATGATCACGTGGTTACAATAACAACAACTTCGCCCACTCCAAAGTAAGTATTATTTGATATTTTCCTTAATATGCAACGGACATTGATGAAATATGGCGCAGCAAACGCGTCTTCATGAGCTGCATTTGGTGGTCCATGGAGTTCGGCACAGACTTATGTCGTTTTTGCGAAGAATCCATTTCCGTGTCGGTAGACACTGAAATTGATTCTTTGCCAAAACTACAGAAGTTTGGGCGAAAATACAAAGACCACCAAATGCAGCTTAACAAGATGCGTTTGATGCTCCATATTTCATCAAAGTCCGTTACGTAATAAGGACAATATAAAAGAATAATATTACGTACTTTGAATCGGATGGATTCTGGAAGTTTCAGTACTCGTTGTTGTGGTTAGTACCACGTGATCATACACCTTGATAGCGGGCACTCGTATCTTTTAGAAAATGCGTTCATGACTAAAGTTAAACAGTTTTGACCTACTTTTGAGATTATTACGCGGGAAAACACGAAGTTTATAACCCCATGAAATAAACAATTGCTTTATGTATTCCATGGTTTATTTGAACATATATTAAGGTGTGGGGTCACATGTTTCTGAACGGCGTGACGTCATGTTCTTTTTTAGTTTAAACAATATTTATTTCAAGTTGTGGCAAGTGATATATATATAAATACAATTGAGAACAGGATTAGAAAACATGCTTTTACACTTATGTGAATTCTTATCCTGCAGAAGGTCAGTTTTACAATACGGCTAAGGAACAAGTTGGTGAAATAAGGTAACATTGTATGAACAAACCAAAACAAAATGTGTATATCAAAATGAATGAGTCACACCATGATGGAAGCGTATGTGGTGTTTGAACGTCTCACTTACGCTGGACAGTACCGATCAGAAGAGACTTAGCTAAAACGCAGACCGCTTTATCATGGTGCGCAACATTGGTATTTATAAGAGAAATTGAAGACATAGGCAAGCTCAACACCGCCAGACCGAATGTTGAGGTAGTGTCCAACGTATACATTCATGTTTAGCATGGTAATATGAAAACTTCGTTGAAAAGTTAACTAAACGCTGAATGGTTACTCGGGTCCGGCTCCTGCTATCCGTATACAGGCGGGTGAGAATGTACCTTGATCTCCATTCAATGTTGTATATTGAAATTAAAATAAGAAAACAAATAAAATACTGAATGTTCTGAGACACATGCGAACTGTCTTTTCTCTAACAGAATGTAACTGCGTCACCCCCGTCCCCGGACTACACCGCACAACACACACAGAATACTGCGTAGAGGCAAGAATGCAAGGTAATGGTGTTTAACGACCCACCAACACAAACAGTATCATTTAGGGCCAAGCAATTTAGATGAAGAAAGTAATCGTCAAATTTGATATTCAATGTGGTAAGCAATCAGATGATTAGGGTAAAAATAAAAATAAATGTAAAATGAGCAATAGAAATGAGGAACATGTATAAAATTAGGCTAGCGAGGACAATTATGCATTAATTGTGGTCTATGTTTTATCTAATAGGTTACATGTACATGCATACATACACATGCATACATGTACACATGCATGCATACACTTGTACACGCGTATATACATATGCACGCATACATGCGAAATATTTACGTCAAGAGAATCATCTTGTGGCCAGCAAGTATGTTTGTACCTGAGTGAATATGTGGAATATGTTCTTTTTTAGATGTGCTTATAGGAGGATTTCTTTAAAGGTACATGCCCACTCAGTAGGCACCAACTGTTCGCCATGGGAATCAAATAAGTGTATAATAGTGTAACTATTCCACCTGTTCTAAAAATTACGTGTGCCCGCTATACAGCTATTATCATTTAGTAATATTTATTTTACTGATAGTGACGGGCGGTTGTATCAGGCTATTTTCATATATTTCATGATAAATTTTAATTATTTATAGTAATTAAATGCGTCATTTGAAAAAAATAATATTTTCGACAGATTATGAAGTATGATAAAAAATCAATACAGAATAAATAGCAAAGTCAGTTAGCATTAAAAAAACACGGTTATCGCCCCTGATACCAGAGTGTGGAATTTGCGTCTGATATAAAATGTATAATAATGTCAATCAATACGTGGGGTAATGGTGAATGAATGTTTATTTTGCCAGAAAATGCCTCAGATGATGTCTCTGATATAAAGAACATTGTGTGCCTACTAAAGGTACATGCCCACTCAGTAGGCACAAACTGTTCAATACGTGGGGTAATGGTGAATTAATTTGAGGAACCATACATACATCTTCGTCCCAGCTATAAAGTAATACTTTCGAGTCGGGTTCTGTCAATACCGACGAACCTCTCTAAACCGGACACTGAGAAATGTTGGTTCTACTTAATTCTGATCGGGTTCATTGCCACTTATCTCCGATGATAATAACTGTTCGTGATCGCAAAGTATCCACGCGTGTCTTGAAGTAGTCATCTGTCCATTTTACAATGGAACCTCCCACAGTGGAACCTCCCTCAAACGGACACACTGGGACCTCCCAGGGTGTCCGGTTTAGAGCGGTTCCACTGTCCAAATAAAATCTACATCATGTGAATATGAGACATAAAGATTACTCGACTTTTCGTGCCAGTTATAACGTTATCCAAGGAACTATACAAGAACAACCATAAAACATGTACATTGTAAATCAACGTTTTTGGTGCGCTATTTATCATCAAAATCCGCCAGTTTATCAGCAATACTTCACTTTTAAAGATAATCTACTGTAAACAAAATGAATTTAACGATTACGTCATGTCTGATAATGCCGTTCGGAAACCACGCGATCCCATACTGTACTTTGATTTGTGTACCTTATGAGATAAGCGATTTTTTCCTGAAAATGTTTATACAATAATAACAATAATAAAAATAATAATAATAATAATCAGCGATTGTGGAATTCTATTTTTAAGATTTTGTAAAATGTTGATGTAATTTACGAAGAATATCACATTTTTTTTGTAAATATTTATCATGATAAAACGCACAAAATTGTATGTGCCAATGCTGCATTTAGTTACGCACATTGACCTTTATGGCCTTATTTATGCTCACACTGACCTTGACCTATCTGTTTGGAAAATATATATCAAATCAAATACATTGAATGTATTTTGAGAACAAAAACACCCCACGTCCATAAATAAACTGGTCTTAAAATCATTTTGTGATGATTGGATTGGTTGTAAAATAACATATCAAAATCCATTCCAGTTACTTAGTGGTGAAAGGGTTAATCTGACGAGGTCTGTCCGTGGATGTGCAAAAAACATTGTTGGCCCTTCGCGCCGTCGATAACGCTCCCCATAAATTAATTCCTGCCTACGGCCCTGTGTCTAGTGATTTGTTATCTGCTATAGATTACACAACCTTGGGTTTTGTAGTGGTAATGTGTACAATATATAATACAACAAACTATTTATCACAAAACAAACAGTGGTGAAGTACGTATTGATTCACTAGTAAATACATGCATATTCAAAATGCGTGCCAAACTATAATGCATTTGCATTATGCTTTGGCCCACGATGTGAATACCATGTAGTTACATGTGTTTCCTTTTGACCATTCATGGTGTTCCCTTTCGGCAGACTGAATGAGATCTTCGACTATTTGGACCATTCGCAACTGGTATGCATGTAATTATATAATTCACATACATCACAATAATTCCAGCACAAAAATATTTACACAATTCCATAACATTTGATTGGCCCGTAGCAAGTCTCTGTCCAAAATGTATATTCCAGTAAACTCCCACGCCGAACTAATTTCCGTAACCGTGAGGCGCAGTTAAAATAATTCTTAAGAAAACGGAAAATGCTGGAATTATAAGGAATGAATGACCTTTTTGTGGAATTTATCGGGTATATAAACGTGGAAAAGTCGCGGGAATTCCCGCGACTTTTCCAAGTTTATACCCCGATAAATTCCACAAAAAGGCCATTCATTCCTATAATAGTTATGGTTTATATATTTCGAGAGTATAGCGTGCATGATGAGGCTGCGCTAATGCACAGACTGATCCGTACCGTGATATCCAGCTCTCCGAGCACACGGACCGTTCCCACGCTCGACATCAGCAAGTTCGACCGACCAAATCTGTGAAATGCCACTCGAAATCGCCAACCCCGAGCATGCACCCGGAGCATGCACTCAGAAGGCTTTGTAGTACCATACTAAGTAATTTCATGTCATGTCTGTTCCAGGTTTTTCTGCCGACGAACTTTTGGTTATTAAACACATTAAATGTAAATAATATTTAAAAGTAAGTACTTTTTTATCAATAACAAAAAGGTCACCCTCCCCAAAAAAAATATATTTGATGAAATTCCATCAAATATTGATTTTATTGCGAAAAAACGATTTTCCTATGAGAATTTAACATGGTGAGGCAATTTCCAAATTCTTTCGTTTTTTGATCTTTCATGATCAAAAAACGAATAATTTGGAAATTGACTCCGAGATCTGGCGAGATAGCTTGAAAATGATGTAACTAAGAAAACAAAGCTATATTTTGAAAATCGGTCCACAAATAAAAAAAAACATTTAAAAAAATCTATTTGTAGTCCCCATGTTAAATTCCCATAGGAAAATAGTTTTTTCGCAATAAAATCAATATTTTTTTGGGGAGGGTGACTTTTGTTATTGATGAAAAAGTACTTATTTTTAAATATATTTTAGATTTAATGTGTTTAATAGTCAAAAGTTCGTCGGCAGCAAAACGTGGAACAGACACTAGTTCTTCTCACTATCAGTCTGCCGTTTACGACATACGCACAATTAATAAAATAAAAATCATAAATAATAATAAAGCCTAGGTTTAAGTATACCGTGTGGAAGAGTAGACACAAACCTATTTCGAGAATATGGTTATGTGACCATACATGGTACAGAAACGCATTCGCTTATAGCAATATGGCATTATAATGGGGTTACATTGTATATGTCAAATTCGTAGCCACATACAGTACTATAAAGAACATATCTTTGTTTCATTTACTTCAAAGCATTCAGGCCAGAGGAAATTAATTTATTGATACTCAACCCCACCTGTCCCTGATACAAATTGTCACATTAATACAGTGGAACCTCTATTAACCGAACACCATGATAACATTTGTGATCTTATTTTTCATGGGTATCTTGGTCATTGATCTCAGAAGTTAATGTATGTTCATGATTACAAAGCATGCAAAGTATTGTCAGAAGGTCAAATGCCTAATTTACAATGGAACATCTCTCAACCGGACACCCTGGTTTCAATGTATTAACATGTCAGAGTACACGCGGAATATAACTCCGCATGTACCCTGCAAATCTTGTCAACTTTGGACGCCATTAATTTTACGGAAAATATTGTAAATTTTGTAAACGTATTTTATGAAATTACGCAGATATCAGAAGTACAAAATCACATTGCGTGTCTCATATAGGCATACTTCATCATAACCCGAATTTTCTGTCTGTAATTTAAAGGTACATGCCCACTCAGTAGGTAATACTATAGGGAGACAGATAGATATGTATATACTGTGGATTTTCTAGCAAAATAAACAATAATCATTCATTCACCATTACCCCACATATAGATTAGTATACATTTCATATCAGAGGTAAATTTCCACACTGATACATGTATCAGGGGTGATAACTAACAGAGTACCAAATAGAAAGGGATTTTCCCAAGCATATCCCTTTTTCGCTCACTTTTTTGCTCTCTCGCCACGACTGATTTCCACGTTTGAGCAGTTTTGGGGTCGAAATGTGGTCAAACTCGCAAATTGGAAGCTCATCAAATTCACCTCTAAAACTGATCATTTCCAGGTTTGAGCAGTTTTGGTGGGCATTGTAGGAAATTTCCTACATTAGAAACTCTCCATTTGCAGGTTTTTGTAGTTATTGACAGCAAAACCAAACACGGAATATGGGCAGTGTTATTTAATAATTAAATTAATTTAATAAATATAACTCGATTTTGGGAAATTTCCCACAATTGAAATACAGAATGTACAATTTAACAAAATAATTACAAATTGGACACTGAAATGCCAAAAAATACAACTCCGACAATATCCGAATACAGTGAACTAAACATGATGATTAATCAGTTTTCATTGTAGGAAATTTCCTACGTTCGATTTAGGTGTTTTACTTTTGTCTAGGAAATATTGTTAAACTTCTCCAAATAAATTTCAACACTGAAATTCTAAACATACAACTTTGACATATCCAAATGTACATCAATTTAATTGAACGTAGGAAATTTCCCACAATTAAACGTCATTTACAGAAAAGTCAGAAACCGATCGTAGGACATTTCCTACGTTCCATTCAAGGGACTTACTTTTGTGCAGGATATATTGTCAAATACATGAAACTTTCAACACCGAGATTCAAAACATCAAACTTTCACAAAACTGTGATCATTCGTATTTGTTTTACGGAAACAACAGAAACCGATCGTAAGAAATTTCCTACGTTCGATTCAAGTGATTTACATTTGTCAAGGATATATTGCCGAAGTTCTCGAAGTTAATAAATTTCAACACTGAAATTCAAAACATACAACTTTGACAATATCCAAATGTACATCACTTGAATTGAACGTAGGAAATTTCCCACAATTAAACCTAAAAATCATTCATTTTATATCAGTCGTATATCTTTTACAAAAAAGTCAGAAACCGATCGTAGGAAATTTCCTACGTTCTATTCAAGTGATTTAAAGTATCTAGGATATATTGACAAAGTTCTCTATGTTAATGAATTTCAATAATTCAAAACACAACTTCGACAATATCCAAGTACAACTCACTTGAATAGAACGTAGGACATTTCCCACAATTAAACCTCAAAAGTTATTCATTTTATATCAGTCGTATTTCTTTTACAGAAAAGTCAGAAACCAATCGTAGGAAATTTCCTACGTTCGATTCAAGTGATTTGCTTTTGTCCAGGATATATATACGAAGTTCTCTATGTTAATAAAGTTAACACTGAAATTCAAAACATACAACTTTAACAATATCCAAATGTACATCACTTGAATTGAACGTAGGAAATTTCCCACAATTAAATCTAAAAAATAATTCATTTTAGATCGGTCATATTTGTTTTACAGAAAAGTCAGAAACTGATCGTAGGACATTTCCTACGTTCGAATCAAATGATTTAATGTATCTATGTTACTGAATTTCAATAATTCAAAACACAACTTCGACAATATCCAAGTATAACTCACTTGAATTGAACGTAGGAAATTTCCCACAATTAGACCTAAAAAATAATTGATTTAGACGCATTTGTTTTACAGACAAGTCAGAAACCGATCTTGGGAAATTTCCTACGTTTGATTCAAGGATTTACATTTGTCTAGGATATATTGAAGAAGTTCTCTCAGTTGATAAATTTCAACACTGAAATTCAAAACATACAACTTTGAAAATATCCAAATGTACATCACTTGAATTTAACGTAGGAAATTTCACACAATTAAATCTAAAAAATCATTCATGTTATATCAGTCGTATTTCTTTTACAGAAAAGTCAGAAACCAATCGCAGGAAATTTCCTACGTTCGATTCAAGTGATTTACTTTTGTCCAGGATTTATTGACGAAGTTCTCTAAGTTAATAAATGTGGAGCGCCGTGGCGTAATGGTTAGTGTGTCGGACTACTGATCAAAGGGTCGTGGGTTCGAGCCTGACTAGTGGCGTGCGTTGTGTCCTTGAGCAAGACACTTTATCCACACTGCTCCAGTTCACCTAGTTCTGTGTGACAAAATCTCAGCAACTTTGTGTGTGTGTTGTTGTTGCTGAGTTTTGTTCATCGGTATGAAAACCCATTAGCATTTTTGCCATTTCAAAATATGCCACTGCCACCTCCAAAACTTACTCTATTTCATAAAACCATAAATCTGAAGTGTTAATGCAAGTATCCTTTCCTGGTAGATGTAGATCTTAATAGAATAAATGATTTAAATTGAAACCGGTGTCTTCAAAACTTCCAGCTCCTGCCATTTTGGATAAATACAAAAAGAAAAATCTAAATTTTAACGAAACGAATTCATTTAGATTTTAAATGAAAGCGCGTGGAAAGCTACTAGTAAGATAACAACAACACTAATATGAAACAAGCACTACCTACATGTATAGCGGGCGACGTTGGTGTATGAAACTAAATTTAACAATTTATAGCTTTATCATGATGTTATGCTGCATGTATGAATGGTACTGTAGAATGATGAAAAAATCCACCCAGAAACGTAATAAACACGTTTCTGGAAGAATAATTTCACCAAACCGTAAGCGTTCGTATATATAAATTGTCGATAGTTTAGCTCAATAGCAATTTATTTGAATACACAAGAAGACAACACGAAATATAATGCGTTAGGGCAAGTAACACGAGTGAGAAAAATGAAATATTATGTGGAAAAGGTATTTTGCGACCGAATAATGAGCGAGTTTGGGGACGAAACCTACCGGGTACGAGCGAGTGAGCAAGAGAGAGAGAGAGAGGTCTGAAGTGATGTGATCACTGTATTAGTCTGCAATAAGCTGACCAGGTACATAGCACGAACAGCGCTTATATAGCGGTTTGTAGGATTAACCTCTATGACCCTTGAAACACGAAAGACAATAATTGATTGGTCCATTTCGACCAATCAATTAATTGCGCAATTAATCGCCAATTTGGCAGGTTGTAAAAAAAATACCGGAAGTTGTTGAAAATTATTGAGTTATTTTCTCCATCCCTGATGGTCTTTGAGCACATTTTGACTGTGAATATAGCACAGTCCGTGACACAAATGAACAGGTGCGATAAAACCGCACTTGCAATGTTTTCTTGTTTCTGTTAGTCATGTCCACTGATTATCATGGATCGCTTGACTATGTCTTGAAAACAAAATCACAAATTCACAAACAAAGGTGCCTGTGGTGAACGTACATGTAATTATGCATATACTTGGCTGTCATGCACATTAGTTTAAAACTGTATTTATTTTACAATTATTACAAAAAATCATGAGGAAACTTGTCCAAATGCTTTCCTGTTGGCACAGACAGATACATAAAGGGTGGGAGTGGGCACGAATCTAGGGTGGGGAGTCACACAGCGGGACTCACGAAGATGAGGGAGGGGAATAATGTTGGGTTGGAGTCATACAGCGGGAATCACGACTGGGTGTGGGAGTCACCCAGCGGGGCTGGGAGGGGACACGAAGCGATGGTGGGGAGTCACACAGTAGGTGGGCACGAATAATGGGTGGGGGATCAATCAGCAAGGATGGGAGGGTCACAAAGCTAGGGCGGGGCGTCACACAGCAGGGGTGCACGAATCGGGGATCGGGAATCAGACAGCAGGGGTGGGAGGGAGTAAACACAACAGCTAGGACTCATGACGATGGGATGGGGGATCAGATAAGGGGGTGGGAGGGGGGCACGAGTTAGGGTACGAGTTATTTCACACAGCCGGGGCCCGAGATCACGAAGCATGGGTCGGGAATCACATCACGCAATGGGGAAAAAGTGGGTAGGGTAATGGGATATTGGCATTGTCATATTTACACCAATATTAATATTCAATAATGCCAGAATCACACTCAAATCATCATATCAAATGATTAACGGACCATGGGTAATATCTTCGGTGAGTAATAGGATAACATTTTTAGGGCCTTACAAGTTTGCACTCCTATTTATAGGTTTTGCTAGTGATTGGTCGAATTATGAGAAGGAAAGCTCCGACCAGACACGAGCCAAGACAAG
The DNA here is from genome assembly GCA_029237695.1 of Conchocele bisecta. Lineage (NCBI taxonomy): Eukaryota > Metazoa > Mollusca > Bivalvia > Lucinida > Thyasiridae > Conchocele > Conchocele bisecta. Next base: position 57,434,215 of record CM055281.1, read on the forward strand.
CAGAACCAGCAAAGATGGTGGTTGCATTCAACACATACAGTAAATGTCAACAAACTATTGTGAATTATAACTAACTAAACAAGTTTCCTTGTGTATGAAGACGACACTCATAAACTATTGACAATTGTGAACATTCAGACAAGCATCAGAGATGGTGGTAAGTTGTAAAAATTAAATTATTTATTGAAATAATCAAATTGACCATGTAAGCGGAATTTACAAAATATTTATTTTAATAATCAAATGAAACATTTTACTGTAATCAAATGAAAACATAGCTGTGGGTGTACTCAGTAGCCTATTTCATCAACATTGCAAAGTATACTTTACTAGCAAAGTATACTTTGAGGGAGAAATCATTTATTTTTCCTGAAATGCATTATTTCATATAGAACTAACAAATGCATATATTTCATTATTAAAAGTATGCAGAATTATTATACTGAATTTATTACATTATCACAGCCAATTTGGCTGTGATAATGTAATAAATTCAGTATAATAAAAAATAATAAATTTATCATAAAATTGAAAATTTCTCCCTCAAAGTATACTTTGCTACTAAAGTATGCTTTGCAATGTTGATGAAATAGGCTACTGGTATTTCTAAGTAATTGGTATCATGAATCATTGTACTGTACCGTGTACGTCAGTGAAAAAAGTGAAAAAAACAACAACTACAGTACCATGTCCCACCAGCCTACAGTGTATTAATATGAAGAAAGCGTGCAAAACAATCAATTATCTGCCTCAATCTGAACCTACAAATCATCTTTAGTAAAAGTTGGCATGGAACTTCACTTTAGAAATTATTTTCAACTTTATCAATTAATTATTTTACAAAACATATTGAAATACCCAATAAACAAAATATCAGGTGTGTTGTTTTTTTTTAAAAGAGGACATTTTAAATACCTAGTTTACTTGTTCACAAGTATAGCGTAGCAGTAAGTACCAACTTTCCAATTCCTTATCTGGATCCCCACAGCATGTGCTGTGTTTGTTGAAAGAGCCAACAAGCAACCACAATAAATCCGAATAAAATGTGGTATGTTTCCAACCTACAGTAATACAATGAACAGTTATCAAATTACGGTAATATTCATTTCGTTTAAATAATTCGCAAAATACACATGACCTTATCTTCACGTGATCAAAATATGTAAATAGCTCGTAAATGGGTGACCTAGATTTGTATTTCTTGTACCTTGCTGTTATAATCCACGTTTTAAGATCAAAATACATGCCGATTTTGCCACGGTAAGCAGTAATATTGTTAAATAAGGTTTCTAGAACAGGATTACAAATGGGTTTAGCAATTTGTGGCTAAAATAGTTAAAAAACTTGATGAATACGTTCCGCCCTCGATTCATGGCGGAACTTTGCTAACTGGTTTTGGCCTTTAGAGATAGAACGGTGTGCAAATAAAGAGAACAACAGATTACAAAAATAGATTTGCAGCCGTTCTATCACATAGAACTACAGTTCACCCAGCTGTAAATGGGTACCGATAATTCGCAGTTGCTCTGTAAATACGAATTACCGGCTTCTCTCAAAAATCTCTACCTCCGTTCTTTCTCCCATTCTTGGGAGACGGCATGCAAGGTCCTAGAGCCAGTGCCGCCGTTAAATATAAGGTAAAAAAAAAAAATTAATAAATTTAACACTGACATTCAAAACATACAACTTTGACAATATCCAAAAGTAAATCACTTGAATGGAACGGAGGCAATTTCAAACAATTAAACCTAAAAAATAATTCATTTTAGATCAGTCATATTTGTTTTACAGAAAAGTCAGAAACGGATCGTAGGAAATTTCCTACGTTCGATTAAAAAAAGTAATTCATTTTAGATCAGTCGTATTTGTTTTTACAGAAAAGTCAGAAACCAAATCGTAGGAAATTTCCTGTTAGATTCAAGTGATTTACTTTTAGTCTAGGATATCCGTCAAGCAATCGGTCAAGTAATATTAAAGTTTATACCATGATGAAGAAACTTGTACAAACTTTTTTCTTCACGAAAAAAAAGTGTGTTTCCGCAAAAATATGAAGGCAAAACAGGCCATAGTCATGTTAATGGCGGCATGAGTGTGTTCGCAACGTTCACATGCATCAAGTGTCCAAACATTGAAGCAATCCGTCAAGTAATATTAAAGTTATACCATGATGACGAACCTTGTACAAACTTTTTGACAAAAGCGGCACATGCACATGATTGTGAGATATTTACTACAACTAAGGACATACAAGTTTGTCAATATACATAGCAAAGCCATAATAAATATATGTTGTTTACATGGAGAACTATGCAGAGGAGGCAGAACAATTTATTTATGTAATGGTGTTTAATGGCCTGTCAAAAGCTAAGGTCGTCCTAGGCCATGTTAACTGGGTCAAATCCCATATGTCATCTGTATGGATGGGGGTACCGTCAATGGAAATTCAATGGCAAACAAATGGAGTACTGTGTTTCATTAAAATGTTAACGGACATTACTATTTATTATCTGTATTCATTTGTTGATGTGCAATGATCAGACTTAATAATCTGTGGAAAACATTTTTGTTTTCAGGTGATGCATTTAATTAGTATAAATAATTAAAAAGTAGCATGCCTCATTTGCATATGACAATAGCCTGCTACCACCGCACTATCAGCAAAATAAATATTACTAAGTTATTATATCTGTATAGCGGGCATTCGTAATGTTTAGAACTTGTGGAATAGTGACACAATTATACACTTATTTAATTCCTATAAAGAACATTTTGTGCCTACTGAGTGGGCATGTACAGACAGGAAATTCGCGTTAACTTCATCAGTGAATTCGTATTGCGTATCAAAACTGAAAATGCGCTATGAAAAATAAAATAACATAAATTATAACATACCGATACAATTTCCAATGAAACAAAGAAAACTTACAGCTGCAAATTCGGAGGAGGAAGCGGTTAGTAAGACGTCGTCCATTTTGTCACATTATTCGCGTTCGTCTTTCTGTATGGTCTGTACCTTGAACTGGAAACACGTGGCGTCTCACAGTGGATACCGGCGTTTTATTGTACAGGTTAGCACACGATATTAACCCTTTCACCCCTAAGTAACTGAAATGGACTGTGATATGTTAATTTTGCAACCAATCCAATCATCGCAAAATGATTTTCAGACTATTCCATTTATAAAAGGGGGTATTTGTTGTTCTCAAAATATGAAAATTACTTTCAAACAGTGCAGATCCTGATGAGACGGCTCGTTACGAGCCGGCTCATCTGGATCTGCACTGTTTGCATAAACCGATATAGCGGGCTTTGGCTTTCGGGTTCAAAGGGTTAAACAATGACACAAGCCACGAAAGTTTCTTTCTGATTCCTGAGGAATCAAATGATAGTTGATAACGACACGTGTGTATACGTATAAGTTAGATAATGTGTTCGAGTCGAATATGGTTAGTTAACAGCGCATAGGGGAAATTTATGGGGCCGGAAATCGTCGAGCCGCTAGGCGAGACGTATTTCGGCCGCGTTAAATTCCCCCACGCGCTGTTAACTAACCATATTCAACGAGACGACATTATCTAACCAATTTATTGCACGGATACGTCGAAAGCCTGAGATAAAATTGTATATTTTGTCGAATTTATTGTAAGTTTAATACAAATACTATAATTACACAATTTAATTCCAGCCATTCCTCTTGGGTACCCCACTTGCAACCAATCCAATCATCGCAAAATGATTTTCAGACTATTCCATTTATAAAAAGGGGGTATTTGTTGTTCTCAAAATATGAAAATTACTTTCAAACAGTGCAGATCCTGATGAGACGGCTCGTTACGAGCCGGCTCATCTGGATCTGCACTGTTTGCATAAACCCATATAGCGGGCTTTCGGGTTCAAAGGGTTAAACAATGACACAAGCCACAACGTTTCTTTCTGATTCCTGAGGAATCAAATGATAGTTGATAAACGACACGTGTGTATACATGTTAGAGCACCATGTCCAACTGTGTAAAGGTACATGCCCACGTGCCAGGTTATAATATAGGGAGGCATATTTCTTTCGTCCATTCGTTAGATATGACATTGTTATGGTAAAACAAACAGTCATTAACCATTTCCCGACGATATAATTGTCATCATTATACTTCTTATATCAAACAAAATTTCCACACTGATATCAGAGGCGATAATCGTGTTTCCTTAAAATGTTAACTGACATTACTTATTTATTTTTTTTGATGTGCAATGATAATAACAATTTACTTTATAATCTGTAGAAAATATTATTTTTTTCAGGTGACTCATTTAATTAGTATAAATAATTAAAAAATATCATGCCTCATTTGCATATGAAAATAGCCTGATACCACCTCGTGTCACTATCAGTAAAAACATATTACTAAATGATTATATTTGTATAGTGGGCACTCGTATTTATTAGAACTGGTGGAATAGCGACACAATTAGACACTTATTTAATTCCTATAAAGAACATATTGTGCCTACTGCGTGGGTATGTACCTGTACCTTTAAGGTCGATTCCACTGAACTGTTTTGTTACTTGGCAACACTTGTATGTATGTCTAGACAGTCTGCTTTATTGTGCATGCCTCACATGAAAATACAAGGTTTAGTATTTATTTATTGTTTGCGTATAACAACTGTATTTGTGAATAAGACTGGTAAAACGGGCTTATGGGGTATGCCACCAGCGTAGTATGCACATCCGTGTAGTCTAATCTAATTAAACAAAATATTATTGGAATATTAAACGAAAATGCAAAGAAATACCTACCATTCTGAAATTTCGGCCAAATTCGTGGGGATTTTCCGTGACTTATTCTACGGACAATTCGGCGAGGCCAGTGTTAGTTTCGTCTACTACAATGTAACGGCTCGTACAGGTACGGACGGACGTCGGTCTGATCGTCATCGCTGCTTGAACCATCATAAGAATAAGAAGTGTTGTCAAAATCGCTTTCAAAGTCGCTCATATTTTCGTTGTCGGACAGTATCTAATTTTCTGTGTTCACTGGGTGTAACGTCACGCGGCTTTACCCAATCAAATGCCGTTTCAGGAAATCGGATAAAATTCAGGTATGATATTAAAATGCGGATTACAGGTATAAACGTGAATATTTCGAGGGAAGTAAGCATAAATCATTATTTGGAAGTAATAAACTACAGAAAAAATGACGCATACACTTTAACCGTGATTTACCTTTAAGTATTGGTATATTCTGTTTTCAACATATTTGCATGCATAGTTATTGTCCGCCATGTTGCTGTTGTTGATAATACAAATTATTATGTACATGTATGCACTCACATACCACTGTGTGGTGTGAGAATATTGCAAATAAAGGCTTTGTTCTGTTCTGTTCCGGAGGCCGTTTCACTAAACGTCGTACGACTAAAATGTTCGTAAGTGCAAAATTATGATAGTCTGTAAATTTCACATTAACAATGTTTTCTTGTAAATAATTATTGGATTTACATTTATTGAGTATAGGCTGCATATGCAGCCTATTCTCAATAAATGTAAATCCATAATTAACATTTACAGACGATCTTAAATTTGAACTTACGAACATTTTAGTCGTAAGAAGTTTAGTGAAACGGGCCCCAGTTCTTTAAGGAAAAACGCTCGACATACTGTGCCTTTGTCGATTTTAAAAGGCGTTTGACTCAGTTTACAGAGGCATTTTATGGCGGCGTTTGACTGACAATGGTATTGGCGGTAAAATGTTTAGTTGCGGGTCGTGTCATAAGTCCCGTTTCTAACGCGTTACTTTTGTGAAGTAAAGTAACGCGTTACAAATGTATGAACTTTTTAGTAAAATACATATTTCTAAGCAGTTACTTCTCAAAAGTTTTGGTAAGTACAAACATGTACCGAATATTTATTATGTCTCCCCATCATGGGCCAGGGGATTTGCCTTCGCCGGCGGTGCGTACACCTTTGGTGCAGTGTAGTGGTTCCGGAACATGTTTGTACTTACCAAAACTGTCGTAAACTAAGAGAAAGTGTGACATTCCTTGTTCTTGACAATATTGTGGTAGCATTTTCTGAAACCTCGATTCGGAATACACGCGCTCTACATTCGTTTATGGCAAGCCAATTAAATGCCTTGTTACAAAGGGAAACGCATTATATCATTCCGAAGGATAAAAATAGCACACATCGAATAAGAATAACAAGATAATTATACAATCACATGACATACAATACGAATGACAAGTACAGAATAACAATAACGCAACATTGAATAACAATAACGAAACATTGAATAACGAAACATTGAATAACAATACCGAACATACAATGACAATAACGAAACATTGAATAACAATAACGAAACATTGAATAATAATAACGAAACATTGAATAAGAATATCGAACATACAATTTCAATAACGAAGCATAGAATAACAATAACGCAACATTGCATAACAATAACTAAACATTGAATAACAATAACGAAACATTGAATAACAATAACAAACATTGAATAAGAATATCGAACATACAATGACAATAACGAAGTATATAATAACAATAACGCAACATTGAATAACAATAACGAAACATTGAATAACAATAACGAAACATTGAATAACAATAACAAACATACAATAATAATAAAATAGATATGTAATATAGCAACGTTTGACATGCCATAGTTAACTTCATCAGTGTATTCGTATGGCTAAAAAAATCAAAGCTGCAAATGCGCTATGAAAAATAATATAAAATAAATTATAAAATACTGATGCAATTTCCAATGAAACAAATAAAACTTACAGCTGCAAAACACGATGAATGCGGTTAGTAAGACGTCGTCCATTTTGTCACATTAAACGCGTTCGTCCCTCTGTATGGTATATACCTTGAACTGGAAATCAGTGGCGTCTCACAGTGGGTACAGGTTAGCCCACAATATTGACTCAAGCCATGCGTGCATGTGCCTTAGAAGATAATGATGCGATTTTTCATGAAACACAATTGAAACACGCCATGCGATTTTGTACCTAAGATCGTGAAAAATATTTACAAAATTTACGATATTTTCCGCAAATGACTTCGAAAGATGACGAAATTTCCGTAGCAATGCGCATTTGCTATGAAAATGTCGTCATCTATCGATGTCATTTACAGAAAATATCACATTTCCTGTAAATATATTTATTGAAAAATCGCACGTGTTCTAAGGTACAAAATCGCATGGCGTGTCTCATTTACAAATACATGTACATGTACTGTCGACATTTGACGTCGAAAGTTGACGACATTTCCATAGCAACATTCCGCATTTGCTATGAAAATGTTGTCAACTTCCAATTTAATTTACTGAAGATATTTTTGTAAAAAACAACAACATTGAAAAATCGCACATGTTATTACGTACAAACTCACATGGCATGTCGTAATGATTTAAATACATTATACATCACTGATATTCAACTATTAAACACCGACAAATAGTCAACAAAAGGGGCTGGTATATTGAAGTCGAAAGAGGTCATTATTTAAATATGAACATATTGTTATTTGAAAAGTGAAATGGACTTAGTATCACTAAGTATCACTTAGGAGATACTAATTCATAATATTAGGAGTTAGTATCTCGTAATTAGGAGATAAATATAGTTTAGCATTGGCACCAGGACGCTTCCATAGGTTGGGTTATGCAATGATAGTATTGCACGTTGTGTATAGTGTATTTATCCCGTCAACACAGTGCGTATGTGCCGTGAAACACGGTGCCGTGAAACATTTTTGATATCCAGTCAATACGACCAGCGGTGGCTGGGGTTATTTTCTCGCATTTTAATGCCATTTTTAGGTGTTGACAGGATAAATAGAATAGTAGGTTAGTGAATGGAAAATAATATCTGGCGCGGCACGGAAACGGGATGTGCTCGGCAGAGCCTCGCCCATCCCGTTTTCTAAGCCTTGCCAGATATTTTTTCCTATTTACGGCACTAACCTACTATTCTCTATATACTCAGGCATTCGGCGTGTTTCGGTTTTCTACGTAACGGTATTGTTATTTGTGAAATAAAAATATCAAATCACATACATGTAGCGTTATCTCAATCACAGGGAAGTATTCCGTTTCATGTAGGCAGTAAAGTCCGTGACAACGCTGTTTGGTGTAGTAATATACAGGTGTTATTAATTGTGAAATAGACTTTAAGTTTGTATCTCCTAATTAGGAGATACTATAGTCTGTTTCACGAAAGCTGCCCAAATGTTACGGTCATGTAAACAATTCAAAAACAATATTTTTTTCGATAGTATTAAATTAAAGGAAAATTTAAGAATGAGCCTTCTTTATATTTCGTGAAATTTGGTCAAATATTGATTTTATTACGAAAAATTGATTTGTCTATGGGGGAAAAAGGTAGAGGAGTTGTGGGAGGAGTCAAAAAACGATTTGTTTGGGAAATTGACTCCGAAACCTAGCTAGGATTGCTTACAATGTCGGGTCAT
>CM055281.1:57443211-57486726 GCA_029237695.1 Conchocele bisecta
GGTTGGGTTATGCAATGATAATATAGCACGCTGTGTATAGTATGTATACTCATACTATCATTATTTTCAAGTATAGAGTATGATGAATATGAATAACACTACATGTACAGTAGCGCTTTTCTACTTCTTACCTATTTGTATATACTAATATCGAAGCTCCCCGAACGGCCACCTCTCCACAACAGCCACCTCTCTGTAACAGCCGCTATTTTATATCCCAAATGAATTATTTCCTCTATATTTAACCCTTACACTGCTGAGCATGAACATTGTCGTCTGATGTTGATTTTGCATTCTTTCTCAATAAAAACATGTTTTGACATGATTTTAGAATCATTTCCATTGGAAATGATTCTAAAATGCTGTCAAAACATGTTTTTATTGAGAATTATTGAAGAAAATAAACATCAGACGATAAAATTGTATTCAGTATTAACCTCCCTACAACAGCCACCTCTCTATAACAGCCAATTTTGCCTCTTCCCATGGGTGGCTGTTGTAGAGAGGTTGCACTGTACTAATATCGTATACATATCGTAATCGTATAGTATTGGTATAATTAATGAGCATATCGTATGATCATATAATATTGGTATGTTTGTACCGTATCATCGTATATTACAAACGTACTATACGAATATTATACAAACATACGATATCCGTTCGTATATACGATTTGTATATGTATGTACGATACAAACGTACTATAAACGTACGATTTGAATGGTATATCTATACGATATTGGTTGGTACATGTATGTACGGTACAAACATACCATACGTTTATATTATATGCATATCGTATAGAAAACATATCGTATTGGTATAGTATACCAATACTCAAATATTAAATATGTATTTTCTCATGCATCTGTACTGTGTTATATCGATCAAGTGCATTGTTTATTTGATCAAATCTTAATAGGTTTATGTTGCATTCATTTACATACGACCACAAGCTGTGATATGTATGTATTTTATTTATTTTATAATTTCTTTTATAAAAAATTAATACATGCATATATGAGACCTAGGACCTGTCAGATTAAAACAAAAAACAACAACAAAGAACACAGCAGGTTAATAGTTATTATTCAGCTAACCCCCCTCGCACAGTCGTGTGTTGATTGGCTGCTGATAGTGCACACATGTCATTTGACAATCATTGGTTTCACATTCATTAGTGACGTGAATGGGACAAAATAGCTGGCAAGGCTTAGGAAACGGGATGGGCGATGCTCAGCCGAGCCCATCCCGTTTCCGTGCCGCGCCAGATATTTTTCCTACTGACCACTGACCTACTATTATATTTAACCCATCAACACCTACAAATAACTTTAAAATGGCAATAAAATAACACCAGCCGCATCCTTAAAATCGGAGAATCGACTAGTATGACAACCGCACATATGCATACGCAGTGATTAGGTCGTATGGACAGGATATCATAAATGTTTCACAGCACTTTGTTTCACGGCATATACGCACTGTGTTGATGGGATAAATATAGAATATCAGGCTAGTGTCTTTTGATATCAAGTAGGAATTCCGAGGCTTGCCTACAGTTTCCGAGCCTTTATATCAAAAGACAGTAGTCTGGTATTCTATTTATCAGGTAACGTTTTATGCTCGAAAATGTCCACAGATGACGTAGTTATATATGGCCAGAACGCGGACTTGTTTACGTTGCGTCATTACACTGACATCATTCGGTAACGTCACGTGTCGTCATCCGACCAATGGAACGCCAGTTTTCACTTCCTTGTAATCCAGGGGCCCGTTTCACTAAACTTCGTACGATAAAATGTACGTACGCATGTTTAAATGAATTTCCTTCACACATTGACGTGTTTCTCTAATGCTACCAGTTTGTATCTACAGGTTCATGTAATTAAATGTAGCACATCCACGAACATATTTTTTCAAAATCGGCTGTTAGAACAAATGTAATTGTGGATTTGAATTTTGCACTTACGAACTTCTTAGTCGTAAGAATTTTAGTGAAACGGGCCCCAGATGTTTGTATCAGGTCAATGCCTGATACAACAATATGTTATCAGTCAGTAGATCTACGTATTAGGTCAATACAGGAACACATGTGGAAGACTCGGATCTAGGACACAATACTTGGCTCATTTGGAAAACGTTACCCCACCAACATATTTCCATACACTATACCTTACAGCCTTTTCCTTGGCTCATTTGGAAAACGTTACCCCACCCACCCATTTCTATACACTATACCTTACAGCCTTTTCCTTGGAAAGGCTGTAAGGTATAGTGTATGGAAATTGGTGGGTGGGGTAACGTCTTCCAAATGAGCCAAGTATTGGGTCATAGGTCCGAGTCTTCCACCTGTGTACCGGACAGGTTACTTGGTGATAGCATACAGGTAGGATACACCACGACCTGCGTCAATCTTGCCCATATGTCAACAGGCAGTGGTGTAGGTACAAATAAAAACATTCATATGGTACACTTAAAGGTGGCTGTGACTGGAGAAATGGGGCTTATAGGTTTTGCGAACAGTGTAGATCCAGATCAGCCTGTGCATCCGCACAGTCTGATCAGGATCTGCACTGTTCGCCATTCTATCAATGAAACACCCGGCAAGCTTCCAACAAGCAATATCAATCGTTATTACGCTACACTGGTCAGAAATCCCATAATACCCATTTCTCCACTCACATCCACAAGTCATAAAATCATGAAATGTAGTTTACCTGTACAATATAAGCATTATATAGATTAGTCCCTATGCAAGACATCCAATGAAATTATAGTTTGTAGAGAGCCCTATCACTATTATATAAGTCATCGTGTTATAACTGACCTCTTATGTCAACAATTTGAAATTTATGTACTTGTTATAATTCATATATTGCATGTATAATATATGTGTCTGTGAGTGGATAAATGGTGCTTATGGGGTTTGTCACCAGTGTAGCTCCTGATCAAATAACACACTCATGTAGCCTGATCAATATTGCATGTTAGAAACATGACAGCTGCTTCATTGATGGAATGGCGAAAGTGCAGAGCCTGATCAGACTGTGCGGATGCACATGATGATATGGTTCTACACTGGTCCAAAACCAATAAGCCCCATTTCCCAGTCACAGCCACATATGAGTTTATTACAAATTCAATATACGAACTACACCTATTTTATTCTTTGGCCCGCCCCTTCGCGTGCACCTGTTTTACTTGTATTGAATGCATCCCCGCCGCTAAGCGCGCGATACTGTTATTTGATGACGGTTTGACAAAGCGTATTTGCATACTCGTTAAAAGTATGCGTGATTCTTGAAGTTGTGACAACAGGGTGTGATCTCTTGTTCACAATACAATGTTATACGTTGTACGAACATTTATGCTTACTATTAGTAAATAAGTGGCGCAATGCGGTTAATTGAGACGAAATGCTGTGCTATTATTGGTTGAGACGAAATAGCTATAGTTGAATATATATACATGTATATTGAATTGTTAATACATGTACATTAATGAAGAGCAAGAGTAGCGAGCGAAGAAATTAAATATGTGAACTATACATGTGTACTTATATCGGTATAACTCTCTATACATGTACATGTATATAAACAAGGAGTCTAACTTTCGTCGAACACGACTTCGCATAATAACAAAATAACATGTTTAAAATTGTAATGTCTAAGCATTCTATGTATTTCTGCAGGATAACGATACTTCTCAAATGATCATATGAACTTGCCACTACAATATTCACGTTAGAGCCTTACACACATTATCTCATTTGTTATGATACGAGGTTGTGTTCGACCTAGGAAAAGCAGCTGTAATTCGATTTTATTTATATAATTATGTTCTACAAAAAAAACAATACTCCTCAAACGAACATGTGCACTTTCTGCCAAAATATTCACATTAGTGTTAATAAAATCGCGGATTTTGTTATGATACGAGGTCGTGTCCGACCGAAGTTACAAGCCTTGTTTATACATAGAGTTATACCGATGAAAGATGAAACACGCCGAATGGCTGTGGTTGGGCCCAGCCTCTTCGAGTGCAGATGTCTGTTTGAATGAAGCCACGCCCATAAACCTGCTGTCGAATTGCGATACTACGACGTTAGTGGCTGTTTAAAACAGAACCGATCGAGCCCACACTGTGACATGGATAGTCACGGGAAATTACGTCCACAAGGTGGAGCTTATAGTTCTAAATACAGTTGAACCTCTCTAAACCGGACACCCTGGGGATTCCCAGGATGTCCCGTTTAGACAGTTTCCACTGTATTTCTTGAATATGAGCGCCCCAAGACATTTGTACGTGCTTTGCAATCATGGACACACATTAACATCACACACAAATGTCAATGACACCAGTATAATTAAACAAACAAATTCGTTCACATGTTCGGTTTAGAGAGGTTCCACTGTATAGCTTTCTTCGTATTGAAATATGTAATGATTAATTTAATAGATATTGGCGAAAGCGTCACAATATGCGATTAATGGAGACGAAATGCTGTACTTTCATTGGTCGAGAAAGTACGGCAAACAAAACATAATATTATAGTAACTGTAGCATCGAAACAGCAATGAGCACCAATATTGTCGAAACAGCGATCGGAGCACCACTCGTGGCTGAAACAAAAATCACGGAAATTAGTATCCTTCGGACTCCACGCACTTTAGACAGACCAAATGTATTGGAATCCCAGTAAACACAACAACCAATGGTTGTATTCCTTAAATATATTTCATTATGAGAATGTGTATGCTTTTCATTTTCACCTCGGCGAGCCGCGGAATTCCTACTCGATTCCTAGCCTCGCATGATAAATTTTATACCAAACTGAATTAACATAGTAATCTATTGTTTACGATATACATATTAACTATTTAATTTAATGCTAGAAATGAAGATGGTCTGAAATACCAAAGTTACTGGTTCCGTATCAAAAGTGTTTGAACAACCCTCATACTTGGTTTAAACATATTTTGTTTGCATATTCTTTACAATTGTATTAACAAGCTACTTTAAATTCTCCCCTCAGGGCTCCAGATAAGGAATTAGTAATTGAGTATTGTCACCTCATCATTTCTGAAGCAATTGGGTACTTCAATACTATAAATGGGTAAAATATGTTTATAATTAAATAACACCTAGGAGGTATTTAATTTCCCAGATAAATACCTGGTGGGCGGAGCTTGGACAAAATTGAAACTGAGGCGCTTGCTCCTAGGTGTTTTTTAATTCTTATCTAAGTGTAAATGGTTTAGTCTAAACATGTTTTTAGTACCCGTAACTAAGGAAATTGAATTCAAATTCTCATAACTGAATTCATGAATAATTCATTAGGTTCTGATTAGAATTGTCCAATCAAAACAGTTGTCTGAAAATTCTTAATGTTGTACATTTACGAAACAAAATGGCGGCTGTAGTTGATTGCCTTCAAAATTGGCGATTTCATTTTGAGATTTCTGCCGTAGAGGCTGTCAAAAGAAGGCGATTTGCATCTTATATGAAAGTGATCGATAGGAGCAATATGATTGTGTCATTATCTCATCAGTGGACAAGTAAATTGCGTGAAAGAACTTAAATGCAACGTGAACTTTGAAGCCATGCCATGTGGCAATTCAACATCCGAAGGCGAAGCGACTCTCTTGCCACTCTCAGAGGGTGATTCGACAGTCAACTCGATATTATGCAGCTGCATGTGACATCAAACAACAATTACCCTACATAAGCTTCATGCAGGTAATCACACTTCTGTTATCAGTTTCTACGTTTCCCATTTCATTCGGCCAAAACTGCAGCGAGTCAACAGCGGCGTCCATTTTTTTTCTCTCTCGTGCAATCGTGCTTTTGCAAGTTTTCACCAAAAGGCACGCGCTTACATCATGTACATAGTATCTACTGTGTCGCGCGTGTATATTATACAATATTAAATACTTGGTGGGCGGGGCTTATTTAGCATTGCGGTCTATGGCAAATGTTTTGATACCATATTAGATAATCACACTACTGTTTACACACAGCAGACAGCAATTATTGAATAATTTGCTTCGACATGAAATACCAAGATGTGTTTTTATGGAAAATAAGAAAATTATGCTTTATGTGTGGTCTGTTTATTGTTTTCTGCAGCATGATAAAGGTACTTCAAATTTGTATTGCTTTTTAATACTCGCTACTTCTGGGCTTAATATATATTTATTACGATGTAAATATTCCGTTTTGATTTTGAGATTTGCCCCCCCCCCCCCCCCCCCCTCCAATGCAGCATGTTGAATATGGAAACGAACCCGTTAGCCCGGTCGCTTAAATGGCATTAGCTGTTGATAGGCCGTTAAACACCATAACATTTAATCCTCCCCTCATACATGTACTTACATGTACTGTCCGATGCTAGCATGTGCAACGTTTTCTTGATGGCGTCTGCTGTTTTGCCGAGAAATCGCACATTGTCGTCCGTCAACATTCGGATCTTGTTGTCACACGCCTTGTGGTAGCATTGCTTCATATCTCCGCGGAAATCCGCTGAAATCAACGAAATTGTCATTGTATCTTTTACATATATTTTAAGGAATGAAACCATGCAGGGATTCCGCTGGGGAAAATAAAAAAATCGCCACTTCAAAAATAATAATAATAAAAAAATCCTTTTTTTATTTTTTCGAAAATTGTATTTTTTTATCGCCAATTGTTTAGTTTTATCGCCAATTGCGATCGCCAGCGAAATCCGTGCCATGGATGCAGGTCACATATTTTGAATATCAACGTTTACTGTGATATTCAAAATATGTGGTCTGTTTAAAGTTTGCAGGAGTCCATTTTAAACAGAAAAGAGCGCTTGGTTGAGCGGTCTGAGGCGCCAGACTGCTGATTGTATGGTCGTTGGTTCGAGCCTCACCGGAGGCGTGCTTCACACTGCTTCTGTCCACCCAGCTGTAAATGGGTACCGGTTAAATACCGGGTATCTCGATTTGATTATTATATTATTGATTATATTATTGATTAAATTATTTTGGATGTATTTGGTTGTATGTTCATGTACGTTGCAATATCAATTATTACACGAAGATGATAGTCTGTAAATGTCACATTAGCAATGTTTTCTTTTAAACGATTATTGGATTTACATTTATTGAGCATATGGTGCATATGCAGATATGAGACATTTGATATTAAACAAAGTCACCCACATCACAGGTTGTACTTATTTCCGCCCATTATTTAGATAATACATTTTTCAGGCAAAATAAACATTCAGTTAAGGAATAAAGCCATGGGCTGTTGCGCTTTAAACAGAACAAATGTATTATTCACCCCAGTAAACGCAACAACCCATGGTTTTATTACTTATATTTAAACTACATTTTCTGATAGTTTCAAAACTATAAAGAACAGTTTGTGCCTAATAGATCGGAACCCCACTTTAATAGTTACTAGCACTTTATTGCATGATATGGTCGGTTGCATTGTATTAAGTAATAACACAGTGTAATAAAAATCATAATACACTAGTGTAATACATATGCAATTACAGAAAACAGGTTTGGTGGCCAGTACAGGTTCAATATATGATGATGTACTTATGCAATAAATATACTAAACATTTGTGATGATTTAATATGATATGTATTAACCTCATTGACTGATATCATAAGAAACGAGGCATAGCCGTAACTACTAATTTAGTAGGCACAAACCATTCTTTATAGGAATTAAATAAGTGTATAATTGTATCACTGTTCCACCAGTTCTAATAATTACGAGTGCCCACTATACATATATAATCATTTTTTAAATATTTATAGTCACCTGAAAAAATAATATTATAAAGTATGATAGTACATCAATAAATAAATACATAGTAATGTCCGTTAACAGTTTAAGGAAACACGGTTATCGCCCCTGATATGAGTGTCTAAATGTACGTCTGATATAAAATGTTTAATAATGTCAATCAATACGTGGGGTAGTGGTGAATCAATGTATATGTTGCCAGAGAATGTCTCAGATGGTGTCTCTGATATAAAGAACATTTTGTGCCTACTGTGTGGGCATGTACCTTTAACACAGTGTAATAAATATGCAAATTAGCTCGTTACAGAAAACGGGTTTGGTGAACAGTACATGGTTAATATATGATGATGTACAAACAATTAACTAACTTTTGTGATGATTTAACATAATATGTATTAACCTGGTTGACTGATATCATAAGAAAGTCGACATAGCCTCGTTTCTTATGAAATCCGTAAATTCGTTTAATAAATACAGTGAAACCTCTCTAAACCGGATACCCTGGGAGGTCCCCAGGGGGTCCGGTTTAGAGATGTCCCACTGTAAATCAGGCATACGATCATTCTGGGACATACTCGTGTCATTTTCAATCAAGAACATGCCTTCTTATCTGAGATGCGTTACATTGTACCAAGCAACCTCTCAAAATTAGATCACATCTATTTTCTTGGTGTCAGGTTTTTTGGAGGTTCCACTGTATCATAGTAAGTCATCACTCATGTAAGGTCCTCTATATCAAACATACCGGTGTCAGTTAGAAATATGGCGTTGATGTCGTTGTTCCAGAAGTTACGGTGGTCACTACGAAGGAAATCTCCGAGACCTCTCGCCTGCAGGGCAGCTACAGTGGTGTTCGGCAGGGGGAATAACTCTATCTCAAACTCTGGGCGTGAGGCGCCTGAAATACAGAACAGAACATATCGATTATTATATAAATACTGCCATTGGTTGAGCGGAATATTGTGAATTAGCTCCCCGATGAAGCAATATTGTTTTCGAGGGGAGATAATCCACAAAAGTTCCCTCAACCAAGGACGGTATTTAATTTACTACACCGATTATTTAATATGAACATTATTAAAGTCTCTGTTTCAGAAACAGAAACACAACGCTTTCTGGCTAGAGAATCAGCCATATTGGTTACGAATTCGGCTGATTCCGTTATTACGCTTCCGAATCGGGTATTTTCGGGACGGGAGGGTACTATTTAAGGTGCATAACCACGTGGTTACAACAATGTAACAACAGTGGCTGAAAGTGTTGAAATCTTGCCCACTCCAAAATAAGTATTATTTGATATTTTCCTTAGTATGCAATGGGTGGGTATTGATGCAATATGGTGCAGCAAATGCGTCTTCATGATCAGCATTTCATCGTCCCGGTAGTTCGGCACATCGATTCTTCGCAAAAACGACAGAAGTTTGAGCCAAAGTACTGAGAACACCAAATGCAGCTTAACAAGACGCGTTTGATGCGCCAGATTTTATAAAAATCCGTTACATAATAAGGACAAAATAAAAGAGTATGTTCTTTGAATCGAAGGGCTTCTGGAAGTTTTAGTTCTTGCTTTTGTTGTTGTAAACACGTCATCATACACCTTGATATTGTAATATGCCCGTGTAATATTGTCCACTACGTTGTGAAGCGGGTGACACGGTAGAATAGTTTTAGGTAAGCAACCTCCAAATAGTTTTTCTTTATAACTTTACCGAATCCCCCGAATATGGCCAGTCTTTCCTATTTTCCCTATTCGTATGGATGCTGTGGGACCTACGTGTATATGACCTGCAGGCCGTCTGTACTAGTTCTGCGTGAATTAAACAATAGGGTCACTTAGGAAAGAAAATTCCAACATTGTCATGTCCCTCAATATTGTTTACATTATTTCGTCATGTGACCAAAAGGGTCAGTGTTTCCTTTAAATGTTACAAATAAGCTGAAAACTATTGGTAAAAACACTCCAACATGTTCCTCAAGTGAAACTGGGTAATAATGGATCAATGTTTGCAAGCAAACTGTGCGTGACCTCAAAACACCCGAACTATTTTTTATACCGGACTACTTTTGCACCATTTAACGTTTCCTTACCTTTATCTCGTGATGTGAAATTGACCAATGCAACGCCTAGAAATTACAATGAGGTACAATAAAGTACTGAAATATGTTATCTCCACAAAAACTGATCGGTGTGTGGGGTAAGTTAACTTTGTAAAACACACTGGTGTAACTTGCAGGGTCAGTACTGAAATATATAGAAAATCGTCCGGCCCCTTTTACTGCTAGCTCCGTACGTACTGTCCCGTGAGACGTAAAGATAATAATTATCCATACGCACAAAATGTCTTGATTAGTATCTTCCAGAATTTAACCGATAAACTGAGCACAAAACTGTGAAACCTATAGAGAATAGTATATGTCGAGTTTCAGATACAAAACAAGACAGACCAAAACGCCATAGGATAAGTTGGCACAGGGTACTATTGTCTTGGTCGTACTGGCCATTGAGGCGTAGCACGACAATATGGCGGCCCCCATAGAAAGTTGCGTGATATAATATTTTAAGGGAGATAACATATAAAAAGTAATATGTTTCTGGCCACGCACAGAGGCATAGCGAACTGCGAAATGTGAATGTTACACGCCGTGTTGTCTATAATGGCGGATCGTAGCTAGTTAGTTTCCTCTGCAAATCTATTTATAGAGATCCGGTCATTTTGTTTATTTTAGCGTTTATTTCTTACTGAATAACTTGCAAAAATGGAGACTGCAAACAGGGTAGACCCAGACAAGACTGCACATATGTGCAGTCTCATCTGGGTCTACACTGATTGCAATACAATTAATACGTGTGAAAATATGAATCTGGCAAATAATGCAGTTCCGGATCAGATTGCGCAGATAGGTAGGATGATCTGGATCAACACTAGTCGAAATCACTAGAATGGCTTCTTTACATAATGAATCATGCGATATTCAGGTTTTATTACAATCAATTACTAGGCAATAAAATATACAAGTTGGACCGGATTTCTATAAATACATTCAATGGGTAATAACTAGCTACGATCCCCATTCTGTCTGTTTCATGAAATCTGTACAAATGGTACAGCTATATCCACAATGCGAAAACATTTTTTTTCGATAATGTTAAATTGTAGCAAAATTTAAGAATGATACTTATCTTTATTTTTGTTAAATTCGGTCAAATATTTATTTTATTATAAAAAAAACACAATGTTGGCATGTTAAATCCCCATAGACATGTCACTTCAGCATGTTCAGTGAAAATGTCTATGGGAATTTATCATTTGTGTAATACTGGTTACAAATCCCATAAGCCCCATTTTCCAGTGTTAACTGACCATTCCATGCGGATTTGAAAGCAGTGGCCAAACGATCGTCGTTGACCAGTGGCGTTGTCGTGTTTGGTTTTCTGTAAACTACCGCGATGAAGTTACCGCGGGAACTTTCCGACAAGATACTCGCTCCAGCCTTAGGGAACAGCTTGGTGAACTGGAAAATTCAATCAAGGCCGTCCGAAAATTAATTTCTTCATCATGACATTTGTATTAAAGTTGGTTTCCGTCAATTTGGCACAAACTGTTCATTATAGGAATTAGTTAAGTGTACAATTGTGTGACTAGTCCAACAGTTTTAAAACGTACTGCAGATATAATCATTCAGTATATATAGAGAATAGTAGGTTAGTGCCGTGTATGGGAAAATATCTGGCAAGGCTTAAGAAACGGGATGGGCGAGGCTCTCCCGTTTCCGTGACGCGCCAAATATTTTTTCCATTCATGGCACTAACCTACTATTCTATTTATCCTATCAACACTACAAATAGCTTTAAAATTAAAAGAATAACCACAGCCGCATCCTCAAAATCGGATAATCGAACCGCACATATTCATACGCAGTCATTAGGTCGCATTGACAGGATATCAAACTTGTGTTGACGGGATAAATACATTTTCTTAAATTTACTGATAGAGACGCGCGGTTATATAACGTTATTTTGATATATCGAAATATTATAAAGTATGATTATTGAACATCAAATAATAAATAGAGAGAACAAATTATTGTTCCCGTTTACCTTTTGAGTAACTGAATGTTTAAGTTGCCCGTATAATGTTATATCTAAGGAATGGACGAAAACATGTCTACCTAAATTACAACCTGGGATGTCGGAGTCCAGGCTTAAGACAGACGGATAAATAGTTTTCATGTCACCTAATTCGATGGCGTGCATTCGCCATATACCCATGTTTTCCAATTTGTCGACAGGTTGGGATAATGCATTTATCCCGTCAAGACAGTGAGTATATGCCGTGAAACACGGTGCTGTGAAACGTTTTTGATATCCTGTCAATACGACCTAATCACTGCGTATGAATATGTTGGTGGCTGGGATTATTTTTTTGGCATTTTAAAGCCATTTGTATGTGTTAACGGGATAAATAGAATAGTAGGTTAGTGCCGTGAATGGGAAAACATATCTGGCGCGGCACAGAAATGGGATATGCTCGGTACAGCCTCGCCAATTTTGTTTCCTAAGCCTCGCCAGATATGTTTTACCATTCACGGCACTACCCCTACTATTCTCTGGGTGTCGAATAAAATATATAACTTCATTTGTTGCATTTGCACACCATAAGGATTCCGCACTCCAAATATCAAGTCTCAAGCTATTACAGTTTAACATGTTTAAAGGTACATTCCCACTCAGTAGACACAAACTGTTCTTTATAGAAATTAAATAAGTGTATAAGCATGGTGTGTTACTATTCCACCAGTTCTAAAACTTACGAGAGTGCCCGCTATGCAGATATAATCAATTAGTAATATTTATTTTACTGACAGTGACTCGCGGCCGTATCAGGCTATTTTCATATGCAAATGAGGCTTGACATTTTTTAATTATTTATACTAATTACATGCGTCACCATTACATGTCCGTTAACATTTTAAGGAAACACGGTTATAGCCCCTGATGTCAGTCTGGAAATTTACGTATGATATAAAATGTATAATAATGCCAATCAATACGTGGGAAATGGTGAATGAATGTTTAATTTGCTAGAAAATGTCATATCTACAGAATATTACGAAACTGTCTGTCTCCCTATATTATAACCCACCGAGTGACGTGACTTACATTGTCCGTGCCCCCGGGTAGATACTGTGAGTGTTCATCCGCGCTGTACTTCATAATCGCGTCCAGAATGATCACACCGTACGGATGTATCGGACCCTCGCCGTAGTTCGCGGCCACCCATGGCTGTAGCCACTCCGTTACGAATTTCTCGCTTCCAACATAACCTGCATTATGTAATTAAGGAATAAAACCATGGTATGTTGCGTTTACTGTAGTACGAAAAACAATTGGTCCAAAGGACCCCTCGCAAACTTTAAACAGACCAAATGTATTACCTACCCCAGTAAACGCAACACCCATGGTTGTATTACTTATATTTACACTGCATTTTCTGATAGTTTCAAAAATGTAAATAACTAAATATGGCGTTAAAATTAAGAATACTCTTGTTTTACGTTATTTTGTCGCAATTACTGGAACAGCGACGTTGCCGGTCAATAGCGTACCTCGTGGAAACTAATGACGTCAAACGAACTTTAACCAATAAAGAACATCGCGCGACGTCACATGGCTCTAATGTATTGTGTTGGGATGTAAATACAATACGTCGAATGGGCCTTTCCCTTATGAATGTATGGAAGGTGTAAATATTTTATTATAATACTTACACTATCCATACATTCATAATGAAACACCCAGTCAGCCTGTTGCGTTCACAGGAATTCGGCGTGTTTCAGCTTTCATCGGTTTCACTACATATGAATTACAAGGCATATAACTTTGGTCAGACACGACCTCGTATCATAACAAATTCCGCGATGTTATTAACGTTAATGTAAATATTTTGGCGGAAAGTGCACATGTTCATTTGAGAATTATTGGTATATAGCTGAAATAGCATAGTTGGAACATAATTATGCAAGTACTATCGAATTACAGCTGGTTATCCTAAGTCGGACAATACCTCGTATCATAACAAATGAAACGAGTTTAGTGCTCTAATGTCACTATTGTAGTGGACATTCCATATGTTCATTTGAGAATTATCGTTATCCTGCAGAGATACATAGAATGCATAGGCAATTACATTTTTAAACATGACATTTTGTTATGATACATGTACGAGGCCGTGTCCGACCAAAGTTATAAGCTTTGTTATTCAGTATGTGGTTTCCGATGAAAGCCGAAACACGCCGAATGCCTGTGGTTCCGTTTATATCCCAGTATATTACATTAGCCCCACGTGATGTCGCGAAACGATGCTGATTCGTTAAAGTTTGTTTGACGTCATTAATATACATGACGTTCATCGCCGTTGTCAATAACGTCACGCTATTGACTGGCAACATCGCTGTTCTATGAATTGTGACAAATTGACGTAACACGATAAGGTTCCTAATATTAACGCCGTTGTTGGTTATTTACAATTCTGAAACTATCAGAAAGATAAACACAGGCAGTGGTGTATTGACATACCTTCTTCCTCCAGATCAAAGGCGACAAAGAGCATGGTGTTTTTGAGCTTCGTTCCGTCCTTTCTATCATCGGTAATCTGCCGGGCGACCTCCAACATCGCCGCTACACCCGACCCGTTGTCGTCGACACCTACAGGAACCGGTCGAGCAATGGATTATGTGACAGTAAACAGTAGGCGGCTTTCATCTCATAATTATGTTGTTTTAACGAAGAATCGGTTACCGTAAATGCAAATGAAAACTAGAGCACGTGAATGTAAGACATAAACGGTAAATAACTTTCAGAGCACCCATAAAACACATATGCCATCGTTTTTGGTGCGCTACATATCATCAAAATCCGTCCGTTTAAAAGGAAGAGTTTAAAGAAAATCTACTGTAAAAATGTCCTAGATTACTTCACGTCGGAAAATCGGGTTGGGAAACCATGTGATCCTAAACCTTGAGAGATAATAATATTATATGCTGCAGGAAAGATATGTCTGTGCCAAACATTTTATTATATTATTTGCATGCTCTACACATGCAGGTTAAAGTTTCTGTGCGCGATTTGATGTGGGGGTGAGATAGAGATTTTGAAGTGAAAGTAGACGGTTCCGCCGAAAAAGGAGAATAACTCGTGCAAATCAATCCGCATGACCCCGTGTTTGGCATGGATTGAGAACCGGCTTAGGGCACTGACTCCAGGAACGGAATTCCCTGCCTGTTGAGGTACACTAAGTCAACAAATATTCATGCGCGGTCAAAAGTAGTACGGTAAAGAAAATAAGCCAGACGTTTACTTCACAGAATATGCTTTTGTATTTTACATCGTTTCGTCTGCACCGACCGGTTTTACCCCTTACGACGCTGAATTACATTTTCTCGTCTAGTTTCGTTCTTAAATTCTATTTCTGTCAATAAAAACATAGTTTGATAGCAATGTAGAATCATTTCCAGTGGAAATGATTCTATTGTGCTATCATATCAAACCATGCTTTATTTGCGAATAAAGACAACATTTGAAGCAACAGCATACGACAATATATTTTTCCCGCATTGCAAGTGTTAAGCACACTAAATCAACAGATATTCATGCGCGGTGCTACGGAGTCCCGCATGGGACATGGATTTTTTCGTTCCCTCAATTTAACATTCCGTTCACTCGAATTAACAATTCGTTCCCACGATATAACAATTCGTTCCCTCCGCGGGAACGAATTGTTATTTCGTGGGAACGAATTGTTAAATTGAGGAATTGAATTGTTAATTCGTGGGAACGAATTATTAAATTGAGGGATTGAACTGTTAATTTGTGGGAACGAATTGTTAAATTTATGGAACAAATTGTTATATTGTGGGAACGAATTAATAACAAAAATAATCCTACGTCCCCTGTGGGGCTCCGTACGGTGTAGTACGGTCAAACAAATGCTATAGATATGTGATGCCGTCGACTACGGAGCTCTACAAGGGACATGGGAAGAGAAACAAATTACTGGCCAATCTGATAATTTCGTTCTGACGAATTCTAATTCAATCAATCGATCGATTAAATCAATCTATCAAGCAATCAATCAGTCAATCAATCAGAAAATCAGTCTCAATCTGTCAGTCGATTGGTTTCAATCAAATAATCATTCAATTAATTAATCAGACAATCAACTGATCAATTTCAATCAATCAGGCAACCAACTAGTCAATCGAACCAATCAATCAATCCATCAATCAATCAATATGTAAACCACTCAGTTAATTAATATATCAATCAATCGGAGGATCAATCAATCAGTCAATCTATCAGACATTGGATCACAATCAATTAATCAGTCTATCGAATACGATAAATCAACAATCAGTCATTTAAACAACTAACACATATATCAATCAATCGATCAATCAATACATCAATCAATAGATCCATTCATTCATCAATCAATCAATCAATCAACCAACCAATCAATAAAGCAATCATTAGTTCAATAAATAAATAAATAAATAAATAAAGCACTCACTCGCTCGCTCGCTCACTCACTCACTCACTCAGTCAATCAGTCAACCAATCAATCAACCAATCAACCAATCAATCAAACAAGCAAACAAACAAGCAAACAAACAAGCAAACAAACAAGCAAGCAGTCAATAAATCAATCAAACAACATGTACAACCTATATTACCTGGAGAAATATCGAAAGTGTCATAGTGGGCTCCCAACCCTAGTAGTTTGTCTTTGGTCGTGCCGAAACGGTCGCCTTTTAGTATGCCAATTACGTTCGTGAACAGATGCTGAAAAAATGCAAACTTCAGAATTCCTACATACTGCTTTGGAGCTAGGCTGAACAATTTGCCCTACCCCTACCCAGAGTAGAACTTTATGAAACATGTTTATTCTTACAGGAAATTCATCGTATAATTCGAATCTGCGTGTTAAAATTGCGAAAACCGCGGCCGAATATCTATTTTTTGCTGATTTCCATGGCAACCGTAAAATTAACAATAAACTGCAAATATTTGTAATGTCGGCCAGCATGTAACTGTCCTTTCAGCTAATTACAATATGATTACCGTGTCTGAAAATGACAGAATTAACCCACATTATATCACTTGCTATCACTTGTTTAGAGCTCATTAATGATGCACATTCAGCAGAAGACATTTACTGAAGCCCTGAATTATGAGCAGTGAAAATAGAAGATGATTTTCGTAATTTATTGTTTCAAAATGGCCACCATCAAACATAAAGTAACTGCCGGTCGACAGATAATATCTTGAAACATCCGGATTTTCCATATGATGCCAATAACTATCACACATGTAAACATGTTAGTGATAATAAAACCCAATAAGCGATAAACCATGTAATTCAGTCATTTTACTGGCACACACTGGTCACGGTTCAACCAAAATGACGCTGTTTACTTCCATGAACAACAAATTATTACCAATCTAACCATTGCACGATTCCAAATATTGATATGCACACAACAGATGTATGTTACACGCTGTATGTTACACTTGTTTTATTTTCAATATACACATGGTGGAACAATCAAGTAGCATTTAATTGTCGGCGGATACTAAACATATAAAGATTTAAATAACAATAATATAATGATCTTCACTTTAATTGATTGGATACAATTCAAACATAATTTTCACCATGAATGAGCACATACCCATCTATAGCCCATACATGCGGCTTTCAAGCCCAATGCCAAGGCCAAATTACTGAGAATATATTTGTTGGTCGGACCAGGCTGCGGCCGCCGGTCACGGTGAGCCCATACCCACTCACTCTAGTATAGTCATGTATATGCATATGTGAAATAGAGGTCAAAGAGAACGTAGAGCCCTGTTTAAACATAATTAACTCATACTATATTGAACAGTATACAGTCTGAGTAGTTAAACATATGATAACATATGATAGATTCGCATGACAACGAACCTGATGGCAATGGCACAGCTATGGAAATGCCCGTGGATAGTACTCAACTAACTTATATGGTACCATACAACATCCATTGGTACGGTTGTATAGACAGAAAATATGAGTGTGGTTACATGTTATTAGCGAACATATACGTAGGTCTGTTGGTGATAGATGCGATTGTTTTGTTATTACATATACAATCCAATACATGTATCAATATGTGGTTATCATATCAAACTGATTGTGTGTGGCAGAAACATTCTGCAGGCTAATTGATTATATTTCCACATACCTATTTTCGATTACATTGTGATCTGTTGTGGTATACTTATATTTTGTTTGTTGATCAATGAATGTGAGTATAATTTATAGTATAACAACACACCGTATCTGCTGTTGTTGGTGGTTAAATACATGTTGATGTCATTGCTAATATTTTAAACTTCATTTAATGTAAAAAGTAATTGGTGATGTAGATACAGTATATCGTTAAATAAGTGTACATAATTATAGAGGTGCATTGCTGAAAGCTGCCAATATTACACATTGGCCACTGTATTTTCCAGGAGAATAATTCACATAAGCGTAAAACTTGTTTTCTAATTCAATTGTTTGTATGGAATAAAGTAGCATTTTACATATGAACATATGGTCATTAATTGACACGTA
Source organism: Conchocele bisecta (assembly GCA_029237695.1). Taxonomy (NCBI): domain Eukaryota; kingdom Metazoa; phylum Mollusca; class Bivalvia; order Lucinida; family Thyasiridae; genus Conchocele; species Conchocele bisecta. The sequence continues at coordinate 57,461,667 of CM055281.1, forward strand.
GTCAGTAAGACATACATTAATATACATTAATGATTGAATTGTGGTAATATGAACAGTTATAGATGTACAGCATATTTATTATTTGTACACAAATGATTTCGAAAACACATTTTGTGACATTAAATATAGCAATAGTGTACACGTTATGCTATACTTGGAAGTGCTATGTGACGGTATCATTGTAAAATGTAGCATGTTTTGATAAACTTGAGTGTGCTGGTGAGCTACATGGAGGTGTATGACTCCTAATGGGACCGTACACAGAAATCAATTGTGCCGCAATTACAAGATTTGCAGCTGCTATTATCTGTTTATTTGTATGTTCATTATCTGATATGGTACAGTGTGCTAAAAGTTATAAATGGTTTTAATACACACATTATATTTATTATAACATTTCATATGAGTGAACAATATTAATGGAAGTGAACATCATTAATCTGTGGCATGTATTATACATATTCACCACCAGGCTAACGCAATAACTGCGCTTTTCTTATAGCTGTTAGGCATTACAGTTTATCTTGTATACTAAATCAATGTATTGTGGATGCGAAATGAATATTAATTAAAGATGCACTGTTATATAGACAAGCACGAGATTGATAATATATTAAACTGATAAAACTAGTATTTCATTGTAAGCATTTGTAAATGAACACATGCATTTGCACACTTGCGTAATTAATTGTCGATAACTGTTAAATTATTTAAATAGGACAACTAGTAGTTGAGAACATCACCGATTCAATCAAGTTGGTTCGTGATGGCTGCTATTTGTTTATTGGCATTTTTATTTTTTCAATAAAACTGAACATATACAGCATCTAACTGCATAAACACTTGGATTGAACCCTAGATTGCATTTACAAATATACACCAGCATTATATTGTTGAATTCAATAAACTTTTTTATCACAACAAACAAATATATTTTCTCTCAGATATTCATGAATCTTGTGAATAAAACTCAATAAGTACTATATGCTCATTTTAAACATTATAAGGTTCTGAACGCCAATAGCATACACATTCTTATTTTAGATATCAGTATTTAGGTAGATGCGTGTTTAAATAAATAAGAATACGATATAAGAAATGCCTGGAAGCTCTCTTTATACTTAGCGAATTGTTGCTGATTGGTTACACTATCGGTTGCTATGGTTACGCCATATTTTGTGTAATTTTGTGTAATTTACTACATTAACCAATAAATATAAGCCCGAGTCAAATATATATGCATCCTATTAATGAAAGCAAACTTCACAAGTTTATTGACAGTAATCACTACAACGGCTGTTCACATTTTGTCTGTATTTATTCCACAGAGAATTCACAGTTACCATGGAAATATCCAAAATTGCTGCACTCGGCCGCGATGTTATCACTTTTAACACGCGGATTCGGTTTCTAAGATGAATTTTACATAAAGATAGATGCATTTCAATAAAGTTCTACTCTGGTTGTGGGGTAAATCGGAAAATAAACGACGTACATAAGGCTGTCCAATGAAATTGTTACTGATTTGTTAGCATATCGGTTGCTATTTCGTTTTTAAATTTACGTCTAAATATAAGCCAGAGTCAAATATAAGTGTAACCTGTTAATACAATCATATTACCACATGCTCATTGACAGTAATCACTACAACAACTGTTCATATTGTGTCTGTACTTTTTCCAGAGAAAATTTGCGTTTACCATGGAAATGTCCCAAATTACGGCATTCGGCCGCGGCTTAACACACAGACTCGGTTTCTACCATGAATTTCACATAAAGATAAATGTATTTCATAAAGTTCTACTCTGGGTAGAGGTAACTCGAAAAATAAGCGTCGTACAGAAGGCCGTCCAATAGGGTAACAGTCTGTGAACATGAGTGTGATGAACTTGATGTGGACATTATTTAGCCACAGATTGAAGTAACGGACCAAGGTAAATGTAGATATACATTAAATGTACATACAATCATCAATGACTGGACACAAATAAGTTAAACTTTTTTTTACTCCTCGTTATAAATATTGAAGCGTCATGGTGCCAATTCTAAAATAAATTTATCTCGTAATTAGGAGATACTAACTCCTATTAGGAGATATTATCTCCTAATTAGGAATTATCATCTCCTAATTAGGACTTAGTATATACTAAGTAGGAGATAATATACCCTAATTAGGAGATACTAACTCCTAATTAGGAGACATTATCTCCTAATTAGGAGATACTATCTCCGACTTATTACTTAATATATCCTAATTAGGACTTAATATCTCCTAATTAGGAGTTAGCAGATACAACATTTTTAGCATTGACACAGATAGTAAGTCCTAATTATGAGATATTAAGTCCTAATTAGGAGTTACTAAGTCCTGACTAGGAGACACTAAGTCCTAATTAGGAGATAGTAAGTCCTAATTAGGAGATAAAACATATTTTAGCCTTGACACCAGGACGCTTCCATATACTAATGTTGGCACTGAAATGAGAATTATACATGTAATGTGGTTTCCATTGTAAAGAACGCAGCTTCGTCAGGACACTGACGTCATTCTGTAACGTCATGTGACGTTGTTCAGCGAATTAGACGCCAGCGAATGTACTTGTTGAATACGGATTGTCCTTGATATATTGTATAGGCGTAAATGCTTGTAACAATGTTTTAAATGTGGCTGTGTCTGGAGAAATGGAGCATCCGCACAGCCTGATCAGGATCGCTATTCCTTTAAGCGTTTCCTAACCTTGCCTGATAAACTTGATATCAAAAGACACGATACTGGTATTCTCTATAGACATGTACCTAATTGATGGAATGACGAACAGTGCATATGCACAGGTTTAACTGGTTACACTGGTTTCAGTAGCATGTAGCGCATTTTGGAAGCTATACTCGTGTGTCTCCCTGCCAAAACGGGCAAATCCGCTTTAATGAACGCAATGGCACATAGTCTCATGTCGTATTGTTTCACATGCATGTAAGTGTGAATTTAGTCTCTTATAATTCTTATTCAGAATGATGACAGTGTACTGTTTTATATGAGTAGTATCTTCTGGTATGTACATTGATAAGACAACAAACACACATATTATGTTAGACCCCAGTAATTGAGGTATACAATGCTTTCTTCAGCCCTTTACAGTTATCATAGTGGGTGTAGTACTTGTACGAAGTTAGTGTAATTACAGAGTATATCATATAGTCACCTCACCTTATGTTATCCATGATCATCAACATAGTTAATACTTGTTAGCCACGCCGATCGCAACATCTCTGAGCCACTAGTTAGTAATTAATAGCCGTTTTATTGACATAAATTTCACATGTCTAAATGTTGGATTTTCTGGTCAGCCTCGTTCTGAAGTTGAAAGTTCGTTTCCGGTTAACCCCCGATTCTGCCCGAACGCTATTAATTTTGACAGCTGTCACTCGACTTCAGAAGATAATATTTACACTTTCTGTGCTCAGATATGTTTCGCCAAGGGTAATTTCCTTCATTAATGTATTTTCTATAAAATTCATTTGAAAACAGAACTAAGGTCATTGAATTTAGTAATTTTTACGCCAGATTTAGCAGAATTCTGCAGAATCCCGTTTCGGATTCCCGCAGTGGAAATCCGAATTCTGTCGTTTTCTGCAGTTTTATCCCGTATTCCGCCAGCTTCTGCTCGGCAGAATACGGAGTATAAAAGAAAGCACGTGAATGGACTACGGGAGAATAGACTTTGAAATTAACTGGGAACACTGGTATTATAATTTAGACTCTGGCATAGAAATGTAAGCTTTTAACCATTTATCATTTATGTAATAAGAAATTCTAAGGTATTGATACACCATTATTTAGGTTTCATCCCATTAAAAGTAATTATTAGTATTTGTACAAGGAACTAGCATATTTATCATATTTTAGTCATTAATTCCTTCATTCATGTAATAAATTGTAGAAATGTAACTGTTTTACTAATTTTAGCCCATTACTGATTGATTCCTTTATTTTTAACCTGTCACTGATTCATCGCCATTACCGCGCTACCACACAGAGTCGTGACAGAGTTTTTGGTGGCAGCGGTGTAGTACAGTGTGTGTGTTTCGAGGCCACAACTGATAAACCAGGGATTACGCTGGCGATCGCCACTTTCGCAATTGGCGATAAAAATAAACAATTGGCGATAAAAAATTACAATTTTCTCCAATTGTTTATTTTTATCCTATTTGTTATTCCTTTTTTTTTTTCTTTTTTTTTTTGAAGTGGCGATTTTTTTATTTTCCCCAGCGGAATCCGTGATAAACTCCGCCTTTATCTATGTATTGGAGTGACTTTGTTGTAACGCTATACCGGTATTCAACATACAAGTTGTGCATTTTGGAAGTCAAGGTCGTGTGTTTCGATGACAACACGGGCAGACTCCGCCATGCATGTATTGGCATGACTTCTCGTAACACTAGACTAGAAGTCTCTATATACCTGTTGTGTACCTAGGAAGGTATGTTGGAAGTTATGTTCCTCTGTTACAAGGCCAAGCCGTGTAAATTTCGCCTTAATGAACTCCTTGGCTGCATTCTTGTAGGTCGGGCCCGCCGTGTGGTGACGGATATCCGCAAAATGATGGTCGATTGTCGTCCGTAGGAAGCTCGTATCGGCCGATCGGGACAAACCGCCTGTTGGTTAGAGAATACTAAATGGTGCAAAATCTCAAAGGGAGTGAAAGTAATCCAGGGGGGGGGGGGGGGGGGGGGGGGGGGTGCACATCTCCCAGCGAGCCCAATGGAAGTCCCACGCCTCTCGCCGGCCAAGGGCTCGCTCCGTCACTCAGCCCCCTTTTCCCATGCAAGAATGTTTGTGAACAGCCGAGTATTTCGCTGCTCGATATTGCACAACACTAGGTACAAGGTGCATTATCAAGTGGATAAAACAACAACAACGTCACCCACTCCAAAGGTAGTATTATTTGATATTTTCCTTAATATGCAACGGATTTTGATGAAATGTGACGCAGCAAACGCGTCTTCATGAGCTGCATTTGGTGGTCCAGGGATTTCGGCACAGACTTATGTCGTTTTTGCGAAGAATCGATTTCTGTGTCGGTAGATTCTTCGCAAACACGACAAAAGTTTGGGCGAAAATACAGTGACCACCAAATGCAGATAACAAAATGCGTTTGATGCGCCATATTTCATCAAAATCCGTTACGTAATAAGGACAATATAAAAGAATACGTACTTTGAATCGGATGGATTCTGGAAGTTTCAGTACTTGTTGTTGTTGTTAGTACCACGTGATCATACACCTTGAGGTAGTGTTTATATAATAATTTGGCAGCGTTCTGTGAAAACCAGCCTTAATGACAACGTCATGAAAGCCTCAAAATGACGTCGCAAAGTTACACTTAAATTTACCAACGTCACGTCGGATTTTGACACTTGAAATAGTTGCGTCATTGCAATAAGTTGACGTTGTCCTGTTTATAACCGTACGCTTAACATTTTAATGCTGGATACGCGCAGCAGAATTTCACAGTTGTTTCCATAGTGGTTCAGACAGTTGTCTGTTTTTTCGGTTTCCTTCAAGGAAACACGTAGTGATTTGTCACTTATTTTTTATACCAATGGGCATATTTCAAATGATTTTTATAATATATGGACTACATTTGAAACTAAATAATCACACGACCGGTATCTTTTAGATAACAGCATCACAAAATCAGTATATGTAACGAATAGAACAGGGCACAGGGTTTAATTCGTTTAATTTACTGTTTACTGTTTCTCCTGTCGAATTTTTCGAAAATCAACATAAAAATACAATTTGGAAATCAGAAAAATTAGCGTAGCACAGATGTAAAATTATGGTAGTGCCAAATATACGCGGCTCCTGGCATATCGCATCATGGTGACACTGGGCCAAACATGCTTTAGTATTTAGTGTGTTGGTATTGTGGCACAGGCATATTTATTGTGACACAATAATCATGATACATGTACTTGTAAGGCGCAAACAAAAAAATTGTTTGTTTCCACTAACCTGACCGACCCTATTTTGTCCCGCCAGCCCTACACTTTTTTTCGTTATATTGGTAATTTCTTTGATAAAAATAGTATATTTTCACTAACCCATAGTGGGCTAACCCTTCCTACGCTGATGACGGAAATTGCCGTCTGTTTTTTTTCATTTTTGCTTTAATTCTTAACAAAAAACTGGTTTTGACAGCACATGAGAATCGTCTCCACTGTAGACGATTCTCATGTGCTGTCAAAACCAAGTTTTTGTCGAGAAATATTGAAAATGAAACATTTCCAGCAGACGACAACATTTAATTCAGCGTAGTAAGGGTTAACATATCCAGTACAAAAAGTGTGTCGTGAATGGAAACAAAAATTCGAGAAAAACAAAGTTTCGCCTATCTACCTACCCTATTATTTTTCAGTTGTTAGCTGCAAACACTTTTTTTTTAAACCTACACTTTTTTTTTGCTAATACATAATTCTAACCGCCAGGGACGCAGCCTACTGATTTGTATCTGTATTTGCTACCACTTACATGCACCGAGTCACGTAATTTTCAGTTTAACGACTTTCAAAAATATCACATTGAATCAGCCGTACGATTGCCGTTTGATAACAATATAAATATTCTTTAAAATGACCACTTTTAAATATGGTTATATGAATGTATCGCAATTTTACTAGTATATTTGCAATCGTTGCAGACACTGATCAGACTGCACAGATGCACAGGTCTCCAACATTTACACATTTAAGAAGTCCGACAGATTGTTGTTAATTTTATTAAAGTGTACTACATTGTACTAAACAATATATAAATGACAGACGATAATAAGTTGCTGGAGATCAATCGATGAGTCCAAATATAGGTAGACCAAGTGAATTATCATATCATAGCCTCGTTTTCGTGTATAATAACTACATGATAAAGTGCACGTGCATGCATGTCAACATAATAGTGTGGAGAATAATTGCTGGAGAAGGGAATATAGTAGGGGGGTTGGGGGTGGGGCAAGCACCCATAAAAATGAATTCTGTTCAACCCGAGAGAGCAAAAGCAACGACTACTTTAAATCAATGCATTATATCATCCTGCACACGAATCCGGTGTCGGTCAATCAAATCAGGTGGGACAAGGTCATGTTTGGGGTCATTAAGTGCACATGGGTCAAATGAGTGCAAAGCTCACTCTATTTTGATAATACAATATGTACTTGCATAACATTACAGAACAATCCGATAAAGAATGTTTTATTGGTGATTATTGTTTTATGGGGCATATACAAAGCAATTCGGTTTGCTCAGACGTCTCTATCGTTGAAAATATCAACATATTCAAGATGGCCGCCAAGCATCAATATTTAGCCTGAAATGTGTACTATTTGATGAATGAAAACAAATAGGCACTTGGATCTTGATCGGACGGACGCAGAAAACCCTTAAACATAGATGGAGCCTATCGAATCCATATGAATCCAAGATGGACGCCAAATGTTCATCAAGATCAGGCAGCATTATATACACTGTGGTGGACCATATCTTGGTACTAAGCTAGATATGAACACATTAGTTTGATTTTCATCCAAGATACGATATCAAAAATATAGATCAATATTTATGCTCGTCTTAAAGAGCTTTTTTATTCAAAATGGCCGCCATATTTTCCAAAAACTCGAAAGTTATTGAATATAATAACGAATGTTTGCTTTTTATTTACTTATGTATACTACTGCATTCAGTAAGTTGGACACACTTGATTGTGAAGTCATTTGTAATTGTGTTTATTCAAAATGGTCGCCCTATTTAGAATATTTTAATATGGTATGGTACTGATAAGTGCGCGTTTCTTTTCATTTACTTTTAAATTTCTTTATAGGACATATTCACATGTGTTCAGACTAGTAGATCGCTATGTACATACTAGTATATTGTATGTGCCCCATAATACACTTGGTGATGCTCGAATTAGGTGACACTCGTTGTAGCGTCAGAATATTAAAATATATGTACTGTTTGTTTTAAATATTGTATTTTATTGAGTCTTACGTTATCATATACGTTGTAAATTGCACTATAATGCCATATATGTATACACTACGTATTGCGATTGGTCCATATGCTATAGTTTGGCCATGTTCGCATTACAGTCAGATATCGAACTGTTATATGCTGGTGTGCGGCTAAGTACCATGACATTTCAATCACATTATACTTTAGTATAACCAAGATAAAACAATGCATGTAAAATACAACACTAATCAAATAGTATGTATTGCAGTTTCCATTTCCGTGAATATCCATACATTCACAAGTGGATATGCCCATATGCATACACTTAAATTCCACTGAACTAGTTAATAATTGCCCCATATAACCATACGTCTGTATAAGGCAGATCAGCATATTATATTTCAGAAAATATTTCCGCATGACTAATTGTATAATCATCGCTGATAAATGGAAATATATCCTCAATTAACATATATTCTCATCAACACATAAATATTTGTCAATATTAATCAATATTGACAGCGTCATATGCGTGTCACATATATAAAACATAATATGCTGTAACGAATGTTCATGATTGAGAGGCCTCATATCAGCTATGTGTCAATGTTGAAAAGTGGTTGTTTGGTTGATTTGTGTACATTATTTATCAAATTAGTCGCAATTGCAACTACCCAAATACGTGCATGTGAAAATAAGTGTCTATGTTTGGTCTCTTACGATCTTAAGTATATGTCGTATGTTGAAACTTTCTGATATAATTCTAGATTAGCATAGAATAATCAACCATGTTCATTTTAATGCATTTAAAGTATTATATATTATATTACACATATGGTTGTGATAATACAATACACAGTTATGACTCACAAATACTGACTCATTAAATCCTGACTCATTGAATCCTTCCTATGTACATAGTACATGCCTACCTGTATATGACTTCTTGATATTATAGGTCACCAAACGCGATTGTATTGTTAATAAACACAGCATATACCGTTTATGAACTGATATGTAATGGTCTGGATGACACCTTGCATTGAATTCGTAGAATAGAGAGAAATGTGAATATGGCTCACAAATACTGGTTATGTATTCATGCATGTACTTACATGGCCTAGCACATGGCTACCGGTATATGACTACTTAAATGATACGTCATCCGAAAGAGTATTTATTTTGGGCAATAACAACATCATATGTCGATATAAAACAGAGATTCGATGACCATGAGTACACCATTGACTCTACATATATACAATATGTATATGTTATATAATTCCCCAATTTCAAGTAATTGATTATGTCTCTTGCTACACCGACAAGCACACTCGCAGTGTCCCTGTGCAGTGTTTCCAACTTATTGGTATTCCATGTTCATGTTACTGTCGTCAATATTACGACTTTGTTAAAATAATAAATGTGTCGATACATACTTTTCAGGTATAAATGGTGGGAGTATAACGTATGCAAATGCAATCCAGTGTCTATTATAGCGCGCACTAATGTGGACATTAGCATAATACTTATATAGCTCAAGATGCGATGGCGTGGTTTTCGTTTTCATATCCAAAAAGCTAAGCATACTTCTTCGCTATGAAAAAATGCTGCTTTCATTATGTAGGAAGTGAATAATGGTAGTTGTTACGTAGCCAGTCAAGTTCAGAATTCATCAACTTCCCTTTGATATATCAATCGCTGTGCCTACCTTCTCGTGTACCGCATTAATAAATTGATTATCGTTTTTTATAGATAGATAATAGGCTTCGATTTAATGGGAAATGACACAATATCCGCATCCGCATGGAATGTACCGGTATCTCATGGTTTCGATGTATGCAACAAAACCGTAACCAGACCTTTTTGAAGCAAGGAGTCTTTTCGATGGATTGAATGGCCCGAGGCAGCTATGGGGTTACGGGGCCATGCTCTGCCAGACAATTGTGAAATCCAGATGGTCTGAAATACCATTTCATATATATTCTCTGCAAAAACTGAGCACATGCATGCAATACGACTCTCCTGCTTGCATCAATATTATAAAATGACTACGTATTGACAATAATTCTTATTTAGTGCATGAAAGAGTGGACATCAAGGCACAACGAGGGAGGTAGGGGAGGGGGTCGTCCGACCGCACCGACCCCCTGGTTACGGACCTGATGCAATAATAAAATGCAACATTGGTGTTCATGGTCGTGTTAAAGATAACATGATAGAGTTCCGGTTTAATGTTTAAAGGCTTTAAACGGACTATCGACAGCTCATTTCATCTACATGGATGGGGGCGGGTAACTGAATATTTGCATACAATTTCGATCCAGCCCTGACATTAGACAAACCGGATCTACTGTCAGGTCTTCACCACACTATAGTAAATTAGCCCCCCTCCGCATAAACGTAGTAAGATTACCACTAATTGTATTACTCTTATAACGGGGTTAGCCGGATTCAACTCTCGCCTACAAGAAAGCTGAGCATGCGAATAAGGGCCAAGCCAGGGATATCGCGCTCCCCGGCAATTATCAACCCACCATCGTTAATTATATAATAAATTACCATTCACATGCTCCCAACCTGCCACTGTATTTTATTTCTATCCGAATACAGGTATTAGACAGGGGAATTATTTTGATTCACTCAAATGAATGAATAACTAGATGTAATTTTAAATATGTTCCTGTTTCCTTTGACATTGTCAACATGTATTATGTTCCACTTGAAATCCAAGATCGTGACTATGTAGTCGTTTACTAACCATTACCATGTTACAGCTGGGATATATTGTTATCCACGAGTTGCACCAATATTTTGTTGATAGTTCATATTATAAAACTACGCAATATAGTAGCCATCTTGGTAACTAAAATGGCGGTCATAAAATATTATTCTTTATGTTGTGATCGGAAACACTAAAACATTAATTTTATGGTGTGGCATACGCTATGTCGTTGATGACTACCCTACTTAATATAGATATGTCAGAATTGTATCCATGTTGGCAGTCATCTTTGATTTACGTTTGTTTGCGGCGACAGATAATTCGGTACGGTTTGGAACACAAGCATCGCACTTTTAAAATATTACAAATATGATTTCCAATTATGTTTCATTTCTTTACTACTTTGTCGATCAACAGCGCATAAGAGCTTAAGCCGTACTTAGCGGCCAACTTGAATATTCCAACATGGTCAAATAATAAGTATATTAGATGGACTCATTCATGTTTGCAAAGAACACATTCAATAATAACAAAAAAAGGCAAATAACTGAAATATAAATGTGTAGCTATATATTTGTGTTCTTCCACACACATTTACTGCACGTCTGTGTGAATATTTGGCGGCCATCTTATATGTATGTAAATTTGTCAGTGGTGAATTATTTTTATAAGTTATCAAAACGTATTTCTATGTATGTAAACGCATAATGTAAGTACCAAACGCCATATAATAATCAAGTCAGAATATATTTAAGACAAAATGTTGATACCTTGAAAATCGCAAAAATACACTCCGTTTTGAACCACTATGAAAACGAAGCGTCTCATATATGTCCTACAGAAGAATATTCAACAATTTAAACGACCTTATCTGATATTTGAAGCATGATATGCACGTGCATGTCCATCTACTGATATCAAATATGTTTTTGAACTCATTTGACCTATTTGCACTTAATGACCTCAAAAGTGACCTTGTCCCACATAATTTGATTGACCGACACCGGATTCATGTTCAGGAATGAATGATGTATAAATCTAGCATAGTCGTTGCTTTTACTCTCTTGGGTTGAACAGAAATCGTTTTTAAGCCACTTCTCTTCAAGGTGCCCCTCCACTAATAAGTGAATCGGCGAGGGTTATCACTCTTTCTGTATGACCTCATTGTGACATGATCGGCCAGAAAATACGAGTTTATATTGTATACATGTATTTACACATACATTTGTTACCCAAACGTTTAAAGTGACGTATAGGTCCATAGGGCCGGGTGTTTTCGTCAATATTATATTGTACATATTCCCTGTTTCGTTTAACACATGCCACTATAAAAAAACAGATTACTTACTTACTTACTCCCATATTATTCATGTAGTTATTAATTGTATTCAAAGTGAGACTAACGTTCTACATTAAATCTATCTCATGCTTAATGTAATTTGTAAGAGCAACAAAAATAAGAAAGAAACATATAATACATTATAAACAAATCAAAATATTATGTGTATGAAAAACTAAGATTCGAACTCACTACACACGGCATTGATATACGTCTCTCTAACCCCTCGACTACATAAGACTTGATGACAAATCTCAAAATCAATATTGAAAAGGAATACGGGCACGGGTATATTTACCTGTCTCACCTATTCTGTGTTTTGTTTATGACCGCTTTGTTTGTAAAAAAGTAGCAAGTTATCGTCTGCGGACTGTAGTGCGGCTCAGTGGTATCGAAGCGGGAGAATATCCAATCGTTAGCAGTACTTTTGTTCATTTTATCTGGTCGAGAGTTCGAACCTCACAAAACGCATTACTTTTGCCGATATAATCCTGTTATTTGTATGACTGCTTGCTGGAGAAGGGAATAAGTGAAACTGCGAGGGTGGTTATCACTTTTACTGTATGACCTCAATGTGACATGATCGGCGAGAACATACTCCAGATTCTTCATGTACACACAAATGAAATGTGCGTTTAGTTATCAGTTTTCTTCAAAGTGAGACCTAACGTTCTACATATAATCTAGCTCACGCTTCGTTAATGTAATTTGTAAGAGCAACACACATACAAAAGAAATATATAATAACATATAAACAAATCAAAATATATGTGTATATATGTATGAAAAACCAAGATTCGAACTCACTACCTACAGCATTGATATCCGTCACTATAACCCCTCGACTACATAAGACTTGATGACAAATATCAAAATCAATACTGAAAATCAATATTGAAAAGGAATACTGGCACGGGTATATTTACCTGTCTCACGTATTCTGTGTTTTGTTTATCATGTTTATGACCGGTTTGTTTGTAAATAAGTATCAAGTTATCGACTGCGGACTTTTTTTTTATTTTATACGTATGCGTGCTTTGCTTTGTTTATCAAAGTCCGTTCTAGTCGGAGGCGCGTAAATAATATCAAACAAATACACACACATTCCAGATTTGCAGATTAAACGCGTCCAACAAAATAAATGTTTGTGATCGGGACACATTTAGTGTGTAAATCACTGTCTGGGTTATTGTGTGCAGCTATGCAAAATATATAGAGAATAGTAGGTTAGTGCCGTGAATGGGAAAATATATCTGGCAAGGCTTAGGAAACGGGATGGGCGAGGCTCTGTCGAGCACATCCCGTTTCCGTGCCGCGCCAGATATTTTTCCCATTCACGGCACTAATGTACTATTCTATTTATCCCGTCAACACCTATAAATGGCTTTAAAATGCAAAAGAAATAACCCATATTCATACGCAGTGATCATGTTGTATTGACAGGATACCAAAAATGTTTTTAGTTTGGCTGTTTTTTTGTTTACCTTTTACACGGGTGGGAAACCACCAGACCTTCCCAATATTGTGTATGTGGAAAGCTGTCCTGTGGCAACTTCCGTGAAAGTCCGGTGGCCCAAAAACTTTGTAAACAAGGTGAGTACGAGTGACATTTTTATATTTATTTCATACACGTGGGCCCTTTCTCGAAAATCGGGCTCTGTTCTGCAGTAGATATATATGTCTTCTTTGTGTACAAAGTGATTTTGGCACGAATTTATGTAATTTGTAGAGGTTGGAACTGTTCTACGATGGTAGGTCGGTCCGAGTTGCACGTGGTGTTTCATATTTGAACTAAGTTTCCCAATATATTTACGAATTTCGACACCCTGTCCGGTGTATACAACACAAGAACCCCCTTAACATCGGTCCTGACGAAAAACAATCACCGATTTACACGGTATTTAAAAGTTACGGCCATTTTGTCCATAGTGAAAGTCTGGTGGAAACGGTGAACGTCTGGTGGCAATGGGATTTCACCAGTGACAGCATTTAATCGCCCTGTGTCTGTGGTTTGTTTGGGTTAAATGGCCGATCATTTACCAGGGTCATCTAAGGCCGGGTCAATGGGTTCATACTGAGCCCACTTATTATCTATGGAATAGACAACGGTGCCAAAATCAGAGCTCAAATGACGATACATTGTATTTAGAAAAGCTACATATCCAGCTATGAATTGAGAACTTGTATGATGTGTGGCCAGGCCCGCGACACACCGAATCACTTAGCAACCTCCCAAGCGCAGTAAAGTTCATCTACATGTACATATTCCTTCATCCCCATGTGCACCGTCAGTTTATGCCTTTTCAGTGTTTCTTTGCGAGCGAATCTTTTGTCACAAATGTTACAAAGTGTCTCATCACTGGACTTCACATGTACTATCTTTATATGGTACATGCGCCTGAAATTACTGGAGTAACTGGCGCCGCATATGTTGCACACGAATGTTTTCCTTGATGGCCCTGGATTCATATTCTGAAACAAAAAATAATATTAGTTTAATTGTGTCTTACGGACTATGCGACCAGTGTAGCCCCATGTCATTCTGCGCATCTGCGAAGTCTCATCAGGGAATACACTGTTTGACATTCGGTACAGGCGAATTTGACTTACAATCTGTAACTAGTGTGCAGTGTTCACTGATACCACAACCTTGAGCAGACAAAGCTGGGCCCGTGATCATAAAACAATTTGGAATACATACTTCAAACTCAAACTCTAAATCCGTCAATTTGATTGGCCAATACTGAGCATACCTCCATTCTGGACCAATTATCAAATTCCCCGATTTCAAGTATGAGGTTGGAGTATGTAGTCAAAGTTTTATGATCATGCAGGCGCGGATCTAGCACCGGGTTGTGAGGGTTGCAACCCCCCCCCCCCCCCACCCCCGTTCAGCCACGGAGGTTACGCAAATATGAACTGTTATGAAATTACCAGCTCGAGTCGGATTTTAAATACAGTAAAACCCAGGAAAATGCATTTCGGGACATCTGTATTTCAAATTGTTTCGGGTGGGGGGGGGGGGGGCATTTATTACAAGCTCGAGTCGGATTTTAAACCCCATAAAACCCAGGAAAAAGCATTTCAGGACATTTGTATTTCAATTTTTTTTCCGGGGGAGAATGCCCCCAGGACCCCCCTAGCAAACTCTGGTCCACTGCGTGCACCTCGAAAAACTCCCCCTCCCCCGTTCTCAGAAACCTAGATCCGCGCCTGTCATGGGCCCAGAAGAACGACCACATTGATAGATGACTGAAAACTTCTATTTATAAGGGACACGACGATATCAGTTATGTCAATATCGGTCGAAAATTGGTGAAGTCATAGGACCTGAAGCATGCCTACCCATGTTTCGACAAAAAAAAGTCATAATTGGCACTTAATCCCATTGCCACCAGACGTTCTCCGTTTACACCAGACTTTCACTATGGAAAAAATGGCCGTAACTATGGAATAACGTGTAAATCGGTGATTGTTTTTTGTCAGGACCGATGTTAAGATGGTTCTTGTGTTGTATACATCGGGCAGGGTGTCGAAATTCGTAAATATATTGGGAAACTAAGTTCAAATATGAAACACCACGTGCAACTCGGACAGACCTACCATCGTAGAACAGTTCCAACTTCTACAAATTACATAAATTCGTGCCAAAATCACTTTGTACACAAAGAAGACATATATATCTACTGCAGAACAGAGCCCGATTTTTGAGAAAGGGCCCACGTGTATGAAATAAATATAAAAATGTCACTCGTACTCACCTTGTTTACAAAGTTTTTGGGCCACCGGACTTTCACGGAAGTTGTCACCGGACAGCTTTCCACATACACAATATTGGGAAGGTCTGGTGGTTTTCCACCCGTGTTTTATGAAACACAATAAAATTAAATTGCACATTTCATTTTCAAATTAATTATTCCCGATTATACTGACGGTATTTTTATCGGGATATTTTGTAACAATTATACAACCACGTATGTTACATCTCTACATTTTTCCGGCAGTGGCGGCGGTGGCCAGCCGAGGGAGTGGTTGTCAGCGCAGTATTTCCCCATAGACCTGCTGCCTGCTAGTACAGGGTACATGTACATCAGCCCGTCTGTCAGTCATATTGGCTACACAGAAAAATGTTCCTCCCGCTTTCTGAGATGTAAATTTAATTCCGAGAGTCGGGGAATGGACAGTCGATTTTTAATTTGTTTAAAAATCGGGAGTGTCGGACTACCCTCTAGACCCCATCGGGCTCTGAAGTCATTGATACGTGCAGCCATAGGCCTATCCAAATTCTGGTCAATCATTCATACATACAAAATATAATTTACAATTTCCAACACCAGGAATGCCGTTTAGTTGTTTGGTCTTTGATGACGTAATGTCTAAATCTATAAATGACGTCACAATTAACTGTAAATGACGTCAATTATATTCTGACCTAAATTCTGAAATAATTACAATGTATCTTTCTGACGACACGTGTATATGAATCTATTATGGCGATGGTGGCAAATTACGAACCACAGGTCGGCTAATTATAGATTTAAAATCGATAGTTGTGCGTTTGTTTTGTTCACTACATGTTCATATCATAGTTTTATTCTGTTTAATGTTTGATAGTATACCTACTAACACTTGTACATACATTTCGTGTAACTTATCAGCCAATACAGTTTACAGCAAGCACCGTCAATGAGTCTATGAACACTCATTTCTACTTTTGGGTAGTTGAGTTGCATTGTACAAACGTCGCCGTTTCAATAACGTCATTTCTCGATGATGTTACGTTTTTTTCCGTGCGCGATTCACATAGTGCTACAAAAAGTGAGATAAAACAAAACCATTGAACATAATTGCATTTTATTTTCAGAATATTGTTTTTGAAAGGTGTCCGCATCAGAAAATGTAAAAAGTGAAAATCAAAATGTTTTGTCATTAAGGCTGGTTTTCCCAGATTGAGGCCCAATTATATCTTCCGAGTTCGTTTTGTCAACTGGCGTCGTGGTCGTGTGTGCTAAGACCCTGTGCTACAAAGATGTGGGTTGTGAGTTCGCGCCGCGGCTGAACCAATTCTTTTTATACTTTCAGCCTTACCAAAACAAGATGGCCGACCGGTTGTTAAGGTAAACAACAGCATGTCAACGGCGTTCCTATCGGACCGCCGTTTAACTGTCCCAGAAATCAGCCGAATGTCGATATAACAAGCGGTGGTGTAGTGACAACGTTTAACTGTCCCAGAAATCAGCCGACTGTCGATATAACAAGCGGTGGTGTAGTGACAACGTTTAACTGAGACAGAAATCAACAGAATGTCGATATAACACCATTATCTGAGGATTATTTCTTTTAGAATCTGCGGATGTCCCCTTTCAAAGCATATCCCATTCAGTATCGTTAGAAATTTCATTAGGTGCTAAGTTGTTTGTACCAGGAAGTTGTATATGAGCACACTGGATTAACAAGCGATAAGTATGGTGGGCGGCTGCGGACATGTCTGAGCGATAATCACCATAAGTGGGCCGGGCCTCCATTTAGACATACCCGTACCTGACAATAATGAAAGGTAACAACAGTTGCCAGTGGTTCATTATAGGCTCCACGGTATATACATTCTGCTGTAGGAGCTGTTTTTGCGAGTATTGTAAGGTACATCTCGCTAGACTGCGGAAAGGTCCAAGAACGCAGCCGTGTACTGGGTGTGGCAGAGGGGCTATATACATTTCCAATTAGAAACGTGTGCTCTGTTAGTTATACCCAGCCACATGCTGGTAGATGAAAAGAACTTACACAAATTTCCAATTAGAAACGTGTGTCCTGTTAGTTGTACCCAGCCACATGCTGGTAGATGAAAATAATTTACAGAAATTTCCAATTAGAAACGTGTGCCCTGTTAGTTATACCCAGCCAGCATGGCTGCTATGGACGACTTGATCAAGGAAATGCTCGCAGAGTATGAGCCAAGGTACATCCTTAACGAACCAATTCCAGAAGAGGTTGAAAGATGCATTGACCCGGCGCTACAACCAAGATGACCATTCGACCTGGATACCCAGGTCCCTCGCCCCGTAAGGCTCCCAGCAGACGAGCCATGGGTTGAGATCTTGAACGACGCTAAAGACGAGTTTGAATTTGATGGCGCCATCCTGGTATTCTCTACGTGGAGGGTAGAAGCAGAGTTTCCGCTTGACATTGAGATTGCCGATGCGAGGGTCGGCCGACTAGCCCTGGATGCCCACATGACAGACGAGAGGGCCGCGCGGCTTCTGCCAGCCCTTCCAGAGGGCTAGTCCGACCTGAAAATCAAGTTCTTGCGAGTGCGACCGCCGAAGGTGTAAAAGACTGGGTCGAATACAAATTTTACCCAGTCCGAGCTGAGAGAAAGAAGGGCCAGGGCTTTGTGGAGTTCACTCGAAACACCAAGCCTGGCTTGCTGACGGGAATCGACAATGTGTTCTACCAGAATGCCTACCCAGTCACCGCGGTCATTTACGGGCTCTACCCTCTCAAAGACACACACACCGCCAACTTGGCCCCAATGCGCGACATAGGGCAGACTACTACGAAGAGATCGAAGTTGACCACAGGGCGAAAGACAACGCCCTTAAAGTCCTGAAAAAGCACATCCGTCTGCAGCCTGACGGGGTCCAGTGCCAAGAGATGCGAAAGTCTTTCACAAGCTGCGTGGGATAGGACCGATTTGTGGAGCACTGGTCTCCAACAGATTTAATAATCACCAGCCGTCAGAAGGTCCGCGACCGGGTGCAGGCGCTGTTGCTGAAAATGCAACGCGCGCTCGCGCAGGACATGCCGGTGCATATTCTCTACCACCACAATGACAGCCGAAGAGCTCGTCCTCAACGACGTCGTAGAGGCTGTAGAGCATGCCATCAAGACTGATGCTGGTGCATCGGCTATGCCCTCACATTCCACAGTTCCCAGGGCATCACAATAAAAAGTCTGGCAGAAAGTCTGGATCATCGACAATTACATCCAATGGTCGAACCTCGCGTATCTCGCGGTGTCTCGGGTAGAGTATATGCATCAGCTCGAACGGGTAACTTGCCCTCCAGATGAGGGTACCGAGGTAGCATCACAAAGTGACAAGTAACTCCGCAAGGCTATCACCAATAAGCTTGTGGCCTACAAGCGCCAGAATCAGGCCAAAGGTCTCCAGAGGTTCAACATGAAGGTTGATCACATCCTACAGCTCAATGAGGCCCAGGAGAACCACTGCGCCGCCTGCAACACCGAGCTCCTCTGGCCCCGAAAGACCTGTCTGGAATGGAACCGAAAACGCGGAGGCGCGGCGTTCAGCGAGAGAGCAATCCATCTGGTGGCAACATTGTGTCGGGCGGCACCACAATAAGCTCTTCCCGGACGAATCCGCGAGAAGGTCCAGAATCCAAATAATAGAACACTGGCTCTTCAGGCTTGGTAACCGAACGTCCAATTCGATACACCTGGAGGGACCATACGGGGTCCGTAACGTTTCAGCGGCTCTCCAGGCTGGTAGAGATACCGAACACCAACAGCCAAGGGAAGTTTCTGCTCCTCCAGACGGGACACCGTTTTGACACTGATAGCGTTGGAGGGTTTCTTTTACATTTTATACCAGACGTTTCAAATGTCCACACTGATAGCAGGGGCGATAACCCTGTTTCCTTAAAATGTTAACGGACATTACTATTTAATCTCTGTATTTATTTTTTGATGCGCAAGTATCATACTTTATGATCATACTTTATAACCTGTCGAAAATTTTACTTTTTTTTCAGGTGGCGCATTTATAATTAATATAAATAAGTAAAATAAATATTACTAAATGATTATATCTGTATAGCGGGCACTCGTACATTTTAGAAAATGCGTTCATAACTAAAGTTAAACAATTTTGACCTGCTTTGGAGATTCTTACGCGGGAAAACACGAAGTTTATTACCCTATGAAATAAACACTTGCTTTATGTATTCCATTGTTTATTTCAACATATATCAAGGGTGTGGGGTCACATGTTTCTGAACGGCGTGACATCATGTTCCTTTTTAGATGTGCGTACAGTAGGATTTCCTTTAAAGGTACATACCCACTCAGTAGGCACCAACTGCTCGCTATGGGAATCAAATAAGTGTATAATGTAACTATTCCACCAGTTCTAAAAATTACGTGTGCCTGCTATACAGCTATTATCATTTAGTAGTATTTATTTTACTGATAGTGACGGGCGGTTGTATCAGGCTATTTTCATATATTTCATGATAGATTTTAATTATTTATAGTAATTAAATGCGTCATTTGAAAAACATAATATTTTCGACAGATTATGAAGTATGATAACCAAATAAATACATAATAAATAGCAATGTCCGTTAACATTTAAAAAAACACGGTTATCGCCCCTGATACCTAAGTGAGGAATTTGTGTCTGATATAAAATGTATAATAGTGTCAATCAATACGTGGGGTAATGGTAATTGCCAGAAAATGCCTCAGATGATGTCTCTGATATAAATAACATTTTGTATCTACTGAGTGGGCATGTACCTTTAATTGCATTATTGCGGACAGATTACTTTACGGAACGGTTTGCTTTGAGGAACCAGACATACATCTTCGTCCCAGCTTTGATCTAATTGTTTCGAGTCGGGTTCTGTCAATATCGGCGAACCTCTCTAAACCGGACACTGAGAAATGTTGGTTCTACTTAATTCTGATCGGGTTCATTGCTACTTATCTCCGATGATAATAACTGTTCGTGATCGCAAAGTATCCACGCAAAGTGTCCATTTTACAGTGGAACCTCCCTGTCCGGTGTAGAGCGGTTCCCTTGTACAAATAAAATCTACATCATGTGAATATGAGACATAAAGATTACTCGACTTTTCGTGCCAGTTATAACGTTATCCAAGGAACTGTATATGAACAACCATAAAACATGTAAATAAACGTTTTTGGTGCGCTATATATCATCAATATCCGACAGTTTATCACAGAGTCAGTTGAAATTGTACGTGCTAATGCTGCATTTATTTACGCACATTCACCTTTATGGCCTTATTTATGCACATCACATTGACCTTGAACTATCTGTTTGGAAAATATATATCAAATCAAATACATTGAATGTATTTTGAGAACAAAAACACCCCATGTTCATAAATGGACTGGTCTGAAAATCATTGTGTGATGATTGGATTGTTGCAAAAGTAACATATCAAAATCTATTCCAGTTACTTAGTGGTGAAAGATTTAATCTACCGAGGTCTGTCCGTGGATGTGCAAAAAAACATTGTTGGCCCTTCGCGCCGTCGATAACGCTCCCCTTAAATAATTTATGTGTACGGCCTTGTGACTTGTGTTTTGTTCGCTGCTATAGAATACACAACCTTGGGTTTTGTATGCATCATATCTATCAATGCATTCAGGCCAGAGAAAATTAATTTACTGATTCTCAAACCCACCTGTCCCTGATAAAAATTGTCACATTAATACAGTGGAACCTTTATAAACCGAACACCACGATAGCAATTGTGATCTTATTTTTCATGGGTTTCTTGGTCATTTATCTCAGATGTTAATGTATGTTCATGATTACAAAGCACGAAAATTATTGTCAGAAGGTCAAATGCCTAATTTACAATGGAACATCTCTCAACCGGACACCCTGGTTGCAATGTATTAAAATTGCAGAGTACATGCGGAATATATCTCCGCATGTACCCTGAAAATCTTGTCAACTTTGGACGCCATTTACGGAAAATATTGTATATTTTGTAAACGTATTTTATGAAATTACGCAGATGTCGGAAGGTACAAAATCACATTGCGTGTCTCATATTGTAATTCATTATAACCCGAATGTTCTGTCTGTAATTTAAGTCGTCCTGCGTTACAGACAGAAAATTCGCGCTAACTTCATCAGTGTATTCGTATGGCGTATCAAAACTGCAAATGCGCTATGGAAAATAATAAAAATTCAATGCTAAACACAATAAAATACTGACACAATTTCCAATAAAACAAAGAAAACTTACAGCTGCAAAACACGATGAATGCGGTTAGTAAGACGCCGTCCATTTTGTCACATTAAACGCGTTCGTCCCTCTTTATGGTGTGTACCTGGAAATGGAAATCACGCTATTAAACAGCGACACAAGCCATGCGATTATGTGCCTTAGAAGATATGCTATTTTGCATGAAACATAATTGAAACGCGCCATGCGATTTTGTACCTACATGTATGATCATGAAAATGATTGGCAAAATTTACGATATTTTCCCTAAATGACTTCGAAAGATGACGAAATTTCCGTAGCAAATGCGGAATTCCGCATTTGCTATGAAAATTTCGTCATCTATCGACGTCATTTACAGAAAATATCACATTTTCTGTAAATATATTTCTTGAAAAATCGCCCATGTTCTTAGGTACAAAATTGCATGGCGTGTCTCATTTACAAATACATGTACTGTCGACATTTGACGTCGAAAGTTGACGAAATTTCTATAGCAAGATTCCGCATTTGCTATGAAAATATTGTCAACTTCCGATGTAATTTACGGAAGATATCAATTTTTTTGGTAAAAAAACAACAACATGACATTGAAAAATCGCACATCTTATTATGTACAAAATCACTTGACCAATAGTCAACAAAAGGGGGTGGTATACTGAAGTCGAGACGAAAGAGGTCACTATTTAAATATGAACATCTTGATGTTTGAAAAGTGACATTTTTGTTGAACTATTTTGTAATAATTTAGTTGGTGATGTCTGTTAGTTATCTTATATTTAAGGGTAGGAATTGGCTCGCAAACCCGGGCATATGCCCAATGTGTTAAGCCAATGGCCGTTAGCCCGTTTTTCTTTCCGAACTTAGTATTAGTTACAATGTAGTCGAACTATGTGCTTTAAATTAAGGAGGTTATGAACGGTTAATTTAACCTAGCTAGTTCATTCTCCTACCGCACTGTGAGAGCATATCAAACCGTGTTAAGGGCGGAGTATGAGTGCATATGATACATGTATATGGAGACTCCGCAACCGTGTTATTCTATGTAATGATGTTATTTGAGGGTTGGTCGGGGCAAAACAGATCAAGGAGAGAAGGATCCATATGGGGTTGGTAGGGAAGAGTCCTGTAGCCTATTTCACCAAAAGTATACTTTTCTAGCAATTTGAAAGTATACTTTGAGGGAGAACTTTTCAATTTAAGGATAAATATATTAATTTTTATTATACTGAATTTATTACATTATCACAGCCATTTTTGCTGTGATAATGTAATAATTTCAGTATAATAATTCTGCATACTGTTACATTGTAATCATCAAATATATGCAGTCGTCAGTTCTATATGAAATAACGTATTTCAGGTAAAATAAATGATTACTCCCTCAAAGTATACTTTGCTAGAAAAGTATACTTTGCAATGTTGGTGAAATTGGCTACTGGTGTCAATGCTAACATATTTGTTATCTCCTAATTAGATACTAACTCCTTAGTCCTAATTAGGAGATAATAACTCATAATTAGCAGTTAGTATCTCCGAAGTAGGATTTACTATCTCCTAATTAGGAGTTAGTATCTCCTAATTATGACTTAGTACCTGTGTCAATGCTAAACATGTTTTATTTCCTAATTAGGTGACATTAACTCATAATTAGGAGATATCAAGTCCTAATTAGGAGATAGTAAGTCATAATTACTAGATAGTAAGACCTAATGATGAGATAATATATTCTAATTAGGAGTTACTATCTGCTATTTAGGAGATACTAAGTCATAATTAGGAGGAGTTAGTAAGGAGATCAATATATTTGAGCATTGGCACCAGGACGATTCCATAGGTTGGGTTATGCAATGATAGTATAGCACGTTGTGTATAGTATGTATACTCAGGTATTCGGCGTGTTTCGGTTTTCTACGTAACAAATCACATGGCGTTATCTCAATCTCAGTGAAGTACTCCATGAAAACGCCGTTGGGTGTAGTAATATACAGGCGTTATCGATTGTGGGCGTGACTGGAGAAATGAGGCGTATGGGATTTGTGACCAGTGTATATTATTCAGATCAAATAAGAAACTTCTGTAGCCTGATAACGATCTGTATTGTTTGTCGGGAAAACAGCGCAAATAGGCTGCAAATACACATTCATTACCGTATACAGTCTAAAAAAGCTGTTAAGCTTCATGGAGTGTTATATAATAAATATAATATTCATATCTTTGCAACGAATATGACATATATAATTGGGCCGCGTCATGCGAAAACCGGGCTTAATGACAAAAAAATTCATTTTTCACTTTTTTGCATATTCTGAATAGCGCATCTTTTAAAAGTGATATACCACACAAAATATCATCTCAATTATTATTCATGTTACATGTATTTTTGTAACACGTGGTAGAAGCGCAAACGACGTTTTAGATCAATGACGTCGCAATTACGACGTTAACATTAACGGGCGACTTCAACGTCAATAAGAACGTTTAAGCGTAATGGAGTAGTAAACGAATAGGCCTGCCATGTAGGTTTGATTTTAAGAAGTGTATATATAATTTTATACTATTAGTGAATAATTGACAAACGACACGTGACATTGTCAACATTATCTTGTGTGTACCTTTTGCACAACTACGAACGCCAAAAATATAATAGCCGCGCCGTGCGAAAACCGGGCTTAATGACAACATTTTCAGTTTTTACTTTTTCGCGTATTCTGAATTGTACATCTTTTAAAAGCCATATTCTGCCAAACTTATCAATGTATCCCAATTATGTTTCATTTTAGAAGTAGTTTTATGACGCGCAGTAAACACTTATATGACGTTTTAGATCAATGACGTCGAAATTACGACGTTTTTATCAACGGCCTATACACGGGGTGTTGATCCGGACAAGTTTTATAGATTTGTCATCTTTGATCGCGTGTCAACCAAATTTGGATATCGTGTAGCCTGGCCAAGTGTCTCCCATTAGGCCGAGACAAAGTA
>CM055281.1:57487226-57526045 GCA_029237695.1 Conchocele bisecta
CCGAGACAAAGTATGAAAATAATGTTTATGGCTCGTGTTGCAGTTGCTAATGTAACGTTATGTTTTGGATTGCGGCCCAAATAACGCAATTTCGTATGAATAATTTTCAAATAAGGCAGAGTGAGGCGTTTCCCTGTTTGCTGCTGTCTGAAATAATTTTGGGGAATAATAGCGACATAATTTAACATTTCGTATGCGACGACATATTTTAAAGTAGGCAGTATGCCGCTTATAACATTAACTTTGTGACAAAACACGATACCGGGCAGATTTTGTAGCGTGATACCTTATAATTGTCGCCGTGTGTCTTTCTTGAGGATCGCATTACCATCGCCTGATATAAATTATTATGCAGTCAAGTGATAAACTGATGATTTGATACTACACAAGCTCTTTCGACTATTAAAGCAAGTTTATGACCATCACATTTCCAATTAATATGTTGATGCGTTTATTTTAAATTCAATACAAACCCGGATATTTATGTCATTATATAGCTGCGTGTCTACCTCCATTTATGACAAAATGAGTGGCATTAAATGGCATATCATTCGCTAAGTACTGGATATAATTGTTCAAAAGTCTCAATTTACCAAGATAATAGATGGTAATATCGTTGGCATACACTAGGTACGGGGCGCCAAGTGGGACATGGCTCAATTTTGTTAACAAAATTCATTTTTGTGCCACAAAATTCAATTCTGTGTCACAAAATTCACTTTTGTGCCACAGAATTCAATGTGTCACAAAATTCAATTCTGTGTCACAAAATTCACTTTTGTGCCACAAAATTCAATTCTGTGCCACAGAATTCAATTCTGTGTCACAAAATTCAATTCTGTCAATTCTGCACACGTATGTAAGAAGGACTACCACTGGTCAGAAACTGCACTGGAGAAATGGGTCACGGTCGCCGATCTACACATTCAATGTCGATGATTCATTTCTCATTCTGCCGATGATTCACAGTTAAATCAATAATACACGCTCTGTGGCCTGTGTTCTGACTGCTGTCTGTGTTTATAAACAGAATGTGTGTATTGTGCCATTTGAGGAAACCATTTGTAGTATTTGTGTAGATACCATGGATACTAAGATGGTGTATACTGTAAATAATGC
Source organism: Conchocele bisecta (assembly GCA_029237695.1). Classification (NCBI taxonomy): domain Eukaryota; kingdom Metazoa; phylum Mollusca; class Bivalvia; order Lucinida; family Thyasiridae; genus Conchocele; species Conchocele bisecta. The sequence continues at coordinate 57,488,346 of CM055281.1, forward strand.
ATGTAGACACATAGTTGCGAACACGTAACCTCACAACTAGTAGACACAGATCCAATACCATTTGTTTCACAAGGTTATATCTACTGTTAGAATACGACGTCAACTAATGTCATTTTCGAGCATAAAACGTTACCTGATAAATAGAATACCAGGCTAGTGTATTTTAATATCAAGTTTATCAGGCTCGGCTCGGAAACGGTAGGAATTCCTCGGCAAGCCTCGGAATTCCTACACGTTTCCTAGCCTTGCCTGATAAACTTGATATCAAAATACACTAGCCTGGTATTCTCTATATATGGGCATGCTCTCAGGTCTAGCTATGTCCCGGCTACTTTATGTTTGACCCTGTTTACATAATTGAGGGAAAATTCTGAATATTTTTCTTATTTCTCCTTCAAGTTATATATGCTTATATGGTGTGACCACTCATTTGTAATCATAATATAACCAAAATAACTGTCCATAAAGAAGTATAATATTGATATATTGGGTTATATTTTCGCATTGAAATATTTAAACCTGCAAGTGCACTCCACCATCTAGTAAAATGGACTAAGACCGATCTCAACCAATCAACGTAGAGATGACATAGACTATCCTACGCAAACTAATTTTTGTGGACAAAAATGAATTCTGTCCCACAAAACTGAATTTTCTTCACAAAACTCAATTCTGTCTTACAAAATTGAATCCTTTATAACAAAAATTAATTTTGTATACGAAACGTATTCAGAATTGAATTTTGTGACACAGAATTGAATTTTGTGATTTTTAGTGTTACAAAACTCAATTTTGTACACATAATTAACCTGTCCTGCATGGCGCCCCGTACTAGGTTGTTCATATTTAAGATTATTTAGGAATCAAAGTGCAGTGTAAGCGAAGACTTCGCTGATATGTAGCCAGTTAAATTATGCGTTCACCATTTTGAATTCATAAGGACAACGACGAAAAAGAGTAAAAATGTCAAAGAACGACAGCTAGGCGACAATGTACAGCACCTGAAGCATTTCTAAGTCATTGATGCTGCGAGGAACTCGAGCAAGTATCCTTGCTATAATATTTTGTCACGACACCATGGCCATAACGTCAAAGATGTCTTCACGTTCAATGACGTCACAAGTACGTGACGTCAAGTCATGACGTCATAATATGTGTACCGAGGTACAAGGTATCGCGTCTCATATTAGTGAAAGTTTCAGTAAGTTATCATTTTCCGTTTTATGCTCACACTTAATGTTAACTGACACCAGTAAACGTAAATGGGAGGGCAAACTGTGAACTTTTACGGCGACGCTAGACAATTTGAAAAATCGTTTTTCCGACGTCGTTTACCGCTTTTCATGACGTTGTCATTAAGCCCGGTTTTCGTATGGCGCGGCCGATATATATGTTCATCTCGTGGTGTGAAATGTCAATATTTCACTAATGCCTAACGGCTCTCGTGAAATACGGACATTTCACAGCACTCGATGAACATATATGTCATATTCGTTACTGATTTATTTACTTACTGAAAACGCATTATTGACGGAGCCACCGTGATAAACACGTACACGTATCATGAGATGACTACATATTGACGGGTAATAATTCCGCTGGTTATTATGCCCCATATGCGATAGCCATATGCGATAGCAAGGGGGCATATTGCGTTGCTCTTGACGGTCCGTCCGTCCGTGTACATTTACGTCGAAAAGTTTGTAAGAGTCCTCCAGTTAGTGTCCAGGGGCCCGTTTCACTAAGCTTCGTACCACTAAAATGTTCGTAAGTGTAACATTATGATACTCTGTAAATGCCACATTAACAATGATTTCTTGTAAACAATTATTGGATTTAAATTTATTTAGCATAGGCTGCCTATGCTCAATAAATGTAACTCCATCAATTGAAATTTCCAGACACTTCTAAAGTTGCATTTATGAACATTTTAGTCGTACGAAGTTTAGTGAAGCGGGCCCCAGTATGCCACCGGGGAATATGCATGGTTTAGAAACATACTGTCTATTTATTTTCACGAATACGTGTGACGCGTAATCAGCAAAAATAAAATGTACAACAAAAATTACGAAATTACCACTTTACAGTGCTTGTATATGCCCACACTATATGAGAGAAGTGGCAGGACATTTGTGCTTTCAATTTCTGACTATCTGACAGATTATTGTTTCATGTATTTCAGTTTTCAATATCATAATACATGCATTGACAACATTCAAAAGCCATGTATTTACATTACTAGTTCTGTTTTATGTTACATATATATCTACATCATTATTATATACTGCATGTACTATGAACTTACAAGGCAAAACTAGAAAGTATGTGTGTATTTGCTTTATTTAATGGTGGATAATGGCCTGCCAACAGCTAAGGTCATTTTAGGCCAGTTAACTGCGTCGAATCAACTATTTCACCTGTATGAATGGGGGTGTGGGTGGGGGAATCCCAAAAATCAGAATAGAATATTTTCAGTAAAAAAGTATATTTAACCCCGAAATTATAATATGTTGATCTGGTGCTAGGTCCTCGACACGAGTCCCTTAGCCAGAATATATAAAAGTAATATGATTAATACTTATCTGACAACTTTGTAATGAGATTAACCGGATTCAACTCTCAAGTAACAAGAAAGCCAAACATGTATCTGAGGGCCGAACCAGGGATATCGGAATTCCGGTAACGATGAACCCCATCAATAGTTTAGATACATTTACATCGTCGTATCATAATATCGACCTCCTACTGTCGTGATATCGTATTATCGTCATTGTGTTATCGCACTATCGTCATTGTGATATCTTGTTTGTAGTATTATAATAGTAGCAGGGCTCCAGATAAGGAATTAGTAATTGAGTATTGTTATTCCATCATTTCTGAAGCAATTGGGTATTTCAAAATATTAGTTTGGTAGAATAAAATCACACTACTGTTTGCACATCAACAGACCGCAATTATTGAATAGTTTGTTTCGAAATGAAAACATGTCTTGGAATTTCATTAGAATTGTCTCCCTGGAGACAATTCTAATGAAATACCAAGACGTTTTTTCATGGAAAATAAGACAAATATGCTATATTTGTGGTCTGTTTATTGTTTTCTGCAGCATGATAAAGGTACAACAAAATTTGTATTGCTTTTTGATACTCCCTACTTCTGATTTCAATTGGGTTTTTGGCAATTTCAATTGGGTATTTAAGCAAATACGCAGCTTATCGGGAGCCCTGTAGTATCAATCGTCATCGTACGTGTAGTATCATACTATCGTCATCGTAGTACATGTTCCTTATGGACATTGTATGCGCATTGTTGTCAGCGAAAATTGCATTTGCAACTTCCTATCTTTAAAACAAGTATTTGTTTAATACTTGATTTTTGTTGGATGCGTTTGCGTTAATACGAACCGTCCCAGTGAAAATCAACTGTAGCTCTCATACCATCCATTTAGCATATTCCAACTTTAAGAAATGAAATACTATACGAGACAATATGATGCAGCGCGAAAGCATCCAACAGGTATCAATTAGAAAACAAACGCACTTTTTGCTGACGACAATAGACATGCGCAGGTCTAACCGGAAGACGATACCGCGATACAATAATAAAGAGAGTACGATAGCGATATTACGATGGCCTTAACGGAACACCGTGAATGTATATGCAATTTCCTTTGAAATAGGTGGATGTTTATGGTGATCATTACGGTGCGAACAAACTCCAAATGGAGATTGTGAAAGAATAAAATATTCTGAAACAACACAGTAATTTTTTTTAGAAATAGATTATTTGCCATATTTTCTTAAGAAAGCGTAAAACAGTCTTCTTGCTGAAAATGGATCAATTCAATAAATGGACAGCCGGCTGAAAAGAGGGATATTGCGCTGGTCCTATCAGGGAATGCGCCGGTCGCCATTTTATAAAAAATGATGCCGCTTAATAACACTTTTGAATGTTCTCTGATTGCAGATGTACCTAGCATACAACATCCGATGAAACGTACGACCAGATATTTCTATTCCATCACAATTTCATCTTTGGCAGTCAGTAGATCCTGTAAGAGAGATACAGTTCGCTTTCAACGCATTCCCTTGAATCCCTTGCCGATCACCCTCCGATTCCAAGTATCACTCGCAAGTGCAGGTTAAGTCACATTTGAAAGATACTAATTTGTCCGCACGGACGAACATGTCCCCGGACATATTCGGGAGCGTCTAAGGCACGAATATGTCCGTAGAAACAAGTATGTCGGCAGTGATTTTAGGGTCTCAAGGTGTTCTGTGAATTTTTAATATACATGCAGCTATATATCGCTTATGGATTCCGAGTTCATCTAAACGATGTTTAAACGATGTAATACCATATGCTCTATTGCTACAAGGTCGATTAAAACGTATGCTCAGAATAGTAGCTGCAAACATAGATACTTGTTTAGTATTAGTATATATCCATTAGTAGACCCAATGAGCTGGCAGTGTAGGCACTGACCAGACTGCGCTAATCTTGGGCTATGCTATGCTTTTTGTATCACATAATAAATAATATATTCGCCAATAAACCTAAATCATGAACCAACACGGAACAACTTGTTCATTTACGCAGTCTGAGAGGCGCGTTTGCTGCGCCATATTTCATCATATTTCATCAAAATCCGTTGCATATTAAGGAATATATTAAATAATACTTATTTGGAGTGGGCGAGCTATCAACACTTTCAGCCATTGTTGTTGTTGTTGTTGTTGTAACCACGTGATCGTGCACCTTAACATTGGACTATTCTAAATATCAAACGAGATAATGGCAATTCTGATGTAATTTTGATGCAATATTGAGAGGTAACTCGTTACTTTTGAGAAGTAACGCGTTATAAATATGTATTTTACTATATAGTCATACATTTGTAACGCGTTAATTTACTTCTCAAAAGTAACGCATTAGAAACGGGACTTATGACACGACCCGCCACTAAACATTTTAGCGCCAATACCTCTGTCAACTGAGTCAAACGTTAAAATCGAAAAAGGCACAGTATGTTGAGCGTTTTTCCTTAAAGAACAGAACAGAACAGAACAAAGCCTTTATTTGCAATATTCTCAGACCCACAGTGGTATATGAGTGCATACATGTACATAATAATTTGTAGTATCAACAACAGCAACATGGCGGACAATAAATATGCATGCAAATATGTTGAAAACAGAATATACCAATACTTAAAGGTAAATCACGGTCAAAGTGTATGCGGCATTATTTCTGGAGTTTATTACTTCCTTATAATGATTTATGCTTACTTCCCTCGAAATATTCACGTTTATACCTGTAATCCCCATTTTAATATCGTACCTGAATACCTGTCGTTTTTTTTACCCGATTTCCTGAAACGGCATCTGATTGGGTAAAGCCGCGTGACGTCACACACAGTGAACACAGAAAATATGAGCGACTTTGAAAGCGATTTTGACAATACTTCTTATTCTTATGATGGTTCAAGCAGCGATGACGATCAGACCGACGTCCGTACCTGTACGAGACCGTTAGTAGACGAAACTAACACTGGCCTCGCCGATTTTTCGGTGGAATAAGCCAAGGAAAATCCCCACGAATTTGGCCGAAATTTCAGATGGTCGGTATTTCTTTGCATTTTCGTTTACTATTCTTATTCACAAATACAGTTGTTATACGCAAACAATAAATAAGTACTAAACCTTTTATTTTCATGTGAGGCATGCACAATAAAGCAGACTGTCTAGACATACATACAAGTGTTGCCAAGTAACAAAACAGTTCAGTGGAATCGACCTTAAAGGTACAGGTACATACCCACGCAGTAGGCACAATATGTTCTTTATAGGAATTAATTAAGTGTCTAATTGTGTCGCTATTCCACCAGTTCTAATAAATACGAGTGCCTACTATACAAATATAATCATTTAGTAATATTTGTTTACTGATAGTGACACCATGCTGTGGTATCAGGCTATTTTCATATGCAATTGAGGCATGATATTTTTTAATTATTTATACTAATTAAATAAGTCACCTGAACAAATAATATTTTCGACAGATTATGAAGTAAATTGTGTATGATCATTGCACATCAAAAAATAAATACAGAGATAAATAGTGATGTCAGTTAACATTTTAAGGAAACACGATTATCGCCCCTGATATCAGTGTGGAAATTTTGTTTGATATACGAAGTATAATGATGACAATTATATCGTCCGGAAATGGTTAATGACTGTTTATTGTACCCTAGCAACGTCATATCTAACGAATAGACGAACAAAATATGCCTCCCTATATTATAACCTGGCACGTGGGCATGTACCTTTAAACAGTTGGACATGGTGCTCTAATTCATATGTATACACACGTGTCGTTATCAACTATCATTTGATTCCTCAGGAATCAGAAAAACACTTTCGTGGCTTGTGTCATTGTTTAACCCTTTGAACCCGAAAGCCCGCTATATCGGTTTATGCAAACAGTGCAGATCCAGATGAGCTGGCTCGTAACGAGCCTTGTCATCAGGATCTGCACTGTTTGAAAGTAATTTTCATATTTTTGAGAACAACAAATACCCCCTTTTTATAAATGGAATAGTCTGAAAATCATTTTGCGATGATTGGATTGGTTGCAAAATTAACAGATCACAGTCCATTTCAGTTACTTAGGGGTGAAAGGGTTAATATCGTGGGCTAACCTGTACAATAAAACGCCGGTATCCACTGTGAGACGCCACGTTTTTCCAGTTCAAGGTACAGACCATACAGACAGACGAACGCGTTTAATGTGACAAAATGGACGACGTCTTACTAACCGCTTTCCTCGTATTTTGCAGCTGTAAATTTTCTTTGTTTCATTTGAAACTGTATCGGTATGTTATAATTTATTTTATTTTATTTTTCATAGCGCATTTGCAGTTTTGATACGCAATACGAATTCACTGATGAAGTTAACGCGAATTTCCTGTCTGTACATGCCCACTCAGTAGGCACAAAATGTTATTTATAGGAATTAAATAAGTGTATAATTGTTTCACTATTTCACCAGTTCTAAACATTACGAGTGCCCGCTATACAAATATAATAATTTAGTAATATTTATTTTGCTGATAGTGCGGTGGTAGCAGGCTATTGTCATATGCAAATGAGGCATGCTACTTTTTAATTATTTATACTAATAAAATGCGTCACCTGAACAAAATAATATTTTCGACAGATTATCAAGTATGATCATTGCACATCAAAAAATGAATTCAGCGAATACATAGTAATGTCCGTTAACATTTTAAGGAAACACGGTTATCGCCCCTGATATCAGTGTGGAAATTTACCTCTGATATGAAAGGTATACTAATCTATATTGTGGGGGTAATGATGAATTAATGTTTAGTTTGCCAAAAAATCCACAGTTTATACACAACTATCTGTCTCCCTATATTACAACCTACTGAGTGGGCATGTACCTTTAAATTACAGACAGAAAATTCGGGTTATAATGAAATATGCCTATATGAGACACGCCATGTGATTTTGTACCTACAAACATCTGCGTAATTTCATAAAATACGTTTACAAAATTTACAATATTTTCCGTAAATGGCGTCCAAAGTTGACAAGATTTGCAGGGTACATGCGGAGTTATATTCCGCGTGTACTCTGAAATTTTAATACATTGAAACCAGTGTGTCCGGTTGAGATATGTTCCATAGTAAACTAGGCATTTGACCTTCTGACAACAATTTGCATGCTTTGTAATCATGAACATACATTAACACATTAACATCTAAGATAAATGACCAAGAAACACGTAAAAAATAAGATCACAAATGTTATCTTGGTGTTCTGTTTATAGAGGTTATACTGTATTAATGTGACAATTTCCTCTGACCTGAATGCTTTGAAGCAAATGAAACAAGATATGGGTGCATACAAAACCCAAGGTTGTGTAATCTAGAGAACAAAACAACAGACACAGAGCCGTACGCAGGAATTTATTTAGGGGGGAGGGTTATCGACGGCGCGAAGTATGGTGTACGAACGGGGTCAAAACTAAATTTACAGGTGCAGCTATACAAATATACAGGTACACCTGTAAGGTGTAGCTTTACAAAATACAGCTGCACCTGTAAAACATACAGCTGCACCTGTAAAAATACAATTTAGTTTTGACCCCGTTCGTACACCATAATTGTGGTGTACGAGCGGGGTCAAAACTAAACTTGCAGGTGCAGCTATAAAATATACAGGAGCACCTGCATTTTGCACAGTTGCACCTGTAAATGTATAGCTGCACCTGTAAAATACGTTTATAGCTGCAGCTATAAAAATACAGCTGCAGCTGTACATTTACAGCTGTAGCTGTATATTTTACAGGTGCAGCTATACATTTACAGGTGCAGTTGTAAAAAATGCAGGTGCACCATGTAATTTATAGAACTGGTGGAATAGTTACACAATTATACACTTATTTAATTCTTATCAGGAACTTTTGTACCTATTGAGTGGGCATGTACATGTACCTTTAATATGTTCAACAATTCTGCAAAAACCAGGAACCCAATTTTCCGACGTTTCGACACAAGGCCTTTATCAAGGAATTAGTTTCTACTGAACGCTAAGTGGGATCCATCAAAATGGTTTCTACTGAACGCTAAGTGGCATCCATGCCACTTAGCGTTCAGTGGAAACTAATCCTTCATAAAGGCCTTGTGCCGAAACGTCGGAAAAGTGGGTTCTTGGTTTTTGCAGAAAACAAACAGAGTATACCCATATCAGATTATACAGTTGGGTGTATGCTGGTCTGGGTATACACCCATTCAGTGGATATAGTCGACAATGTCACATAATAGTAAGTTAAACTAAGTTTTTGATAAGTTGGCGCTTAGTGACAGAGTATACCCAGATCAGATTATGCATGTGTGTCTACGCGCTTGTCTCGGTCTACACTGGTTGTAAATAATGTATGGTTCATTCATCCACTACTTATTCTATCATGCCACACCATACTTTAATACACTTGGCTGATGCTCCTTTGTAAGGAGTAATAAGCAGAGCATACCCAGATCATATTATACATTCGTGTCTACAGTGCGTATGTGCCGTGAAACTCGATGCCGACTTTTGATATGACAATACGACATAATCACTGCGTATGAATATGTGCGGTCGCTGGCGTTATCTTTTTGCATTTTAAAGAAATTTGTAGGTGTTGACTGGATAAATAGAATAGTAGGTTAGTGCCGTGAATGGGAAAACTATCTGGCGCGGCACTGAAACGGGATGTGCTCGGCAGAGCCTCGTCCATCCCGTTTCCTAAGCCTTGTCAGATGTTTTCCCATTCACGGCACTAACCAACTATTCTTTATATTCAGTACTTGTTCTGCCATGTCATTTCACACCTGGCAGATGTTACATTTCTCAGGAATAACGTATAGTATAATGTTGTGTCTCCAACTAGTCGCGAGCTGTCGCAGCCCAGTGATATACTATTTTTAGTGATTTAAACAGCTATTACAAACACAAATAGGAACATAAATGTGACTGTGACTGGCAAAATTGGGCTTATGCGATTTATGCCTAGTGTAGTTCCTGATCAAATATAACATATATTTAGGCTAATAACGATATACAATATATTTTGCTTTAGAAACATGACGGGCGTTTCATTCATGGAATAGTAGACCCTGATTAGACTCCACGGATGTGCATACTACGCAGTGGCATACCCCATAAGCCATACCCCAGTTGCTATACGCAAACAATAAATAAGTACTAATCCTTGTATTTTCATGTGAGGCATGTACAATACAGCACACTGTATACACATACATACAAGTGTTGCCAAGTAACAACACAGTTCAGTGAACTCGACTTTATCCCGTCAACACAGTGCGTATGTGCCGTGAAACACGGTGCCGTGAAACATTTTTTATATCCAGTCAATACTATTTTTGCATTTTACTGCCATTTGTAGGTGTTGACGGGATAAATAGAATAGTAGGTTACCTTGCCAGATATTTTTTCCCATTCACGGCACTAACCTACTATTCTCTATCTATTTTCCTTATTTCTGAACCAAAGTATATGTTGTGACCACTCATTTGAACCGTCTCGGCGAGACGGTTCAAATGAGTGGTCACAACATATACTTCTGATGAGAAATAAAGAAATTCTTGAGCGTTGCCGGATATTTTTTCCCATTCACGGCACTAACCTACTATTCACTATTTAAACAGTTGGACATGGTGCTTTAATTCACTCGTATACACACGTGTCCGATCATTTGTCTTCCTTACGCATCAGGAATCAGAAAGAAACGTTCGTTCCATCAAATACATTAGATTAACCTATTCCTGGAGTGTCATATCCTTTGAAAATATACCATACTATATACATGTATGACAAACATTACTTCATAAGTCATGAATTTTCAAGAAATATATTTTCTGTAAATGACGTCGAAAGATGCCGAAAATTTCATAGCAAATGCGGAATTGAATTTCGTCATCTTTCGAAGTCATCTACGGAAAATATCGTAGATTTTGTAAATCATTTTCATGATCTTAAGTACAAAATCGCATGGTTTGTTTCAATTGCATTTCCTGAAAAATCATATAATTATCTTCTAAGGTATATGCTCGCATGGCTTGTGCCATTGTTTGATATTGTGGGCTGACCTGCACAATAAAACACCGATACCCACTGTGAGAGTGCCACGTGTTTCCAGTTCAAGGTACAGACCATACAGGGACGAACGCGTTTAATGTGACAAAATGGATGACGTGCGGTGGCTGGGGTTATCTTTTTGCATTTTAAAGAAATTTTTAGGTGTTGACTGGACAAATAGAATAGTAGGTTAGTGTTGTGAATGGGAACATATCTGCCGCGGCACGGAAACGGGATGTGCTCGGCAGAGCCTCGCCCATCCCGTTTCCTAAGCCTTGCCATATATTTTCCCATTCACGGCACTAACCTACTATTCTCTGTATTCAGTACTTGTTCTGACATTTCATACCTGGCAGATGTTACATTCCTCAGGAATATAAACGTATAGTGTACACAGTATGCACTGCTATTACAATTTACCTTTGTGTGTAGAGGTGTACCGCTTTGAGCTGGCGCGTTAATATTGTAAATATTATTGTAAACACGTGCTATTTTTAAATAGTTTACGTGATATGTTGTAGACATGGTATTTGTATACCAGCGTAAACGCATTAACATTCGATAGGATTGCTAATAATAGTAACATCGTTTAGTGCTCTAATGGGTAGATCTGCTGTTTGGTGATTGGACGGTCGTGAGTTCGAATCCTGCCAAAGGCATACATTTTTCTCTTGCCTTTACTATTTTGGCGCCAGAGGTAACACACACATGCCGAAACAGTCATGCATTTACTTGTACACAACATTATAAAACACTTCACTTTGAACCTAATAATTTTGAAATGCATTCTGCAGATTTGTGTTATTGTGAAAGTCCACCTCGACTCATTACAAATGCAAATATGTTACGGAGAACACCATGTCGAAAAATAAACCTCTCACTTCAGATAATAAACAAATAAATAAATAAACGTGGATGCATGTGGTTCATAATTACCATGTCAATTGTTGTTACATGTAATAAAGATGCATTAAAGGTACATGCCCACGCAACAGGTTACACTGTACTACAACTTTTCATTTTCTGTCATGCCTTATATGAGCCATTAGTCTACCCACTAACGAGTTATTTTCAATTACGGCGCCTGTTAATTGGTGTTAAATCGCATTTTATATGCCGCGACCAGAAAGGGTTTTTCCGACCTCGTGCTATTTTTGCCAATACGTTTCACGTGACACGGTCAATCATATCACATCTTTGACATGCGCAGTGAAATATCGGAAGTTGAGAAGAAATATCTCTGTTCCGAGTCCAAATCTAAATCTCCACGTAACTCTTTCCATTTGGTGATCTGGTCGCCAATATTAACCACTCTCTCTCTGTACTGCCTGTCCCTCATACATTTCGCCTTTTTTTTGGCCGACGCCGTTTCATACAATTTCCGTCCTGGACGTTTCGACATGTATTCTTGTTGACATATTGGGAAGCCTACTGGCGCGCGTAGTGAACTGCGCATGCGCACCGCAAGCCGTGATGTGAAAGTCGTCGTCCCCGCACATTATCAAAATAGACTGTTACCGCCGCGCGTCGCTAACAGTAAATTGATAATTAATAAATGATTATATTTGCATAGCGGGCACTCGTAATTTTTAGAAGTGGTGGAATAGTGACACAATTATACACTTATTTAATTCCTATAAAGAACATTGTGTGCCTACTGCGTGGGCATGTACCTTTAAAAAGAAAACACAAAAACAATATCTAAAAACAAATAAAAATATATATAATGGCCAAAGTGAGGATCGAACGCATGCAGTGCAAAATTAAGATCAAATTCTACCGTTGGCCGCCAGTTTACCAACTGCTCCAGTATGAGAAACTGTTTTGTCCAATCGCAATATATCGATCATGACTATAGCGACGCGCCATGATAAACAGGGAAATACCTACAGGAATTCCATGTTTATTTATACACCAATGTTTATATAAACAAAGCATGTAAACAACGCCATGTCAGGATGGTATACTTTTTTTTTTTATAGACTTGTCTGTGCCTGTAGGTGATGTACTATTCAATCATGCAGTCAAACGGTTTACAATTTCAAGCTATTCTCAGATGGTTCAAAACTATTGCGGAGTGATACACGAGATAAGCGTATAAATCCGTGCAAGCTGGTCTGTGCCTACGTTGGTTATATTCTGAGCGGTTATTGAATTCTGTCGATTTGTGTTCGCACATCACGTCATCGTAACGTATAAGAACCTGATCCGATATTATCACATAGTAACTAATGGAGTATACACTGATCAGAATATACGGTCTTGTGCAGGCTGGTCTGGAGCTACATTGGTTGTAGAACTGTTCTGTTCACTCACCCAGTTGATACAGTCTACCATGTCATGGTATACTAATTTATAATAGGATGATTCTACATGTTTGCGTAGTGGAAAGCAGAGCATACCCTGATCACACTGTAGAGCTGTGCATAGGCTGGTCCGGATCGGCACGGGTTGTACATTATGTAATGGTCACACATGTAATCGATATTCTGCCGTTTTTTAGGTATGTATTATTATAATAATAAAGAAAGCATTATGTCACTGGATTAAATGCATGTCTTTTTTTAGCCGTTTGGCTCGACATGCGGTTTTATCGGGGTCTAAAGTGTTCGTTAAATGATTTGCAACTAACACACGATACTTTGCAGTAGATATTTGATATGAGAATAATTCACTGAACTATGCATCCCGCCACAAAAACCTGATCACCGTTCTGCATCACATGTTAGGAAGATGTATTTGTATGTTCCATGTACGTGTACCTACCAGCTTCAGTATCATCTTGTTGTTTTTCTACTATACCTTTTGTTTCTTACTCGCTCTATCTTCTTTCTCTCAGTCAAACGTCTTTGCTGTTTGAATGTCACTATCATAGGTACATGCACTAACTTGAGAAGATTTGTGAACATACTTAGTATATGGTGTTGTTGGATGAGGTTGTCATAGTTGATATCTATGGTAGCTCTTCGCCTCGCTGATTTAAGCCGAATTGGTAATGATTTAACTTCCTGAATGGCTGCTATAGGGAATTTTAATTGTAGCACACGGCCGATATTGCTTGCGTTTACACTATCTACATGTACAAACATATTATATATAATACTGAATGTGTTTTACACTGGATCAAAAAGCTACTTGTCAAATATGAAACAGTCCGTATCAATACGGTCCACAACCTCAGATACCAAATTAGTTACTGCTGGCGTACCTCAAGGTTCGGTACTCGACCCATTACTATTTCTAATATATATCAACGACATAACTGACCATCTATTAAGTATTGTTCGATTATTTGCTGACGACAGCTCTCTGTCATGTTCCTCAACACATGTTGATGATCTAGAAGGCATAATAAGTCATGACCTGCTAATTATGTCTGATTGGGCTCAACAATGGTTGGTTAGTTTCAATCCGAACAAGACTAAAGCGATGCTTCTAACATTAAGACAACTTGATCGACCCTTAAACTTAATCTTTCAGAACACGTCCATAACCTTTGTTGACGATCATAAGCATCTTGGTTTAACACTGAGCAATAACGGAAAATGGCATACACATACATGTATACAACATATAATTAATTCGACTTGGAGAGTATTGGGAATAATGCGAACCTAAAGTTTAAGATAATCAGACAGTCTTTAAACCAAATATATATATATCTCATATGAGACCTATATGCTGTATCAGTCTGGTATGGGTGTACAGAATATGAAAAGGATTCGTTGGAAAAAATTTAGATTGAAGCCGCGAGAATGGTAACAGGATTAACATGGACAACTTAACATGCTTAAGGCAAGAAGTTGGATGGCAACACTTCTATCTGTTCGACGTAGTATGCAAAAGCTTTCGATCATGTACAAAGCCAACAATAATCAAGTACCTAGTTATATTTTTAACCTGATTCCACCCACTGTTAATCATATATCTCGTTACAATAGTAGTAATGGGTGGCACTATGGCGTACTTTTTTAACATGTGTGTTTTACATAGACATTTTTTACCCTCGCACCGTTTGTCTATGTAAAAAACACATGTTAAAAAAGTACGCCATAGGTGCCACCCCTTATTACTTCCATTATCAGGGGTGGAAACTTCTTGTATTACGCCATATTGCCACCCCTGAACCATTTGTGTTGGAGATTCATGAAATTTATCCGGATGGAAACTTCTTGTATTACCCCATAGTGCCACCCTGAACCATTTTGTTGGAGATTCTTGAAATTTATCCGGGTGGAAACTTCTTGTATTACCCTATAGTGCCACCCCTGAACCATTTTGATGGAGATTCGTGAATTTTATCCGGGTGGATACTTCTTGTATCACGCTATAGTGTCACCCTGAACATTTAGGGGTGTACTGTTCCTGTATATAATTTTCAAATATTTTTGACAACTCCAATATTATCAAATACATATGAAAATGTCCTAGAAATAATTTTCATCCACTTATGACAACTCCAATATTGACATAAGTTAATGAAAATAAATATTGATTGTAAATCAATATATTGATATTTTTTAATTTATGGTAAAATTGAATACGAGATATGTAAAGTTTTAATAATATTGCAATAGCCATCTATGGAATATATAAGGCTGATGCAATAGCCATCTGTGGAATATATAAGGCTGATGCAATAGCCATCTGTGGAATATATAAGGCTAATGCAATAGCCATCTGTGGAATATATAAGGCTGATGCAATAGCCATCTGTGGAATATATAAGGTTGATGCAATAGCCATCTGTGGAATATATAAGGCTGATGCAATAGCCGTCTGTGGAATATATAAGGCTGATGCAATAGCCATCTGTGGAATATATAAGGCTGATGCAATAGCCATCTGTGGAATATATAAGGCTAATGCAATAGCCATCTGTGGAATATATAAGGCTGATGCAATAGCCATCTGTGGAATATATAAGGTTGATGCAATAGCCATCTGTGGACTATATAAGGCTGATGCAATAGCCGTCTATGGAATATATAAGGCTGATGCAATAGCCATCTGTGGAATATATAAGGTTGATGCAATAGCCATCTGTGGAATATATAAGGCTAATGCAATAGCCGTTTGTGGAATATATAAGGCTGATGCAATAGCCATCTGTGGAATATATAAGGCTGATGCAATAGCCATCTGTGGAATATATAAGGCTGATGCATTGGATGGGTTATCCGTCAAAGTTTGATAGTTGGATTTCAACATCAAACATAATATGAATGAACAAGATATAATTGAAAACGGAAAAATAGAAAAACAAGAGTTTTCATTTTGTGGTAAACGAATACCAAAAAATCAATTTCAATATATTTCTCAAGTAATTATAATATATGCAATTGTTATAACAGCCATCATACATTTAAGTATCCAAAGTCCTAATCGCGAATTGTGGCTCGTTCTTTTAAGTAGTTCTCTTGGATACATTTTACCAAGTCCAGGCTTAAAATTTACCAAAAACCACAGGCAGGCTTCGATTTTACAGACGGTGAAAAATGAATTCATTTTACGTAATATTACTGAGTGATAGTTCTATGGATATTTATGCATCAAATACACAATGTTGTTTTAAAGTTAAATTACCTCAGACAGTTCGCATCGATAAAGAAAACTGGGAAATAGCATTAGCAGAATTAATTATTCCGTCACAGTTTTTAAATATTACCAAAGACGAAACAGAATTTAATATTATAACAAAAGATTTAAATTTCTACATGAGTGCTTTAGATATAAATAATAAAAGATTTGATATAAATGAGATAGGCTTTAGTGAAGATGGTACTCCGATTAAATGGAGTTTCAAAATTTAATTTTCAACCTGGATCCTATTCATCATTAGCTCAGATATTGGAAACAATTGATAATCTCATTCAAGATTCTTATGACGATATTTAAAAAAAAACAAGCAAGCGATTAACGTTTCATATTCTCATGGTATGAAACGTCCAAAATTTAATTTCCACAAAATTCTAAAAACAGGAATTAATTTTAACAGTACATTGTTTTTAAAGTTAGGTGGAGATCCAAAGCTATTAAAATCCAATACATTTTTTCCAAACAGTGATGCAAATGATTATTTCCCACATTTGTCAAATTTAAATGAGGGGTTTAATCATTTGTTTGTTTACTCTGATATTGTTGAATATTCGATTGTAGGACATATTCAAGCTCCGATTTTAAGAGTTGTACCATTCAAAACAACAAATTCAATTGAAAATGATAGTGGTAGTCAACATATTAACCATGAATTTGTAAACTTACATTATTTGCCTATATCAAAATCTGAATTTGATACAATTCATATAAATATAAGAGGAGATTCTGGCAATCCTGTTCAATGGGCTTCCGTACAAATCATTGCTTGATGACCTGTATTAAAATTCCATGAAAATAAACAGAAAGTATAAATTCAATAGTTATTGGTTAGCAAGAGCCGAAACCGAAAGTACCATGAATAATCCTGAGGAATTTCTATGTCTTTCCCAGGAAGGCAATCTACATGTGTGACATGGTATCAATGTGAACCAGTGGTTTAGAAGTCACCAACATAAACTATAGAATCCAGCGCTCCAGATAAGCTGCGTATTTGCTTAAATACCCAACTCAAATTGCCAAAAACCGAATTGAAATCAGAAGTAGCGAGTATCAAAAAGCAATAAAAAATGTGTGGGATGGTACTTATTTATTTTCTGCGCAACATTTCTTTCATCTAATCCAATTGTCTTTTACCTTTTAACAAAATGCAACAATTAATATAGGAATGAATGGCCTTTATGTGGAATTTATCGGTGTATAAACTTGGAAAAGTCGCGGGAATACTGGTATTTCATT
The DNA here is from genome assembly GCA_029237695.1 of Conchocele bisecta. NCBI lineage: Eukaryota > Metazoa > Mollusca > Bivalvia > Lucinida > Thyasiridae > Conchocele > Conchocele bisecta. Next base: position 57,505,850 of record CM055281.1, read on the forward strand.
AGAAGTGTCTGCCTATGCTCAATAAATGTAAATCCAATAAATCCATAAGCTGTGCACATGGCTGTTGCTCATATGTGACTGTGACTGGAGAAATGGGGCTTATGGCATTTCTGGCCATATAATTTATGTTCAAAATTCGGCTCAAATGGACGGTTGAAAATACCATGGCCATTGCAATTTACATCAACACAATACATCATTTTGTAATAGAATTTTCTTTTTTAACCAATATTCCATTTACAGTACTCTTTTCGTGTATTTAATTGAGGGATACTGGGATAACTCTTAATAATTTTAGTTTCTATGTTGACATCCCCCAGAAAAAGGAATTTTATGACTGCATAGATGAAGCAAAGGTTTAAGATCCTTATCGAAATAAATCTGACTATCCTCCCCGTATGTTCTAGAACTTACTAACCTATAAATCTTATTTTTTTCTATCACAGTTATCTTTGGACAAAGACCAAAAGGTATTGAAAATCAATTAACAAATAACCATGTTCCTGAGAAATAGCATCATTGTAGGCTGAAATTAAGTGGGGACTGTGCATTTGACGTGATAATGTTTTAATTTGTAACCCATCACGTTCATTTCTAAATAAAATCATGTAGCGAGAATTAAGACTTATAGTTCTACTCGATTTATTTTGTTGAAACATATTTTGTGTAATATATATTACATTTGAATTTCTATGATGACCTTTTCTTGTAAACCACAATTTTATTTTTTCTTCATCTTTTTCTCCTAACATATCATCAAATACTACCAGATGTGGAATTGATACATCGGATACAATTTCATTTTCATCATCTGGGATACCTTCAATAAATTTAAGGAAATTGAACTTTTCTTGCATAATAGTATAGATGTGTTGCCATTCTTTGTAACACCATATTACTTTTTCGGGTATAATATTAAATAAATCTTTGCGATAATCAATAATCTTTTGTACAATTTCAGTTTTTCCACATCCACTTGGACCTGCTATATAAATGTTACAGGGATGTTGAAATAACAAACACAATAGGTCTTCGTTCTCCATTGTTTACAGTACAAGGTCCACATGTATTATGAAATACTATAATGTATATAACAATGTTTTATTTGAAAAGGAATTCTGTTCGAATAGTTTGGGGTGGCCCTGAAAAGGGCCGTTTGGGTAAAGGTACGAGTACTGTTATGTTTTATGTTTTAAAAAAGACACGAGTACTGGTACAATTTATTTTTTTTTGTTTTTTTTTTTGTTTTTTTAATTGTTTTTTTTTTTTTAATTAATTGTTTTTTTTTATTTTTATTTAATTGTTTTTATTTTTTTATTTATTTTTTTTTTTATTTTTTTTTTTTTATTTTTTTTATTTATTTTTTTTTTTTTTTGGAAATAAACAGTTATTTCCGTGGCCGGCAGACCCGAGCGGGAAATAAACAGAGTTATTTCCGTGGCCGACAGACCCGAGCGGGAAATAAACAGTTATTTCCGTGGCCGACAGACCTGAGCGGGAAATAAACAGTTATTTCCGTAGCCGACAGACCCGAGCGAGAAATAATCAGTTATTTCCGTGGCCGACAGACCACAGACCAGTTGTGTTTTTTACGGAAAATAAACGGCGGGAAATAAACAGTTTTTTCCGTGGCCGACAGACCACTGACCAGTTGTGTTTTTTACGGAAAATAAACAGAGTTATTTCCGTGGCCGATAGACCACAGACCAGTTGTGTTTTTTACGGAAAATAAACGGCGGGAAATAAACAGTTTTTTCCGTAGCCGACAGACCGCAGACCAGTTGTGTTTTTTACGGAAAATAAACGGAGTTATTTCCGTGGCCGACAGACCACAGACCAGTTGTGTATTTTACGGAAAATAAACCTTTTTTTTTTTTTTTTTTTTTCTTTTTTTTAAATGATTAATACTATTTTATTTTCGTGGAATCAAATGATTATTCTTTCAATCTGACACGGCAAAATGAACATTGCATTTACGTTAGACGTACTAGTGTTACAATACAGTAACACATCCCACATTCAATTTCAATTTTACTTATTTTTGACAATGTAAACATTGTAAGTGTTTCTTTCATGAAACCTTTTAATATAGTGTTAGATCAGACCTGAGAATAACCATGTATACATTAGACTGTCGGTTGAGAGTCCGTGTCGCTTCAGAGTTCAGTAGACTAATGATGACCATATGGAATTTGTGGCTTCTTTTATAATCATCACGGTGTAACGATAGTATATAAGCTGCTGCAAATTGATTAATACTTTATTATAAAATTCAACATGCCACTTGTACCGTAAAAAACACAACTGGTCTGCGGTCTGTCGGCCACGGAAAAAACTGTTTATTTCCCGCCGTTTATTTTCCGTAAAAAACACAACTGGTCTGTGGTCTGTCGGCCACGGAAATAACTGATTATTTCTCGCTCGGGTCTGTCGGCCAAGGAAATAACTGTTTATTTTACGTAAAATAAACCTTTTTTTTTTTTTTTTTTTTTTTTTTCTTTTTTACGAATTAAAAAACAATTTCGTTTAAGAAGTGACATTTTTCATCGCTGGATTACAGATAAGGATGTTAGAGGACCTACTATTTATTCTCCAATATAGTAATATAGATATCAGTATTGTACTTTCTAACAAGGTGCTAACATGGCTTTCTCATACACATCAGGAAATATTATTCATGCTTTAAGAAATATGAGTGATGAACAACATAAACTTACAAGAGAAATAATATTGAAATCTGGATTAAAAGAGATATTGAAATGGTTTTCATTAGCTACCCAAAATATAGTTGAAAATAAATTAAAATTACCAAAACAAACAGTGCGTTTAGAAAAAAACAAAAAAGATGTTAAACAATTAGCGGATCCTACAAAGAAAAAAAATATATTAAAACCTGGTGGTGGAGGATTTTTAGGTGGTGTAATTATTAGAAGTTTACTTCGTTGGACAGGTACAAAAAACGTGAAAAATAGAAAACTAACCAAAAAACAAACTAAAAAACAAAAGAAAACACGAAATAAAAAGTCTCAAAAGAAAACAACTAAAAAGCAAAACGAATCTTCAAGATTTTCTTCAATGTCTAGTATGTCTACAATTCCTAGTCCTGTTAATTCGTATAGATCTATATCAGCGTTTCATACACCCTTAGCGGCTGGAAAACCTCAGTTCACATCAACACCAATTTCCTTAAGATCTCCACAATTACCATTTACATCAACTTCTAACAAATCTGGATCATCATACAATACATCTTTCCCCAGTAATTCTGGTTCATTTGAGCGACAGCCTCCAAAAAAAGAAGTATAAATATAAAACTGAAATTGAAAATTGGTTTAGACTTGTTAATAAAGCAACAAAAGAACATGAAAAACTGTTCAAGGAATATAATGCATTGGATGAACATCCAATAACGACGTTTTCGTCGTTAAGAACACCTGTGAGATCTCCTACGGCTAAAGAAGTTGTCAAAAACAAACTTATTCAAATCGAAAAGGAAATAAAGGTACTTAGGCGTATAAAATACAGTTATTAATTAATTGTGTATCATTCAATATAGAGTATTGTTAGTATAAAGATGGGTAAGGTCAAGAATAAAACCAGTAAAAAGAAACCATTAATTAAAAAACATGGTGCTATGCTATGCTAATGAACCTAAAAAATATCGTGAAAAATTAATAAAAAATGTACCAAATCATATAATTAAGTGTATTTGTGAATGTTGTCACAATCTCTTAAAAGGCAATGTCACACTTACATTTGATCAGAAACGTAAATTGTATCCGAAACGTAAACATCTCAGACAACTTGTATCAAAATCAATTTCAATTAAGAAAAAGAAAAATATTATAAATCAGACAGGAGGTCTTTTACCATTTTTACTTCCATTATTACCATTAATAGGTAAAGCTGTTCTAGGTGGTGCACTTGGTGTTGGTGCCAGAGCAGGTATTCGAGCTCTAGTTAAATAATGTCGGTCAGGAAAATGGCACTTGTTCCTTTTCATTTACTGGAAGAAATGAATAAATGGAAAACAGAACAAAGTCAAAAACCTCAGCTCCCACCGGATCCACAAATTGCAAATACAGCTAAACTTCAAAAAAAATTATCTAACCTTGTAGAAAGAACAGATTTATCGGAAAGTGAAAAGGTAAAGCAACACGGAGAAACATTACATAAATTCCAGGAATCATTTAAAAAAGTTTTAGAACCTCAACATGTTACAGTAAATGAAAGTACAAAAAGACCACTTAATGATAGGATTTTACAAAGTATACCAACAACAATGCAAAGAAAGGCAGAACTTCTTTTAAGCATGCTGAAAGATAATCCAAAAATCAGTTGGGATGAAAATGGTTTAGTAACATATAAAGGAAAACTTATAAAGGGGTCAAATATTATTGATTTAGTTAATGACACTTTACGTCAAAGAAAAGGATTTAACCCCAGAGGTTGGGAGACATTCAGTACAGCTTTACAGGAACTCAATATACCACAAGACGTAGTTGGTAATAGACAACGATGGAACTGGATGCATAAATATCAAACTGATACATCTGACATTGAGTCGGATTCAATATTTAGTACACCTAAAACAGTATTGAAACATCGTAAAACACCAAAATCAAAAATTTCAGTCACACCAACTGGTATAAAAAGAAAGTCGGATTCAACATATCTTAAAAGATGGGAGCCTTATTAAAGCATAAAGAGAAGAAACTTAATTCATTACTAAAGAAAATATATTATGATCCAAACAGTTCAATTGCCTACACAAGTGCAAAACACTTATATGATTCAATTAAACGAATAAACACATTTATTTTCAGATGTTAGATTAAGACATATACAAGAATGGTTGAGTAGACAGAAAACATATACACTTCATAAACAAATTCAAAGACGTTTTACACGTCGTAAGACAATAGTAGGCGGTATCGATCAACAATGGCAGGTTGATTTGGCAGATATGCAACAATTCTCAGGCGAAAATGAGAATCAAAGATATCTATTGTGTGTAATAGATGTATTTTCAAAATATGCATGGGTCATACCACTTCCTAAAAAAACGGGGAAAACATTGATTAACGCGTTTGATTTGATACTGAAAACATCAAAACGCAAGCCACGGTCTTTACAAAGCGATAAAGGAACGGAATTTAAAAATAAAGAATTTCAACATTTCTTGAAATCTAAGCACATTCATTTTTTCACAACCGAAAACCCTGAAACCAAAGCAAGTATAGTTGAACGATTTCAAAGAACTTTAAAAACACGTATGTGGAAATATTTCACTTATCATCAAACTAGAAAATGTATTGATATTTTACAAAATATTGTTGATGGATACAACCGAACATACCATCGTAGTATTAAGAGGACCCCAATTTCTGTCAATACCTCAAATGAAATTGAGGTTGCACATGCATTGTATGGAATGAAACAAGCTATTCCAACCAAAAACAAATTACATGTCGGTGATTTAGTTCGTATTAATAAAACAAAACGAACATTTGAAAAGGGTTATCTACCAAACTGGACGAAATAATTATTTAAAATATTTCATATTAATAAAAGTTTACCAGCAACTTATAAAATTGAAGATCTTGATGGTGAAAAAATAATGGGTACATTTTATGGAAAGGAAATTCAAGGTATAAAAGATGATGAAATATATGAAATTGAATCAGTTCTTGCTCGACGTACAAGACGTGTAGGTAATAAAACAATCAAGGAAACTAAAGTTCGTTGGATGGGTTATCCGTCAAAGTTTGATAGTTGGATTTCAACATCAAACATAATATGAATGAACAAGATATAATTGAAAACGGAAAAATAGAAAAACAAGAGTTTTCATTTTGTGGTAAACGAATACCAAAATATCAATTTCAATATATTTCTCAAGTAGTTATAATATATGCAATTGTTATAACAGCCATCATTCATTTAAGTATCCAAAGTCCTAATCGTGAATTATGGCTCGTTCTTTTAAGTAGTTCTCTTGGATACATTTTACCAAGTCCAGGCTTAAAATTTACCAAAACACCACAGGCAGGCTTCGATTTTACAGACGGTAAAAAATTAATTCATTTTACGTAACATTACTGAGTGATAGTTCTATGGATATTTATTCATCAAATACACAATGTTGTTTCAAAGTTAAATTACCTCAGACAGTTCGCATCGATAAAGAAAACTGGGAAATAGCATTAGTGGAATTAATTATTCCGTCACAGTTTTTAAATATTACCAAAGACGAAACAGAATTTAATATTATAGCAAAATATTTATCTTTCTACTTGAATGTTTTAGATATAAAAAATAAAAGATTTGATATAAGTGAGATAGGCTTTAGTGAAGATGGTACTCCGATTAAATGGAGTCTCAAATTTAATTTTCAACCTGGATCCTATTCATCATTAGCTCAGGTATTGGAAACAATTGATAATCTCATTCAAGATTCTTTTAACGATATTTTAAAAAAAAACAAGCAAGCGATTCACGTTTCATATTCTCATGGTATGAAACGTCCAAAATTTAATTTCCACAAAATTCTAAAAACAGGAATTAAATTTAACCATACATTGTTTTTAAAGTTAGGTGGAAATCCAAAGCTATTAAGATCCAATACATTTTTTCCAAACAGTGATGCAAATGATTTTTTTCCACATTTGTCAAAATTTAAATGAGGGGTTTAATCATTTGTTTGTTTACTCTGATATTGTTGAATATTCGATTATAGGACATATTCAAGCTCCGATTTTAAGCGTTGTACCATTCAAAACATCAAATTCAATTGAAAATGATAGTGACAATCAACATATTAACCATGCATTTTTAAACTTACATTATATGCCTGTATCAAAATCTGAATTTGATACAATTCATATAAATATAAGAGGAGATTCTGGCAATCCTGTTCATTTTGTTCTTGGAAAGTCTATGGTGAAGTTACATTTTAGGAAAAGAAAAATAGATTGAAAATGCATCCCGTATATCGAGGAGTTACACGTCAGTATGGGGCAGGTTTAGGATCCTTGTTCAAATCTGCAATTAGAACCGTTTCTCCAATTATAAAACCAATAATAAAAACTGGAGTAAATTCTTTTAAAAATGAAGGAATGAAACAAGGAATAGGTTTAGATCAAGATATTTTTCTTCAACACAAAAATCCAAAGGATGTAATTATTTCACGATGTAAACAAACAATGAATTCACTAGGAAAATCGTTTTTGAAGAAATTAGGTATAAAAACAAAGAAAAATAAAAGGAAACATCAGTCGCGTTCAATACATCGAAGAGTTAAGGTCCATACATCAAGTAACAATCAAAAAGGTTTTGGTAGAAAAAGGAGAAAAATATCTAACAGAAATTTAGATATTTTTGACTAAAATAAAAAATGATGCAAAACTGTTCTTGTGAATGTAGTAAGACTGAGTTGGATGTTCAATCAGTACCTCCAACCATGACTGCTATGCACGAAAGTCAGTGGATTGAACATTTTCCGATTTCCTCTCTCAACAATAATGCTCCAATAGAATTTGTAATTCCACCACAAACAGATAAATGGACAGATTTATCTCAATCTTACATGTATTTGAAATTGAAAATTTTAAAAACAGATAATACTGTGTTAGACGCAGATGATAATATTACGCCAGTTAACAATTTCTTTCATAGTATCTTCAGTAACATTGATTTATATCTAAACAATAAACTGATAACAAATAATTCTGATACATATCGTTTTCGGGCATATTTAGAAAATCTTTTGTCATATAACGCTGAATGTAAATCAACACAATTAGCTACTAGTGAAATGTGGATGAAAAATACCGCCGGTAAATATGAGATTGTTGACATTGGAGGTGCAAATTTAGGTCTTAATAAGAGGAATTCATTTATTTCTGGGAGTAAAGTAATCGAACTTCAAGCACGATTGCATTTGGATTTATTTTTACAAGAAAAATATTTACCCAATGGAATTGAAATTAGAATAAGACTCAATAGAGCATCGTCAAAGTTTTGTTTAATAGGAGGCACTGGCGCACCAGATGTAAAAATAGATTTTGAAAATGTTAGTTTCAATGTAAGAACTGTTGAGCTATTACCTGCTGTGTCCAATGACATGAACAGACTCATAGCTCAAAAGAATATGAAAATTCCTATACGTAGAGTAGAAGTCAAAACATTCACGATTGCAACTGGAATGCGCTCAAAAATAGAAGATCATCTTTTTCAGGGGCAATTACCAAAACGGATATTCATTGGTATGGTTGATAATGCTAGTTTCAATGGGGAATACGCAAAAAATCCATTCAATTTTCATCATTTTAATCTATCAAAATTGATGTAAATTGTAATGGTCATGGTATTTTCAACCGTCCATTTGAGCCGGATTTTGAACATAAATTATATCTTAAATCATACATGTCTTTGTATCAAGCTGTGTCATCACTAGGTCAAAACAAATCATTTGATATTACTAGAGATGAATATGTAAATGGATATTGTTTGTGGGGATATGACTTGACACCTGACCAGGGCAGCGAAGAGGGACACCTACACCCTATAAGAACTGGAAATCTACTACTTGAACTTCAGTTTGCCAAGGCACTTGAAAAAGTCATCAATGTCATAGTGTTCTCAGAGTTTGATAACCAGATTGAAATAAATAGTCTTCGTGAAGTGATCACCGACTATTAATATTGGACAATTATGAACAAAACAAATCCTAAAAGTAACGTATTGGTGAAATCAACATCCAAAGATGGAAACCATCGAATTACAACACATACTGGATCGAGAAATATGGCTGAAGAGACCAAACGGAATAGTATGCCCAAAAGACAAGCTACCAAATCACAGACCATTAGACGTCCAAGCGTACATAATCAACACGGATAATTCTGATCAACCTGGAAAACATTGGATAGCCATTGTATTCGACCAGACGAATGAAGCAACCTACTTTGACTTCTATGGATTACCACCACTACATGAAGAAATATTGTCTTTCTTGACAAACAATTCTACGAAATGGACATTTAACAAACAGAGACTACAAAGTGTATTCAGTACAACATGTGGAAAATACTGTGTGTTTGTGTTGGTTGCGATTGCAAGAGGAAATACTCTGCGTCTCTGTATTCAACAAACATTCAGTTCATCAGATTATTTCAAGAATGATAGGACTATAACGATCTGGTTCAAACATCACTTTGGAACACTCTACGAAGGACCTCAACAAAGTTCAACATCTGTCGGGTGTCAATGTTGTAAACCACAACAATATCATCATGCCATGTCTTTGCATTTTCCAAAATTACTTCATGTTACAAATATGTTAACATAATATTGCATGTACTTTTGTAAAGATCAAATATGAATATCATATCTGGTCTATAATTCTATGTTGTAAAATATGTTGTTGTTCAATAAAATATTATTAAAACTTTACGTATCTCGTATTCAATTTTCCCCATAAATTGAAAAATACCAATATATTGATTTACAATCAATATTTATTTTCATTAACTTATGTCAATATTAGAGTTGTCAGAAGTGGATGAAAATTATTTCTAGGACATTTTCATATGTATTTGATAATATTGGAGTTGTCAAAAATATTTGAAAATTATTTACAGGAACAGTACACCCCTAAATGTTCAGGGTGACACTATAGCGTGATACAAGAAGTTTCCACCCCCTGATAAAATTCACGAATCTCCAACAAAATGGTTCAGGGTGGCACTATAGCGTGATACAAGAAGTTTCCACCCGGATAAATTTCACGAATCTCCAACAAAATGGTTCAGGGTGGCACTATGGGGTAATACAAGAAGTTTCCATCCGGATAAATTTCATGAATCTCCAACACAAATGGTTCAGGGGTGGCACTATGGCGTAATACAAGAAGTTTCCACCCCTGATAATGGAAGTAATAAGGGGTGGCACCTATGGCGTACTTTTTTAACATGTGTTTTTTACATAGACAAACGGTGCGAGGGTAAAAAATGTCTATGTAAAACACACATGTTAAAAAAGTACGCCATAGTGCCACCCATTACTACTTACAATCTTAGAAATCAATTTGATTTAAATGTCCCCACTACACGACTGGAAGTATACAAACAATCGTTTATACCATCTACGGTACAACTCTGGAATGAAACTGACCCGTTGCTGAGAAATGTAGATAGTCTTAGACACTTCAAACCATCATGCGCCCAACAAGTATATACTCAATATAATATACCACCATACTATATAGAGGGAGATCGATTGTTTTCAGTTATGCATGCAATAATTCTAAATAAATGTAGCAGTCTTAATTGTGATCTTTGCAATAACCATATCAGAGAAACTCCCTACTGCGAATGTAGTGAAGTTGTAGAGGATGCTGAACATTACTTCTTTGAATGTATTAAATATCATGCGCAGCGTCTAATTTTATGCCAGTCACTGCGACAATTTTATCCTCTAAACGCACATATACTTTTGCATGGCATACCTGAAGAAAATAATGAGTGCAATACTGTTATTTTTAAAGCTGTACAAGCTTATATTAAAACTACGAAAATATTTGAGTAACACACTTGGTGCATGCCTGAGACGCAAGCTCTATCGGATGCTATCCATTTGTCAACATCATCCAGTACCGCCTGATAACAACGAACACTGAAATCAACTGCAGTACACATCTATCTATGCATTAGGTTATATATTATATGTACATTGTGACTCATAACTCTTTCATTCTTTCTCCCAATCTCCTCTCTCACTTTCTTTACTCTCTCGTTTTAATCCGATTTATTTTTCGTACATTGTGCAAATATATATACCGCATGATTATTGGTATGTACCCATGTACATATACTTGTATACTTATCGCCATTGCTGTTAAATTGATGTATTGTTGAAATACTTGGGTAAGGTCTGTAATTAATGTTGTGAGAACTTGTAGCCCAAGCCCATTTTACTTATATGCAATAAACTATGTTTAAACTAGACCCCGATCAGACTTAGGAAGCGATGGCTGGTCTGGTTATAAGCTCGTTGCAAAATCGATGAGCTTCGTTTCGCAAATGTTTGAGCTAATAATTGAATACTCGTATATTGAACAGAATGTATTGGACATGTTCCGTAACAGTTTGTTAACCACATACAACTTTACAACGGATGAATTGACAATAGCACACATATTGAAGAAACAATTACTGCCATTATTTCACATGTACGCGGGTAAAGATATTGTAGTGTATGCAATTAGGTTCATGAAATATGTTGGTTATATGTCGTTGCTACTGAAGAAATGGGGCTTATAGCATTTGTAACAGTCGAGCTTGTGAACTGTCAGTACATGTACAATGTAACCTCTTCGAACCGGGTTTCCGGGTTTGGTTTAGAGAGGTTCCACTGTAATTCGGGTATAGGAGTGCTGCAATACATAGCTGTATGCATTGCGATCATGAACAGGCATTATCAATATAAGTACAGTAAGTACAGTACGGTTAATGCCACCAAAATTGAACAGACGCATGTGATATTGCTGTCCGGTTTAGAGGGTTTTACTGTGCATACGTGCTGTCTGGTAAACATTTTTGTTACAGAAAATGTGCGTTGGCAGTGTAATAACATACTGTATTAAGTCATAATACAATCCTGTAATAAATGTGTACGAGATTCCGCCGCAGATACCACGTACATATGGTGTGGACAGGTACATTCAATATGTGATGTTGGGCTTATGCAAGATATAGAATCGAACTTGCAGAACGAAAACTCGAGTTATTTATGCTATTGTCTCTGACATCTAAAAGTTAAAACGTAACAAACGATAATCAGATTTAGTATGCAAAGTGGTGTGAGATAAGACAATTAGGTGACGTTTTTAACCACCTTATTTTCTGTTTAACTTTGTAAGGGCTTGTACGTCCGTGCGCTAGTTATCAAAATGATTTGTGCGGCTGTTCTCATTACAACTACGCTGTAGGTGCATACCCGTTGGTGCATTAATCATTTAACAATTACAAACAATTGTATTTGTCTTATCTTCGACAACCGACTATAATACCAATAATTATGACACGAATAATTAGTAGGATCTGCAAGTATGTTATATAATTATACAAAGTTATGACATTATTTAAAGTGACAGTTTCGCAGATTTGTATGGAAAGTAATTTAATAAATACGGGGGTTGTCGGAATGTATTATATTGAAACTGGCCTTGCCAATATTTGTCAATTTCTTTATTTCAAAATACTTAAGATTAACGCAGGCGGTTGTGTAGCACATTGTGCCGGTAGTCATAATTTAAGTATTTCTTTCAAATATAAAACACACCTGTAATATATAATTGAATACAATGACGCAATATAGAAAACCGATCAACATATTGTAAGGGCATTCTGTTTTACCAAATTGAATATACTAAATTAGTCCGTACCATACACATGTATGGTATTGTAAGGACGTCAAACATTGTCAGATAGTCGGTAAACATTTACTCTCATTTACGGAAACTGTGCTTAACATGTTTAACGGCCTGTTAACAGCTAAGGTCTACGAGCGAGCCGGGTCATCTGGGTCTACACTGTTTGCAAACACCGCAATATATTTGATTTATTGGTGTTTAACGGCCTATCGGACCAAGTTTAAACAACCTTCGATTCCGTCTGATTCTAATTTATCTGCAGAATGTTCAGAAACCGCTGTCGTATTAATGAACAATAAGATTTACCTGATACCTCATGAGCGCCACCATTAATCCAGCGTAAATAATAGACCACGTGATCCCATACTCTGGGTGTGGTAAAGGTAATTTGAGTACTGAAACAATCTGAAACATCGTGAACGCTAGGGGATCTTCAATCGAAGGTACGCCATGTACATTATTACTTTTTATTCATACAATATACAGGGTGTAGGATCACGTGGTTTCCGAGCCCGATTTTCCGACGGGGCGTAATCTGTGACGTGATTTTCCCAGTATATTTTCTAACAAACGGACGTATTCTGATTATGTTTAGCGCACCAAATACGATGGTATATGTGTTTTATGGGTGCTCTGAAAGTTTTTTACAATAACTTATCACAAAGTGAAAGAATCGAGTACCGTTTATTTCTTACATTCACTTACTCTGGTATTTATTTACATTTACGGTAACCGATTCTTCGTCGGAACGATATAATTATGAGATAAAAGCCGCCTATACAATAAAGGGCAACGTGTACCGCATTTGCTGCGATATATTTCACAGAAATATGTCATTCCATTAGAAAGATATTAAAGGAAAGCTACTGTAAACACAACAAAAAAAACATGACGTCACGCCATTCGGAAACATGTGACCCCACACATTGATATATGTTGAAAATAGCATGTGGAATAAGCAATGGAATACATGAAGCAAGTGATTATTTCATAGGGTAATAAACTTCGTGTTTTCCGGCAAAAGAATCTCAAAAGTAGGTGAAAACTGTTATGCACGTATTTTCATAAACCGAACACATACCAGATGTATATGAGGCTCAGACATTCAAATAGAGAATAGTAGTATAGTGCCGCGAATGGGAAAACTGTGTGTCAAGGCTTAGGAAACGGGATGGGCGAGGCTCTGCCGAGCCCATCCCGTTTCCGTGCCGCGAAAGATATGTGTGTCCATTCACGGCACTACATGTAACCTACTATTCTATTTATCCCGTCGACACCTACAAGCTATAGCTTTAAATGCAAAACATACACCCAGCCGCAGCCTCAAAATCGGAGAATCGACTAGTATGACAACCGCACATATTCATACTCAGTGATTAGGTCGTATTGACAGGATATCAAAAATTCACAGCACATACACACTGTGTTGACGGGATAAATTGCTTTATTGCGAATTGGCATTGCCGATAAACTTTCAGAAACCTTGATTTTCTGGGCAAAAATAGCGCCTGCCAGGCGTCTGTGTGCGGTTAAAGTACGTACATGTAGTTAAAGTGCACGCCTTAAAGGTACATGCCCACTCAGTAAGCACAAAATATTGTTCTTTATAGGAATTAAATAAGTGTATACTTGTGTCATTATTCTACCAGTTATAAAAAGTACGAGTGCCCGCTATACAGATATTAACATTTAGTAATACTTATTTTACTGATAGTGGAATCAGGCTATTTGCATATGCAAATGAGGCATGCTATATTTTAATTATTTATACTAATTAAATGCGACTCCTGAACAAAATAATATTTTCGACAGATTATAAGTATGATGATTGCACATCAAAAAATAATGACAGAAAATAAAATAGTATTGTCCGTTAACATTTTAAGTAAACACGGTTATCGCCTCTGATATCAGTGTGGAAATTTGAAACGTCTGATATTAAATGTAAAATAATGCCAATCAATACGTTTGGTAATGCTGAATGAATGTTTATTTTGCCATAAAATGTCTCAGATGATATCTCTGATATAAAGAACATTCTGTGCCTACTGACTGTGCATGCACCTTTAATTTGTGGTCCTCTATCTTTATATAACGTCCTTTAATTGTAAGTACATTGTACCATCAATTTAGTTTTGACCTGATAAGACTATAATTTATTATTAATGGCTCGCAACCCACACATTCCGAGATCGTAGACGCGTGTCAGTGCAACAGGTGTAAGACTCGGACATGTGGCAGCAACAAAAATGCCTTTTAAAAAAAATCCCATTACCCCACCCACTTGGTCTCGTACAGTACCATCTTCTATAAATAGAAGATGGTACTGTACGAGACCAAGTGGGTGGGTAATGGGATTTTTGTAATATGCATTTTTCTTTTGTGTCATAGGTCCGAGTCTTCCACCTGTGGTCAGTTCCTGTCTAGCGGGAATGAACATATGTGTCTAAACAGATGGTCATTATTCTGTAGCCTATTTCATCAACATTGTTAAGTATACTTTAGTAGCAAAGTATATTTTGAGGGAGAAATTTTAAATTTTATGATAAATTTATTAATTTTTATTATACTGAATTTATTACGTTGTCACAGCCAATTTGGCTGTGATAATGTAATACATTCAGTATAATAATTCTGCATACTTTTAATCATGAAATATATGCATTTGTTAGTTCTATATGAAATAATGCATTTCAGGAAAAATAAATGATTACTCCCTCAAAGTATACTTTGCTAGTAAAGTATACTTTGCAATGTTGATGAAATAGGCTACTGGTGTCAAATGGGTATTTTGGATAATTATGAAAATCAATTTGAGACGATTCGATTGGTCATAAAATTAACATATCATTCCAGTTATTTACGGTTGAAAGCGTTAGTACAGTAGAACCTCTATAAACCAGACACCAAGAAAACACATGTGATCTTATTTATTAGTTTCTTGGTCCTTTATCTCATGTGATAATGTCTGTTCGTGATCGCATAGCACACAACTATGGCTCAGAACGATCAAATGCATGATTTACAGTAAAACCTCTCTTAGCCGGACACCCTGGGCACCTCCCAGGGTGTCCGCCGACTTACATGTAGAGAGATTTCTCTGTGCTATTTATCTTCTCATAAATCAAACGAAGTGCCAATACCTCGTCTCCCTTTGTATTACAGGTTAATGTACACTCCAAATAGTTTTACTATATAGTTTAATCGAATCCCACCCAATAACGCCAGTCTCTCCTATCTTCACTATTCGTATGGATGCTGTGGGACCTACATCTAGATCACATGCAGCCGGTCGGTATAGGTTCTGCATGAATTAAACAATATGTTCACTTACTCCTAAGAACGAAAAATCCAACCTCGTCATGTCCCCCAATATTGTTTACATATTTTCCCACGGAAACTCTGAACAACAGGTTCAGTGTTTTCTTTTAAATGCTTCAAATATGCTGAAAACTGGTGTTAAAAACACCCCAAAATGTTGCTCGAGTGGAACTGGGTAGTAATGGGTCAATATTTGCAAGCAAATTGTGTCTGTGACTTCAAAAACACCTGCACTATTTATTTTATGCCGGACTACTTTAACCCCCTTGGCGATTTCGCACCATTTAGTATTCTCTAACATACAGGCGGGTTGTCCCGGTCGGCCGACACGAGCTACCTGCGGACGACAATCGACCAACATTTTGCGGAAATCCGTCACCACACGGCGGGCTCGACCTACAAGAATGCAGCCAAGGAGTTCATTAAAGCGGAATTCATACGGTTTGGCCTTGTAACAGAGGAACAGGGCTTCCAATATGCGCAGGTATTTAGAGAATACTAGTGTTACAAAAGGTCATGCCAATGCATTCCTTAAGGCGGAGTTTATCAGTTTTGGCATCGAAACATACGATCATAAAAGTTCCGGAATGCGCAACATTTATATAGAATACCGGTATAGTGTTACAACAAAGTCATTCGAAACACACACATTTATTGAACATAGGCTGCATGCACCCTACGCAGGTTGCATGCAGCCTATGCTCAATAAATGTAAATCCTATATGTATATATAGAGTAATACGTGTGTTTATTGTCTCATCAATGTACATATCAGAAGATACTACTAACATAAAACAGTAAAACAGTACACTGTCATTCTGAATAAAAATTATAAGAGACTATATGCACACTCACATGCATGTGAAACAATATGATGTGAGACTATGTGCCATTGCGTTTATTAATGCGTATTTACCCGTTTTGGCATGGAAACACACGATCATAGCTGCCAAAATGCGCTACAGTTATATGTGGTTGTGACTGGGGAAAAGGAAATGGTTCTGCAACCAGTGTAGATCCAGATCAACCTGTACATCTGCACTGTACGTCATTCCATCAATTAGATTAGGTGCATGTATGTAGAGAAAACCAGTCTCGTGTCTTTGATATCAAGTTTATCAAGCAAGGCTAGCAAACGCTTAAAAGCTATAGGGGAACAGTGCAACTCCTGGTCAGTCTGTGCTGATGCACAGGCTGATCTGGGTCTAAACTAGTCGCAAAACCTATAAGCCCCACTTATCCAGGCACAGCCACATTTAAACAAGTGCTACACCATTTACGCCGATACAATATATCGAGGACAATCCGTATTCTAAAAGTACATTCGCTGGCGTCTAATTCGCTGAACAACTTCACATGACGTTACAGAATGACGTCAGTGTCATGACGAAGCTGCGTTCTTTACAATGGAAACCACATTACATGTATAATTCTCATTTTGGTGCTAACATTTATATACGGAGGCGTCCTGGTGCAAATGCTAAAATATGTTTTATCTCCTAATTAGAACTTGCTATCTCCTAATTAGGTCTTAGTATCTCCTAATCAGGACTTTTTATCTGTATTAACATGATTAAAGCTAAAAATGTTGTATCTGCTAAATCTTAATTAGGAGATCTTAAGTCCTACTTAGGAGATACTAAGTCCTAATTAGGAGATAGTAAGTCATAATTAGGAGATATTATATCCTAATTAGGAGTTAGGAGATAAATATATTTTAGCATTGGCACCAGAAGTAACTTATCTTTTTCAGTCATTGATGATTTTATGCATATATAATGTTTTTGTATATTTAATTTATCTTGGTCTGTTACATCAACCTGTACATGTAGCTAGGGAATGTTCTCATCAACTTCATCAGACTCACGTTCACAAACGGTAGGAATTCCGAGGTTTTCATTGTTTTCAGCAACAGTTCACGAACGTTATTGGCGTACTAAAGGGCGACCGTTTCGGCACAAGATAAACCTCTAGGGTTGGGAGCCCACTATGACACTGTCGGTATTTCACCAGGTAATATATGTTGTACATGTTGATTGATTGATTGATTGATTGATTGATTGATTGTACATGTTGATTGATTGATTGATTGATTGATTGATTGATTGATTGATTGATTGATTGATTGATTGATTAATTGATTGATTGATGTGTTTGTTGTTTAACTGATAGACTGTTAATTTATCGTATTCGATCGATTGATCGATCAATCGACTGATTAATTGATTGTGATCCAATGTCTGATAGATTGACTGATTGAGTGATCCTCCGATTGATTGATTTATTAGTTAACTGAGTGATTTACATATTGATTGTTTGATTGATTGATTGAATCGATGGACTGATTGAACGAACTTGAATGCGTTAGAACGAATCAGAATTCGTTAGAACGAAATAATCAAATTGGTCAGAACATTTGTTTCTCTTCCCATGTCCCTTATAGAGCTCCGTAGTCGACGGCATCATATATCTATATATAGTATTTGCTTTACCGTACTACACCGTACGGAGCCCCACAGGGAACGTAGAATTCTTTTTTTTTCATTCATTCGTTCCCACTAAATAACATTTCGTTACCTCAAGTTAACAATTCGTTCCCACGAATTAACAATTCAATCCCTCAATTTAACAATTCGCTCCCACGAAATAACAATTCGTTCCCACGGAGGGAACGAATTGTTATATCGTGGGAACGAATTGTTAATTCGAGTGAACGAATTGTTAAATTGAGGGAACGAAGTGTTATTTCGTGGGAACGATTTAATACAAACAAATTATTGTCCCCTGCAGGCTCCGTATCACCGCGCATGAATATCTGTTAATTTAGTGTGCTTAACACTTACAATGCGGGAAAAATTTATTTTCGTCTGCTGTTGTTTGAAATTTTGTCTTTATTCACAAATAAAGCATGGTTTCATAGCACAATAGAATCATTTCCAAGGGAAATGATTCTACATTGGTATCAAACTATGTTTTGGTTGACAAAAATGGAATTTAAGAACGAAACAGCGGACGAGAAATTTTGACCGCGCATGAATATTTGTTGATTTAGTGTGCCTCAACATATAGGAAACAGGCAGGCAATTGATTTCCCATAGACCCACATTCACACAGACATGACAATCGCAAACTACCTGCGGCAAAACCAATTGTGTTACCTCCGTTCAGTGCCCTAAGCTGTTTCTCGATCCATGCCAAACACGGGGTCATGCGGATTGATTTACACGAGTTTTTTCTCCTTATTTTGGCGGAACCGTCTACTTTCACTTTCAAAATCTTTATCTCACCCCACATCAAATCGCACACAGAAACACGAACATGCATATGTAGAGCATGCAACTAATATATTAAAATGTTTGGCACAGACATACCTTTCCTGCAGCACATATTTTAGGTATCTCTCAATGTGTAGGATCACGTGGTTTCCCAACCCGATTTTCCGACGTGACGTAATCTATGGCGTCATTTTTACATTAGATTTTCTTTAAACTCTTCCTAACAAACAGACGGATTTTGTTGATATGTAGCGCATCAAAAACGATGGCATATGCGTTTTGTGGGTGCTCTGAATGTTATTTACCGTTTATTTCTTATATTCACGTGCTCTAGTTTTTATTTACATTTACTGTAACCGATATGACATTCCTTTAGAAAGATAATAAAGGAAATCTACTGCAAACACATCTAAGAAAAGCATGACGTCACGCCGTTGGGAAACACATGATCCCACAGCCTGTCTCTCTGTCATAATAATAACAATCAATGCCGTTTTCCTGAGAATTCACTCCTTGTTGCTAAGCTATGACCAGGACTGGTGTACGGTCATATACAATGTAATCCATTGCTCGACTGGTTCCTGTAGGTGTCGACGAAAACGGGTCGGGTGTAGCGGCGCTGTTGGAGGTCGCCCGGCAGATTACCGATGATAGCAAAGACGGAACGAAGTACAAAAACACCATGCTCTTTGTCGCCTTTGATTGGGAGGAAAACGGTATGTCAATACTGCCTGTGTTAACCTTTCTGATAGTTTCAGAATTGTAAATAACCAACGACGGCGTTAATATTAGGAACTTTATCGTGTTACGTCATTTTGTCACAATTCATAGAACAGCGATGTTGACAGTCAATAGCGTGACGTCATTGACAACGACGATGAACGTCATGTATTTTAATGACGTCAAACAAACTTTAGCGAATCAGCATCGTCTAATGTAATGTACTGGGATATAAACGCAACCATAGGCATTCGGCTTGTTTCGGCTTTCATCGGAAAACTACCTATGAATAACAAGACTTATAACTTTGGTCGGACACGGCCTCGTATCATAACAAAATACGTGTTTAAAAATGTAATTGCCTATGCATTCTATGTATCTCTGCAGGATAACGATAATTCTCAAATGAATATATGAACGTTCCACTACAATATTGACATTAGA
>CM055281.1:57526545-57592787 GCA_029237695.1 Conchocele bisecta
TCTAATGTCAATATTGTAGTAGTAGTATACAGGGTATCAGTACGTTACCGTTTTTGTATAACAAGATAACAGAGTGAAACAAACACCCCACACCTACAATATAGTATAAAAACCTATTAAAAACGGTATCACAATAAGCCTTATATATAGGGGTTTAAAACTCATAGTACGTAAAAGGTGAAAAAAGTAAAAAGTTTATAGATAGTGGTGATATAACCACTTAAACAAAAAATGAAAAACACTATAAATAATTTACAATTAAACATTAAATATTTTCTATCTATAAACAACAATAATATACAAACATGAGCCGACAAAGTCCTGCAGTATATCAACAACTTGTTGACGGTATAGAAGGACTCCCCAACATTGAATCATTGAGGAGTGATCTAACCAAAATGGGAATACCTTTTTCCATGAGGATGAAAGAGAAAAAACTTCAAAAGTTGATAAACGAGGGAAAGAATGATATAATATGGGATAGAATGCGGAGATCCGCAGCTAAGGGGGTTTTTAAAAATATTGAGAAGAAAGATATAAATAAAATATCAGATAAAATAGACTCAGAAGCACAAGCTGTACTGTTATCGAAAGGTGTTGGACTTATTAAAAAACCGAAGCGTAAGATTAACACCTCACTAGTAAGTAAGATAGTAAAAGAAGGGCCAGAAATACTTGAAGATATAGAGGGATTTGGGGTTAATATAGTGAAAGGGCGACGAGTTATATCAATAACATTAAAGAGAAATCTTGATCGTAATTCCTCAAGAAGACTCATGAAACAGCTCGATAATAAGATGACAGGTAGTTTTTATTTAAGATATTCATACGCGTATAAGTTGCAACACATTGAGGAGGTTGATGATGGGGGGAAACCTACCATAATAATATTTGGTAGAAACATTTCAGGAAGTCCCACATTTGAAGGGTCTGTTGGAGTACGCCAATGGGTTAAAATGCAGGAAGAAAATAGATTGGACGTTGATAAAATAGATAGACCAAATACGAAATGGTTGTTTGTAAGATGGGCAAGCACAACAATTAAGATTATTTATACCAGTCAGGTTACACACCGAGATACACAAGTAACTGCACTAGGTGGTGGAAAACTCCCAAACTGGTTGAGAAATAAGAAAGGGATAAAAACCACTCGACACTTTTAACGATAATTTATGTCTGTTCAGATGTTTAGCTTTATATAAAGACACATCATTGAGAGCTGATAGATCAATAAAAGAGATAAAATCTTTAAACAAAAAGTATCATGATTTCCTTGTGGGAAAGCATAAAAAAGAAGGTCCTATAGGTTTTGATGATCTTAATATGGTTGAAGAATGTTTCAAAATTGGGATTGAAGCGTACGAGCCGGAAGAAGCTGGCACTTGGTATATCAGACACACAGCCTGCCCACTATGAAGAAGTTGGTGTTAAGAAAATGAAGATAGGTATTTACAACAATCACGCGTTTCTTATAAACAGACATGAAGAAGGCACGCAAACCTATGCCTGCCCTAATTGTCAACAACGATTTACTCAATCCCACTGTATCGCGAGACACGCGCAAACTTGCAATCGCGGTCAAACTAAAGTATCATGTAAGGGTCTGGAAATAGACAGACCACAATCTTCATTCGAGAAAGCATTTTATCCTAAATCTCATTGTAGTAAGAAATCTATAGAGTGGATGAATACGCTTTCCAAAAAGCATCATATTCATACGGCCGTTTGTGGGCATGGTGGAGAAAGATTAATAATGACAGCACCGGTTGATGGATACTGTTCCGAAACCAACACAGTTTTTTATCAATTTCACGGATGTTATTGGCACGGTTGTCCACTCCATAGTAAGAATAGACAAGATAAGTATGCAAACACAATTACGCGAGATATAATAATTAGAGAATCATATAATTTAGTTAAAATTTGGGAATGTGAGTACGATCGACAGAGAAATAAAGCCAGAACACAACCTCTTCCAAAACCACCAACAGTAATTTATCCATATAAAATAGTGTATGATTTTGAGTCTTTACTGGTTAAGAGTGCTCCAGATATACCTATAAAAGATCTAGATGTTTGATTGATACTCATTATTCCAATAAGTGTAAGTATTGGTGATACATTAACTAGAAAAGTTGTAACACATTTGTGGATACAGACCCAGAGAACCTAGTTAAAACGATTTATGGAAGAAGTATCTAAACGCGGAGATAAGATAAGAGAAGAAGTTGGTAAAAATCCAGTATACGGGTTTCCAACTGATTTCGATATACTCCAACCACCCAGCAGAAAGAAATTACAAGATGGATTTCACAGTTCCTACATTAGGATTTAACTGTGATCATACGATTTGAATGTTATTAAGAAATATTTAGTAGGGATTATATCAGCTACTACAGATAAAGTATTGGTTGGTAAAAAAGCAAATACGACCATTTTCTTAATGACTCCAAAATTAAGATTTCTAGATGTGAGAATGTATCTAGCTCCAGGTGTGAGTTATGATAAATGGGTACGCGCATATGGTTGTAAATGTAATAAATCATTCTTTCCATATGAGTGGTTTGACAGTTATGATAAGTTAAGTTACCAAGGGTTGCCACCTATCGAATGTTGGACTAACAGATTAGCACCTAGTAATAAAATTAAACCTGAGGAGTTAGCCGCGTGTGTGAAATTTATAAAACAAGAGGTATGAAAAGTTTCAAAGATTGGTTTAGAATATTACAACGATCTAGATGTTTCACCATTTCTAGAAGCTCTAGAGAAAATGTCTAACTTTTATTCACTCAAAGAAATAGATATATTTAAAGACGCAGTTACCCTTCCAGGTGTCGCATTGCAATATATTTTGAGAGGAACAATTAAGGAGTATGTTAAACTTATAAGACTAAAGAAAGCGCAGAAGTTCGCAAGAAATGTCCACCACTATTTGCGCCTGAAGAGGAAGAGTATGAAATGTTGAAAGGTGCACTAGTTGGAGGGCCTTCTATAGTATTTACAAGACATGCAGAGGTTGATGTTACAAGGATAAGATCCGCTCCAGACGGTAATGGGAAAAAATGTAAATCTGTATTAGGATTGGACGCTAACGCTCTTTATCTCTCAACGCTCGCCATGGACATGCCTTGTGGTAAGGGTGTTTTAACAAAAACTTCAACCCCATTTAATAAGACTAGGATAGATAACCTCACTAACGTAGTTAAGAGGGGTACTTGGTTTGGGTTTGCGGAGGTCGACATCCGTGTTCCTGACAGTTTATACGAAACCTTTTCAGAAATGTCACCTATCTTTATAAATCGTGTAGTAGAGGAAGATGAAGTTCCAGAACATATGTTGAAATATCTTCATGATACAAACCGTAAGCGAGGAGATGGTAAGAAGTTGGTTGGATCTATGAGTGCAGAGAAAGTTTTACTATTTGCACCACTATTGAAATGGTATCTAAAACACGGTTTAACCATCACAGGAGTGCATAGACTTATAACTTATAAACCTGGAAAACCGTTTGAGTGGTTTGTGAAAGAAGTTACTGCAGCGCGTAGAGAAGGTGATGTAAACGCTGAAGCCGCCCCGATTGCAGATATTTTATAATAGTTCATTAGAAATTCGTGTTGTGGAAAAATGATAGAATCTCCCGAAAAACACCTATATACCACTTTATACTAAAGATGAGGAGTGTGTTGATAGATCAATTAAGATCTGCGTATTTTGAGGATATTGAAGAGATAGGTGATGCGTACGAAATATCCAGTAGAAAGTCTTCAGCAAAAATGACAAGACCATTTCATTGTGGTATAGCTGTATATCAATACGCCAAGTTGAGAATGTTAGAATTTTATTATGACTTTCTCGATAAATATGTTGATAGATCTGACTTTGAGCTAGTACAGATGGATACAGATAGTATGTATATGGGTATCAGCGGAATAAATTCGTTGGAAGATGTGATAAAACCGGAAATGCGCGAAGGTTTTAATAATTGTAAAAACGAATGGCTCGCTTGGGATAAATGGAGCAACAGAGAGCCAGGACTTTTCAAAACCGAATTCAGAGGGGATCGTGCTATGCCCTATCCAGTAAGTGTTACGTAGTTGAGAAAATAGGTGGAAATATCAAACATTCTGCTAAAGGACTTAACGCCCGGCAGAACACCCTCAACTGGGATAGATATAAGGCAGCACTCGATCTCACTACTAAAGTGATGGGGATGAATAGAGGTTTTCCGCATGCTAAACGGTTCTATGAGAAACTTACACACAGAAAAAATTAGGACTTTCTGCATATTACGATAAGAGAAGATTGAATGTAGATGGAATACATACAGAGCCTCTATAGTTCCAAAATTAAAATCTATTCCTCAGTAATTGTTGCCTCTTCCTCCCTAAGTTTATCTCTTAGTTTATTAACTCGGATTTGTTGTTCTGGTGTGAGATTTTTTAAATCAAACTCAAAAACAGCGTTAATTTCCTCACAAAGCTCATAATATTGATTTGCATTATTCTTTTGTTCTTGCAACCGCTTTACATCGCACGGTAATTTTTCCATTCTTTTAATTTATATAAATTATTTTTTAACATAAAAAAAAAGAAAACCAATTTACAAAATTAATTACAAATTAATTTGTTACAGGTATTAATACCTTCTTTCTAGGTCTTCCAACAGGGTTTACATCAGGGTTTTTTAGAATATTATTTCCCTCTTTTTTCAAACTTTCAACTCTATCAATAAAAGTTTTCATTGTTTTTACAGTATCCCATATTTCCTTTTGTCGCTTTACACAAATGTGATACTTTTTTCTAGTTTGTTGTGCAGTAACAATATTCCGTGCTAGAATAATATTTACTACATCATCATCTGAAAGTTTAGTCTTTGTCATAATTTCTTATAATTTTAAATAAAATATATATATACACGTGTAGTTATGTTTAACAGAAAATAAAAAAC
Source organism: Conchocele bisecta (assembly GCA_029237695.1). Classification (NCBI taxonomy): domain Eukaryota; kingdom Metazoa; phylum Mollusca; class Bivalvia; order Lucinida; family Thyasiridae; genus Conchocele; species Conchocele bisecta. Next base: position 57,531,493 of record CM055281.1, read on the forward strand.
ATATTTATTTAAAACATGACAGTTGACAACATCAAGGTTTTTACAACCTATAACACCAATATGAAAAAGTGGTCCAGAACCGCTATGCTATTGGTAGTTGAAACAAGTACAGATTTGTACACCAATATGAAAAGTGAGCCAGAACCACCATGCTACTGGTAGTTGAAAACCAGTACAGATTTGTCACCAATATGAAAAGTGAGCCAGAACCGGCATGCTACTAATTTAAAATATTATATATTCTTTATTGTTATTATTATTTTTAATTTCTTTTAAATCTTTTAACTCATTAAATACTCTTTTGTTCTTTTTATGTTTGTTAGATGATTTATTACTTTTTATAACTTTATTAAAATTATCTCCACCCCTAGCCAGCTGTTTTGCATTCGTTATCCACGAAATCGTTTCCAACTCAGCGTTTTCCCACAACTTATTAAGACGTGCACTACCTATTTTATACTTCTTTTTAATATGATCCGCGGACACCTTTCCACGGGATAAAACAATTTCCTCAATACTTTTATTAGATAAGTATGACTTCGGCATAATTTGTTTATTATAAGTAATTTATATAAATTATAAATATGCTCAAAATGCTTAAAATAATTAATTTATTAAAAATCAAAATCAGACCAACCTAAATCGATACGTTCTTGAGCGTACGCTTCATCAAATCCAGCATCTATATATTGTTGAACCACCTCATTATAATTTCCTTGAATTACCAAACCATACTCTTCTTCTTCTTTTAACTTCTTTATTGGAATATATTTTTTATCAATATCTTTAAGTTTTTCAACTTGTTCTGGATTTATCTTTTCACTAGTTAAACACACCTTTGCCATAGTTTATAATAGATATATAAAACACGTTCAAAACGATAAATATTTGATTCAAAATCAGACCAACCCAAATTTTTTATCAATATTAGTCCACTCTAAAGCTATACGTTCTTGAGCGTACGCTTCATCAAATCCAGCATCTATATAGTGTTGAACCACCTCTTCATAAGTTTCCTGAAACACCAATCATCCCCTTCTACTTTTAATAAGTTAAATAAATTAATTATTGGAATATATTTTTTATCAATATCTTTAAGTTTATTAACTTGTTTTTTCTTAATTTTATCAACTTGTTCTGGATTTATCTTTTCACTATTTGAACACACCTTTGACATAGTATAATAGATATAATATAGATATATAATAGATATTCAAAACGATAAATAGTTGATTAAACATTAGAATGGACAAAGTAATTTTATGGGAAATGGAGTTTTTAAAAGGGTTTGTTGGAGAATATTTTCCTTATTTTAAAATGAAAGAATTATTTAAAATAGAGTACATGAAATATCAGCGCAACCTATTACGCATGATAAAAGAGTTGCATTTTCAATATTCTATAGAAAATTATCTAGGTGTTTTAAGAAACAACTTAGAGAAATTAGGGTTTTAAAACAGAATTAATAAAGAATTAGTTGAAGAGAATGCAGCAAATTTTATAAAACTATTTCAAATAAAAGATTCATTTACTGATATGGATTTCTATCAAGAAACGGAAGAATTAAGTGAGTTATTTGAACCAATTCCAAGTAGTGGTTATTGGTAATTGTTGAGCAATGCTGAGTAATTATTGAGCAATGCGAGTAATTGTTGAGCAAGTGCTGAGTAAATGCTGAGCATTATTTACTAGTTGCCCAGCATTGAGCAAATAATGCTCAATGCTGGGCAACTAGTAAATAATGCTCAGCATTTACTCAGCACTTGCTCAACAATTACTCAGCATTCTCAATAATTACTCAGCATTGCTCAACGCTCAATTACCAATAACCACTACTTGGAATTGGTTCAAATAACTCACTTAATTCTTCCGTTTCTTGATAGAAATCCATATCAGTAAATGAATCTTTTATTTGAAATAGTTTTATAAAATTTGCTGCATTCTCTTCAACTAATTCTTTATTAATTCTGTTTAAAACCCTAATTTCTCTAAGTTGTTTCTTAAAACACCTAGATAATTTTCTATAGAATATTGAAAATGCAACTCTTTTATCAGTGCGTAATAGGTTGCGCTGATATTTCATGTACTCTATTTTAAATAATTCTTTCATTTTAAAATAAGGAAAATATTCTCCAACAAACCCTTTTAAAAACTCCATTTCCCATAAAATTACTTTGTCCATTCTAATGTTTAATCAACTATTTATCGTTTTGAATATCTATTATATATCTATTATATATCTATTATAACTATGTCAAAGGTGTGTTCAAATAGTGAAAAGATAAATCCAGAACAAGTTGATAAAATTAAGAAAAAACAAGTTAATAAACTTAAAGATATTGATAAAAAATATATTCCAATAATTAATTTATTTAACTTATTAAAAGTAGAAGGGGATGATTGGGTGTTTCAGGAAACTTATGAAGAGGTGGTTCAACACTATATAGATGCTGGATTTGATGAAGCGTACGCTCAAGAACGTATAGCTTTAGAGTGGACTAATATTGATAAAAAATTTGGGTTGGTCTGATTTTGAATCAAATATTTATCGTTTTGAACGTGTTTTATATATCTATTATAAACTATGGCAAAGGTGTGTTTAACTAGTGAAAAGATAAATCCAGAACAAGTTGAAAAACTTAAAGATATTGATAAAAAATATATTCCAATAAAGAAGTTAAAAGAAGAAGAAGAGTATGGTTTGGTAATTCAAGGAAATTATAATGAGGTGGTTCAACAATATATAGATGCTGGATTTGATGAAGCGTACGCTCAAGAACGTATCGATTTAGGTTGGTCTGATTTTGATTTTTAATAAATTAATTATTTTAAGCATTTTGAGCATATTTATAATTTATATAAATTACTTATAATAAACAAATTATGCCGAAGTCATACTTATCTAATAAAAGTATTGAGGAAATTGTTTTATCCCGTGGAAAGGTGTCCGCGGATCATATTAAAAAGAAGTATAAAATAGGTAGTGCACGTCTTAATAAGTTGTGGGAAAACGCTGAGTTGGAAACGATTTCGTGGATAACGAATGCAAAACAGCTGGCTAGGGGTGGAGATAATTTTAATAAAGTTATAAAAAGTAATAAATCATCTAACAAACATAAAAAGAACAAAAGAGTATTTAATGATAATTTTGAAAAAATTAAAGATTTAAAAGAAATTAAAAATAATAATAACAATAAAGAATATATAATTTTTTAAATAAATTAATTTAGTAGCATGCCGGTTCTGGCTCACTTTTCATATTGGTGACAAATCTGTACTGGTTTTCAACTACCAGTAGCATGGGGGTTCTGGCTCACTTTTCATATTGGTGTACAAATCTGTACTTGTTTCAACTACCAATAGCATAGCGGTTCTGGACCACTTTTTCATATTGGTGTTATAGGTTGTAAAAACCTTGATGTTGTCAACTGTCATGTTTTAAATAAATATGTTTTTTATTTTCTGTTAAACAATAACTACACGTGTATATATAATTATAATTTTATTTAAAATTATAAGAAATTATGACAAAGACTAAACTTTCAGATGATGATGTAGTAAATATTATTCTAGCACGGAATATTGTTACTGCACAACAAACTAGAAAAAAGTATCACATTTGTGTAAAGCGACAAAGGAAATATGGGTATTCTGTAAAAACAATGAAAACTTTTATTGATAGAGTTGAAAGTTTGAAAAAAGAGGGAAATAATATTCTAAAAAACCCTGATGTAAACCCTGTTGGAAGACCTAGAAAGAAGGTATTAATACCTGTAACAAATTAATTTGTAATTAATTTTGTAAATTGGTTTTCTTTTTTTTTTATGTTAAAAAATAATTTATATAAATTAAAAGAATGGAAAAATTACCGTGCGATGTAAAGCGGTTGCAAGAACAAAAGAATAATGCAAATCAATATTATGAGCTTTGTGAGGAAATTAACGCTGTTTTTGAGTTTGATTTAAAAAATCTCACACCAGAACAACAAATCCGAGTTAATAAACTAAGAGATAAACTTAGGGAGGAAGAGGCAACAATTACTGAGGAATAGATTTTAATTTTGGAACTATAGAGGCTCTGTATGTATTCCATCTACATTCAATCTTCTCTTATCGTAATATGCAGAAAGTCCTAATTTTTTCTGTGTGTAAGTTCTCATAGAACCGTTTAGCATGCGGAAACCTCTATTCATCCCTACATCTTTAGTAGTGAGATCGAGTGCTGCCTTATATCTATCCCAGTTGAGGGTGTTCTGCCGGGCGTTAAGTCCTTTAGCAGAATGTTTGATATTTCCACCTATTTTCTCAACTACGTAACACTTACTGGATAGGGCTATAGCACGATCCCCTCTGAATTCGGTTTTGAAAAGTCCTGGCTCTCTGTTGCTCCATTTATCCCAAGCGAGCCATTCGTTTTTACAATTATTAAAACCTTCGCGCATTTCCGGTTTTATCACATCTTCCAACGAATTTATTCCGCTGATACCCATATACATACTATCTGTATCCATCTGTACTAGCTCAAAGTCAGATCTATCAACATATTTATCGAGAAAGTCATAATAAAATTTAAAACTAACATTCTCAACTTGGCGTATGATTGATACAGCTATACCACAATGAAATGGTCTTGTCATTTTTGTTTTTTTTGCTGAAGACTTTCTACTGGATATTTACGTACGCATCACCTATCTCTTCAATATCCTCAAAATACCGCAGATCTTAATGATCTATCAACACACTCCTCATCTTTAGTATAAGTGGTATATAGGTGTTTTTCGGGAGATTCTATCATTTTTCCACAACACGAATTTCCTAATAATTTCATAATATCTGCAATCGGGGCGGCTTCAGCGTTTACATCACCTTCTCTACGCGCTGCAGTAACTTTCTTTCACAAAACCACTCAAACGGTTTTTCCAGGTTTGTATAAGTTATAAGTCTATGCACTCCTGTGATGGTTAAACCGTGTTTTAGATACCATTTCAATAGTGGTGCAAATAGTAAAACTTTCTCTGCACTCATTAGATCCAACCAACTTCTACCATCTCCTCGCTTACGGTTTGTATCATGAAGATATTTCAACATATGTTTCTGGAACTTCATCTTCCTCTACTACACGATTTATAAAGATAGGTGACATTTCTGAGGTTTCGTCATAAACTGTCAGGAACACGGATGTCGACCTCCGCAAACCCAAACCAAGTACCCCTCTTAACTACGTTAGTGAGGTTATCTATCCTAGTCTTATTAAATGGGGTTGAAGTTTTTGTTAAAACACCCTTACCACAAGGCATGTCCATGGCGAGCGTTGAGAGATAAAGAGCGTTAGCGTCCAATCCTAATACAGATTTACATTTTTTCCCATTTACCGTCTGGAGCGGATCTTATCCTTGTAAACATCAACCTCTGCATGTCTTGTAAAATACTATAGAAGGCCCTCCAACTAGTGCACCTTTCAACATTTCATACTCTTCCTCTTCAGGCGCAAATAGTGGTGGACATTTCTGCGAACTTCTGCGCTTTCTTTAGTCTTATAAGTTTTAACATACTCCTTAATTGTTCCTCTCAAAATATATTGCAATGCGACACCTGGAAGGGTAACTGCGTCTTTAAATATATCTATTTCTTTGAGTGAATAAAAGTTAGACATTTTCTCTAGAGCTTCTAGAAATGGTGAAACATCTAGATCGTTGTAATATTCTAACCAATCTTTGAAACTTTTTCATACCTCTTGTTTTATAAATTCTAACACACGCGGGCTAACTCCTCAGGATTTATTTTATTACTAGGTGCTAATCTGTTAGTCCAACATTCGATAGGTGGCAACCCTTGGTAACTTAACTTATCATAACTGTCAAACCACTCATATGGAAAGAATGATTTATTACATTTACAACCATATGCGCGTACCCATTTATCATAACTCACACCTGGAGCTAGATACATTCTCACATCTAGAAATCTTAATTTTGGAGTCATTAAGAAAATGGTCGTATTTGCTTTTTTTACCAACCAATACTTTATCTGTAGTAGCTGATATAATCCCTACTAAAATATTCTTAATAACATTCAAATCGTATGATCCACAGTTAAATCCTAATGTAGGAACCTGTGAAATCCATCTTGTAATTTCTTTCTGCTGGGTGGTTGGAAGTAGATCGAAATCAGTTGGAAACCCGTTATACTGGATTTTTACCAACTTCTTCTCTTATCTTATCTCCGCGTTTAGATACTTCTTCCATAAATCGTTTAACTAGGTTCTCTGGGTCTGTATCACAAATGTGTACAACTTTTTCTAGTTAATGTATCACCAATACTTACACTTATTGGAATATGAGTATCAATCACATCTAGATCTTTTTATAGTATATCTGGAGCACTCTTAACCAGTAAAGACTCAAAATCATACACTATTTTATATGGATAAATTACTGTTGGTGGTTTTTGGAAGAGGTTGTGTTCTGGCTTTATTTCTCTGTCGATCGTACTCACATTCCCAAATTTTAACTAACTAAATTATATGATTCTCTAATTATTATATCTCGCGTAATTGTGTTTTGCATACTTATCTTGTCTATTCTTACTATGGAGTGGACAACCGTGCCAATAACATCCGTGAAATTGATAAACTTGTGTTGGTTTTTTCGGAACAGTATCCATCAACCGGTGCTGTCATTATTAATCTTTCTCCACCATGCCCACAAACGGCCGTATGAATATGATGCATTTTTTGGAAAGCGTATTCATCCACTCTATAGATTTCTTACTACAATGAGATTTAGGATAAAATGCTTTCTCGAATGAAGATTGTGGTCTGTCTATTTCCAGACCCTTACATGATACTTTAGTTTGACCGCGATTGCAAGTTTGCGCGTGTCTTCGCGATACAGTGGGATTGAGTAAATCGTTTGTTGACAATTAGGGCAGGCTAGGTTTGCGTGGCCTTCTTCATGTCTGTTATAAGAAACGCGTGATTGTTGTAAATACCTATCTTCATTTTTCTTAACACCAACTTCTTCATAGTGGGCAGCTGTGTGTCTGATATACCAAGTGCCAGCTTCTTCGGCTCGTACGCTTCAATCCCAATTTTGAAACATTCTTCAACCATAATTAAGATCATCAAAACCTATAGGACCTTCTTTTTTATGCTTTCCCACAAGGAAATCATGATACTTTTTGTTTAAAGATTTTTATCTCTTTTATTGATCTATCAGCTCTCAATGATGTGTCTTTATAAAGCTAAACATCTGAACAGACATAAATTATCGTTAAAAGTGTCGAGTGGTTTTATCCCTTTCTTAATTTCTCAACCAGTTTGGGAGTTTTTTCCACCACCTAGTGCAGTTACTTGTGTATCTCGGTGTGTAACCTGACTGGTATAAATAATCTTAATTGTTGTGCTTGCCCATCTTACAAACAACCATTTCGTATTTGGTCTATCTATTTTATCAACGTCCAATCTATTTTCTTCCTGCATTTTAACCCATTGGCGTACTCCAACAGACCCTTCAAATGTGGGACTTCCTGAAATGTTTTCTACCAAATATTATTATGGTAGGTTTTCCCCCCATCATCAACCTCCTCAATGTGTTTGCAACTTATACGCGTATGAATATCTTAAATAAAAACTACCTGTCATCTTATTATCGAGCTGTTTCATGAGTCTTCTTGAGGAATTACGATCAAGATTTCTCTTTAATGTTATTGATATAACTCGTCGCCCTTTCACTATATTAACCCCAAATCCCTCTATATCTTCAAGTATTTCTGGCCCTTCTTTTACTATCTTACTTACTAGTGAGGTGTTAATCTTACGCTTCGGTTTTTTAATAAGTCCAACACCTTTCGATAACAGTACAGCTTGTGCTTCTGAGTCTATTTTATCTGATATTTTATTTATATCTTTCTTCTCAATATTTTTAAAAACCCCCTTAGCTGCGGATCTCCGCATTCTATCCCATATTATATCATTCTTTCCCTCGTTTATCAACTTTTGAAGTTTTTTCTCTTTCATCCTCATGGAAAAAGGTATTCCCATTTTGGTTAGATCACTCCTCAATGATTCAATGTTGGGGAGTCCTTCTATACCGTCAACAAGTTGTTGATATACTGCAGGACTTTGTCGGCTCATGTTTGTATATTATTGTTGTTTATAGATAGAAAATATTTAATGTTTAATTGTAAATTATTTATAGTGTTTTTCATTTTTTGTTTAAGTGGTTATACACACTATCTATAAACTTTTTACTTTTTTTCACTTTTTACGTACTATGAGTTTAAAATACCCTATATATAAGGCTTATTGTGATACCGTTTTTAATAGGTTTTTATACTATATTGTAGGTGTGGGGTGTTTGTTTCACTCTGTTATCTTGTTATACAAAAACGGTAACGTACTGATACCCTGTATACTACTGTAGTGGAACGTTCATATATTCATTTGAGAATTATCGTTATCCTGCAGAGATACATAGAATGCATAGGCAATTACATTTTTAAACACGTATTTTGTTATGATACGAGGCCGTGTCCGACCAAAGTTATAAGTCTTGTTATTCATAGGTAGTTTTCCGATGAAAGCCGAAACAAGCCGAATGCCTATGGTTGCGTTTATATCCCAGTACATTACATTAGACGATGCTGATTCGCTAAAGTTTGTTTGACGTCATTAAAATACTGACGTTCATCGTCGTTGTCAATGACGTCACGCTATTGACTGTCAACATCGCTGTTCTATGAATTGTGACAAAATGACGTAACACGATAAAGTTCCTAATATTAACGCCGTCGTTGGTTATTTACAATTCTGAAACTATCAGAAAGGTTAACACAGGCAGTATTGACATACCGTTTTCCTCCCAATCAAAGGCGACAAAGAGCATGGTGTTTTTGTACTTCGTTCCGTCTTTGCTATCATCGGTAATCTGCCGGGCGACCTCCAACAGCGCCGCTACACCCGACCCGTTTTCGTCGACACCTACAGGAACCAGTCGAGCAATGGATTACATTGTATTATGACCGTACACCAGTCCTGGTCATAGCTTAGCAACAAGGAGTGAATTCTCAGGAAAACGGCATTGATTGTTATTATTATGACAGAGAGACAGGCTGTGGGATCATGTGTTTCCCAACGGCGTGACGTCATGCTTTTCTTAGATGTGTTTGCAGTAGATTTCCTTTATTATCTTTCTAAAGGAATGTCATATCGGTTACAGTAAATGTAAATAAAAACTAGAGCACGTGAATATAGAAATAAACGGTAAATAACATTCAGAGCACCCACAAAACGCATATGCCATCGTTTTTGATGCGCTACATATCAACAAAATCCGTCTGTTTGTTAGGAAGAGTTTAAAGAAAATCTAATGTAAAAATGACGCCATAGATTACGTCACGTCGGAAAATCGGGTTGGGAAACCACGTGATCCCACACATTGAGAGATACCTAAAATATGTGCTGCAGGAAAGGTATGTCTGTCCAAACATTTTAATATATTAGTTGCATGCTCTACATATGCATGTTCGTGTTTCTGTGTGCGATTTGATGTGGGGTGAGATAAAGATTTTGAAAGTGAAAGTAGACGGTTCCGCCAAAATAAGGAGAAAAAACTCGTGTAAATCAATCCGCATGACCCCGTGTTTGGCATGGATCGAGAAACAGCTTAGGGCACTGAACGGAGGTAACACAATTGGTTTTGCCGCAGGTAGTTTGCGATTGTCATGTCTGTGAAGAATGTGGGTCTATGGGAAATCAATTGCCTGCCTGTTTCCTATATGTTGCGGCACACTAAATCAACAAATATTCATGCGCGGTCAAAATTTCTCGTCCGCTGTTTCGTTCTTAAATTCCATTTTTGTCAACCAAAACATAGTTTGATACCAATGTAGAATCATTTCCCTTGGAAATGATTCTATTGTGCTATCAAACCATGCTTTATTTGTGAATAAAGACAAAATTTCAAACAACAGCAGACGAAAATAAATTTTTCCCGCATTGTAAGTGTTAAGCACACTAAATTAACAAATATTCATGCGCGGTGATACGGAGCCTGCAGGGGACAATAATTTGTTTGTATTAAATCGTTCCCACGAAATAACACTTCGTTCCCTCAATTTAACAATTCGTTCACTCGAATTAACAATTCGTTCCCACGATATAACAATTCGTTCCCTCCGTGGGACGAATTGTTATTTCGTGGGAGCGAATTGTTAAATTGAGGGATTGAATTGTTAATTCGTGGGAACGAATTGTTAAATTGAGGTAACGAAATGTTATTTAGTGGGAACGAATGAATGAAAAAAAAAGAATTCTACGTTCCCTGTGGGGCTCCGTACGGTGTAGTACGGTAAAGCAAATACTATATATAGATATATGATGCCGTCGACTACGGAGCTCTATAAGGGACATGGGAAGAGAAACAAATGTTCTGACCAATTTGATTATTTCGTTCTAACGAATTCTGATTCGTTCTAACGCATTCAAGTTCGTTCAATCAGTCCATCGATTCAATCAATCAATCAAACAATCAATATGTAAATCACTCAGTTAACTAATAAATCAATCAATCGGAGGATCACTCAATCAGTCAATCTATCAGACATTGGATCACAATCAATTAATCAGTCGATTGATCGATCAATCGATCGAATACGATAAATTAACAGTCTATCAGTTAAACAACAAACACATCAATCAATCAATCAATAAATCAATCAATCAATCAATCAATCAATCAATCAATCAATCAATCAACATGTACAATCAATCAATCAATCAATCAATCAATCAATCAATCAATCAACATGTACAACATATATTACCTGGTGAAATACCGACAGTGTCATAGTGGGCTCCCAACCCTAGAGGTTTATCTTCGGTCGTGCCGAAACGGTCGCCCTTTAGTACGCCAATAACGTTCGTGAACTGTTGCTGAAAACAATGAAAACCTCGGAATTCCTACCGTTTGTGAACGTGAGTCTGATGAAGTTGATGAGAACATTCCCTAGCTACATGTACAGGTTGATGTAACAGACCAAGATAAATTAAATATACAAAAACATTATATATGCATAAAATCATCAATGACTGAAAAAGATAAGTTACTCCTGGTGCCAATGCTAAAATATATTTATCTCCTAACTCCTAATTAGGATATAATATCTCCTAATTAGGACTTACTATCTCCTAATTAGGACTTAGTATCTCCTAAGTAGGACTTAAGATCTCCTAATTAAGATTTAGCAGATACAACATTTTTAGCTTTAATCATGTTAATACAGATAGAAAGTCCTGATTAGGAGATACTAAGACCTAATTAGGAGATAGCAAGTTCTAATTAGGAGATAAAACATATTTTAGCATTTGCACCAGGACGCCTCCGTATATAAATGTTAGCACCAAAATGAGAATTATACATGTAATGTGGTTTCCATTGTAAAGAACGCAGCTTCGTCATGACACTGACGTCATTCTGTAACGTCATGTGAAGTTATTCAGCGAATTAGACGCCAGCGAATGTACTTTTAGAATACGGATTGTCCTCGATATATTGTATCGGCGTAAATGGTGTAGCACTTTTTTAATGTGCTGTGCCTGGATAAGTGGGGCTTATAGGTTTTGCGACTAGTTTAGACCCAGATCAGCCTGTGCATCAGCACAGACTGACCAGGAGTTGCACTGTTCCCCTATAGCTTTTAAGCGTTTGCTAGCCTTGCTTGATAAACTTGATATCAAAGACACGAGACTGGTTTTCTCTACATACATGCACCTAATATAATTGATGGAATGACGTACAGTGCAGATGTACAGGTTGATCTGGATCTACACTGGTTGCAGAACCATTTCCTTTTCCCCAGTCACAACCACATATACCTGTAGCGCAGTTTGGCAGCTATGATCGTGTGTTTCCATGCCAAAACGGGTAAATACGCCTTAATAAACGCAATGGCACATAGTCTCATATCATATTGTTTCACATGCATGTGAGTGTGCATATAGTCTCTTATAATTTTTATTCAGAATGACAGTGTACTGTTTTACTGTTTTATGTTAGTAGTATCTTCTGATATGTACATTGATGAGACAATAAACACACGTATTACTCTATATATACATGTAGGATTTACATTTATTGAGCATAGGCTGCATGCAACCTGCGTAGGGTGCATGCAGCCTATGTTCAATAAATGTGTGTGTTTCGAATACTTTGTTGTAACACTATACCGGTATTATATATAATGTTGCGCACATTCCGGAACTTTTATGATCGTATGTTTCGATGCCAAAACTGATAAACTCCGCCTTAAGGAATGCATTGGCATGACCTTTTGTAACACTGTATTCTCTAAATACCTGCGCATATTGGAAGCCCTATTCCTCTGTTACAAGGCCAAACCGTATGAATTCCGCTTTAATGAACTCCTTGGCTGCATTCTTGTAGGTCGAACCCGCCGTGTGGTGACGGATTTCCGCAAAATGTTGGTCGATTGTCGTCCGCAGGTAGCTCGTGTCGGCCGACCGACCGGGACAACCCGCCTGTATGTTAGAGAATTACTAAATGGTGCGAAATCGCCAAGGGGGTTAAAGTAGTCCGGCATAAAATAAATAGTGCAGGTGTTTTTGAGTCACAGACACAATTTGCTTGCAAATATTGACCCATTACTACCCAGTTCCACTCGAGCAACATTTTGGGGTGTTTTTGTTTTTTTAACACCAGTTTTCAGCATATTTGAAGCATTTAAAAGAAAACATGAACCTGTTGTTCAGAGTTTCCGTGGGAAAAAATGTAAACAATATTGGGGGACATGACGAGGTTGGATTTTTATTTTTCGTTCTTAGGAGTAAGTGAACATATTGTTTAATTCATGCAGAACCTATACCGACCGGCTGCAGGTGATGTAGATGTAGGTCCCACAGCATCCATACAAATAGTGAAGATAGGAGAGACTGGCGTTATTGGGTGGGATTCGATTAAACTATATAGTAAAACTATTTGGAGTGTACATTAACCTGTAATACAAAGGGAGACGAGGTATTGGCACTTCGTTTGATTTATGAGAAGATAAATAGCACAGAGAAATCTCTCTACATGTAAGTCGGCGGGAGGTGCCCAGGGTGTCCGGCTAAGAGAGGTTTTACTGTAAATCATGCATTTGATCGTTCTGAGCCATAGTTGTGTGCTATGCGATCACGAACAGACATTATCACATGAGATAAAGGACCAAGAAACTAATAAAAAATAAGATCACATGTGTTTTCTTGGTGTCTGGTTTATAGAGGTTCTACTGTACTAACGCTTTCAACCGTAAATAACTGGAATGATATGTTAATTTTATGACCAATCGAATCGTCTCAAATTGATTTTCATAATTATGCAAAATACCCATTTGACACCAGTAGCCTATTTCATCAACATTGCAAAGTATACTTTACTAGCAAAGTATACTTTGAGGGAGTAATCATTTATTTTTCCTGAAATGCAATTATTTCATATAGAACTAACAAATGCATATATTTCATGATTAAAAGTATGCAGAATTATTATACTGAATGTATTACATTATCACAGCCAAATTGGCTGTGACAACGTAATAAATTCAGTATAATAAAAATTAATAAATTTATCATAAAATTTAAAATTTCTCCCTCAAAATATACTTTGCTACTAAAGTATACTTAACAATGTTGATGAAATAGGCTACAGAATAATGACCATCTGTTTAGACACATATGTTCATTCCCGCTAGACAGGAACTGACCACAGGTGGAAGACTCGGACCTATGACACAAAAGAAAAATGCATATTACAAAAATCCCATTACCCCACCCACTTGGTCTCGTACAGTACCATCTTCTATTTATAGAAGATGGTACTGTACGAGACCAAGTGGGTGGGGTAATGGGATTTTTTTTTTTTTTTTAAAAGGCATTTTTGTTGCTGCCACATGTCCGAGTCTTACACCTGTTGCACTGACACGCGTTCTACGATCTCGGAATGTGTGGGTTGCGAGCCATTAATAATAAATTATAGTCTTATCAGGTCAAAACTAAATTGATGGTACAATGTACTTACAATTAAAGGACGTTATATAAAGATAGAGGACCACAAATTAAAGTTGCATGCACAGTCAGTAGGCACAGAATGTTCTTTATATCAGAGATATCATCTGAGACATTTTATGGCAAAATAAACATTCATTCAGCATTACCCAACGTATTGATTGGCATTATTTTATATTTAATATCAGACGTTTCAAATTTCCACACTGATATCAGCGGCGATAACCGTGTTTACTTAAAATGTTAACGGATAATACTATTTTATTTTCTGTCTTTATTTTTTGATGTGCAATCATCATACTTATAATCTGTCGAAAATATTATTTTGTTCAGGTGTCGCATTTAATTAGTATAAATAATTAAAATATAGCATGCCTCATTTGCATATGCAAATAGCCTGATTCCACTATCAGTAAAATAAATATTACTAATTTTATTAAAAATGTTAATATCTGTATAGCGGGCACTCGTACTTTGTATAGCTGGTAGAATAATGACACAAGTATATACTTATTTAATTCCTATAAAGAACAATATTTTGTGCTTACTGAGTGGGCATGTACCTTTAAGGCGTGCACTTGAACTACGTACTTTAACCGCACACAGACGCCTGGCAGGCGCTATTTTTGCCCAGATAATCAAAGTTTCTGAAAGTCTATCGGCAATGCCAATTCGCAATAAAGCAATTTATCCCGTCAACACAGTGTGTATGTGCTGTGAATTTTTGATATCCTGTCAATACGACCTAATCACTTAGTATGAATATGTGCGGTTGTCATACTAGTTGATTCTCCGATTTTGAGGCTGCGGCTGGGTGTATGTTTTGCATTTAAAGCTATAGCTTGTACGTGTCGACGGGATAAATAGAATAGTAGGTTACATGTAGTGCCGTGAATGGACACACATATCTTTCGCGGCACGGAAACGGGATTGGCTCGGCAGAGCCTCGCCCATCCCGTTTCCTAAGCCTTGACACACAGTTTTCGCGGCACTAAACTACTATTCTCTATTTGAATGTCTGAGCCTCATATACATCTGGTATGTGTTCGGTTTATGAAAATACGTGCATAACAGTTTTGACCTACTTTTGAGATTATTTTGCCGGAAAACACGAAGTTTATTACCCTATGAAATAATCACTTGCTTTATGTATTCCATTGTTTATTCCACATGCTATTTTCAACATATATCAATGTGTGGGGTCACATGTTTCCGAATGGCGTGACGTCATGTTTTTTGTTGTTGTGTTAACAGTAGCTTTCCTTTAATATCTTTCTAATGGAATGACATATTTCTGTGAAATATACCGCAGCAAATGCGGTACACGTTGCCCTTTATTGTATAGGCGGCTTTTATCTCATAATTATATCGTTCCGACGAAGAATCGGTTACCGTAAATGTAAATAAATACCAGAGCAAGTGAATGTAAGAAATAAACGGTACTCGATTCTTTCACTTTGTGATAAGTTATTGTAAAAAACTTTCAGAGCACCCATAAAACACATATACCATCGTATTTGGTGCGCTAAACATAATCAGAATACGTCCGTTTGTTAGAAAATATACTGGGAATATCACGTCACAGATTACGCCCCGTCGGAAAATCGGGCTCGGAAACCACGTGATCTTACACCCTGTATATTGTATGAATAAAAAGTAATAATGTACATGGCGTACCTTCGATTGAAGATCCCCTAGCGTTCACGATGTTTCAGATTGTTTCAGTACTCAAATTAACTTTACCACACGCAGAGTATGGGATCACGTGGTCTATTATTTACGCTGGATTAATGGTGGCGCTCATGAGGTATCAGGTAAATCTTATTGTTCATTAATACGACAGCGGTTTCTGAACATTCTGCAGATAAATTAGAATCAGACGGAATCGAACGTTGTTTAAACTTGGTCCGATAGGCCGTTAAACACCAATAAATCAAATATATTGCTGTGTTTGCAAACAGTGTAGACCCAGATGACCCGGCTCGCTCGTAGACCTTAGCTGTTGACAGGCCGTTAATCATGTTAAGCACAGTTTCCGTAAATGAGAGTAAATGTTTACCGACTATCTGACAATGTTTGACGTCCTTACAAGACCATACATGTGTATGGTACGGACTAATTTAGTATATTCAATTTGGTAAAACAGAGTGCCGTTACAATATGTTGATCGGTTTTCTATATTGCGTCGTTGTATTCAATTATATATTACAGGTGTGTTTTATATTTGAAAGAAATACTTAAATTATGACTACCGGCACAATGTGCTACACAACCGCCTGCTTTAATCTTAAGTATTTTGAAATAAAGAAATTGACAAATATTAGCAAGGCCAGTTTCAATATAATACATTCCGACAACCCCCGTATTTATTACATTACTTTCCATACAAATCTGCGAAACTGTCACTTTAAATAATGTCATAACTTTGTATAATTATATAACATACTTGCAGATCCTACTAATTATTCGTGTCATAATTATTGGTATTATAGTCTGTTGTCGAAGATAAGACAAATACAATTGTTTGTAATTACTAAATGATTAATGCACCAACGGGTATGCACCTACAGCGTAGTTGTAATGAGAACAGCCGCACAAATCATTTTGATAACTAGCGCACGGACGTACAAGCCCTTACAAAGTTAAACAGAAAATAAGGTGGTTAAAAACGTCACCTAATTGTCTTATCTCACACCACTTTGCATACTAAATCTGATTATCGTTTGTTACGTTTTAACTTTTAGATGTCAGAGACAATAGCATAAATAACTCGAGTTTTCGTTCTGCAAGTTCCATTCTATATCTTGCATAAGCCCAACATCACATATTGAATGTACCTGTCCACATCATATGTACGTGGTATCTGCGACGGTCTCGCGTACATATTTAATACAGGATTGTATTATGATTTAATACAGTATATTATTACACTGCCAACGCACATTTTCTGTAACAAAAATGTTTACCAGACAGCACGTATGCACAGTAAAACCCTCTAAACCGGACAGCAAGATCACATGCGTCTGTTCAATTTTGGTGGCATTAACCGTACTGTACTTACTGTACTTATATTGGTAATGCCTGTTCATGATCGCAATGCATACAACTATGTATTGCAGCACTCCTATACCCGAATTACAGTGGAACCTCTCTAAACCGGAAACCCGGTTCGAAGAGGTTACATTGTGCATGTACTGACAGTTCACAAGCTCGACTGGTTACAAATGCCATAAGCCCCATTTCTTCAGTAGCAACGACATATAACCAACATATTTCATGAACATAATTGCATACACTACAATATCTTTACCCGCGTACATGTGAAATAATAGCAGTAATTGTTTCTTCAATATGTGTGCTATTGTCAATTCGTCCGTTGTAAAGTTGTATGTGGTTAACAAACTGTTACGGAACATGTCCAATACATTCTGTTCAATATACGAGTATTCAATTATTAGCTCAAACATTTGCGAAACGAAGCTCATCGATTTTGCAACGAGCTTATAACCAGACCAGCCATCGCTTCCTAAGTCTGATCGGGGTCTAGTTTAAACATAGTTTATTGCATATAAGTAATAAAATGGGCTTGGGCTACAAGTTCTCACAACATTAATTACAGATCTTACCCAAGTATTTCAACAATACATCAATTTAACAGCAATGGCGATAAGTATACAAGTATATGTACATGGGTACATACCAATAATCATGCGGTATATATATTTGCACAATGTACGAAAAAAAACAATAGGATAAAAAGGAGAGAGTAAAGAAAGTGAGAGAGGAGATTGGGAGAAAGAACGAAAGAGTTATGAGTCACAATGTACATATAATATATAACCTAATGCATAGATAGATGTGTACTGCAGTTGATTTCAGTGTTCGCTGTTATCAGGCGGTACTGGATGATGTTGGCAAATGGAAAGCATCCGATAGAGCTTGCGTCTCAGGCATGCACCAAGTGTGTTACTCAAATCTTTTCGTAGTTTTAATATAAGCGTGTACAGCTTTAAAAATAACAGTATTGCACTCATTACTTTCTTCAGGTATGCCATGCAAAAGTATATGTGCGTTTAGAGGATAAAATTGTCGCAGTGACTGGCATAAAATTAGACGCTGCCATGATATTTAATACATTCAAAGAAGTAATGTTCAGCATCCTCTACAACTTCATTACATTCGCAGTAGGGAGTTTCTCTGATATGGTTATTGCAAAGATCACAATTAAGACTGCAACATTTATTTAGAATTATTGCATGCATAACTGAAAACAATCGATCTCCCTGTAAATAGTATGGTGGTATATTATATTGAGTATATACTTGTTGGGCGCATGATGTTTTGAAGTGTCTAAGACTATCTACATTTCTCAGCAACGGATCAGTTTCATTCCAGAGTTGTACCGTAGATGGTATAAACGATTGTTTGTATACTTCCAGTCGTGTAGTGGGGACATTTAAATCAAATTGATTTCTAAGATTGTAACGAGATATATGATTAACAGTGGGTGGAATCAGGTTAAAAATATAACTAGGTACTTGATTATTATTGGCTTTGTACATGATCGAAAGCTTTTGCATACTACGTCGAACAGATAGAAGTGTTACCATCCAACTTCTTGCCTTAAGCATGTTAAGTTGTCCATGTTAATCCTGTTACCATTCTCGCGGCTTCATTCTAATTTTTTTCCAACGTATCCTTTTCATATTCTGTACACCCATACCAGACTGATACAGCATATTCCAGTACAGGTCTCATATGAGATATATATATTTGGTTTAAAGACTGTCTGATTATCTTAAACTTTAGGTTCGCATTATTCCCAATACTCTCGTAGTCGAATTAATTATATGTTGTATACATGTATGTGTATGCCATTTTCCGTTATTGCTCAGTGTTAAACCAAGATGCTTATGATCGTCAACAAAGGTTATGGACGTGTTCTGAAATATTAAGTTTAAGTGTCGATCAAGTTGTCTTAATGTTAGAAGCATCGCTTTAGTCTTGTTCGGATTGAAACTAACCAACCATTGTTTAGCCCAATCAGACATAATTAGCAGGTCATGATTTATTATGCCTTCTAGATCATCAACATGTGTTGAGGAACATGACAGAGAGCTGTCGTCAACAACTAATCGAACAATACTTAATAGATGGTCAGTTATGTCGTTGACATATATTAGAAATAGTAATGGGTCGAGTACCGAACCTTGAGGTACGCCAGCAGTAACTAATTTGGTATCTGAGGTTGTGGACCGTATTGATACGGACTATTTCATATTTGACAAGTAGCTTTTTGATCCAGTGTAAAACACATTCAGTATTATATATAATATGTTAGTACATGTAGATAGTGTAAACGCAAGCAATATCGGCCGTGTGCTACAATTAAAATTCCCTATAGCAGCCATTCAGGAAGTTAAATCATTACCCATTCGGCTTAAATCAGCGAGGCGAATAGCTGCCATAGATATCAACTATGACAACCTCATCCAACAACACCAGATACTATGTATGTTCACAAATCTTCTCAAGTTAGTGCATGTACCTATGATAGTGACATTCAAACAGCAAAGAAGTTTGACTGAGAGAAAGAAGATAGAGCGAGTAAGAAACAAAAAGTATAGTAGAAAAACAACAAGATGATACTGAAGCTGGTAGGAACACGTACATGGAACATACAAATACATCTTCCTAACATGTGATGCAGAACGGTGATCAGGTTTTTGTGGCGGGATGCATAGTTCAGTGAATTATTCTCATATCAAATATCTACTGCAAAGTATCGTGTGTTAGTTGCAAATCATTTAACGAACACTTTAGACCCCGATAAAACCGCATGTCGAGCAAAACGGCTAAAAAAAGACATGCATTTAATCCAGTGACATAATGCTTTCTTTATTGTTATAATAATACATACCTAAAAAACGGCAGAATATCGATTACATGTGTGACCATTACATAATGTATAACCCGTGCCGATCCGGACCAGCCTATGCACAGCTATACAGTGTGACCAGGGTATGCTCTGCTTTCCACTACGCAAACATGTAGAATCATCCTATTATAAATTAGTATACCATGACATGGTAGACTGTATCAACTGGGTGAGTGAACAGAACAGTTCTACAACCAATGTAGCTCCAGACCAGCCTGCACAAGACCGTATATTCTGGTCAGTGTATACTCCATTAGTTACTATGTGATTAGTTACTATGTGATAATATCGGATCAGGTTCTTATACGTTACGATGACGTGATGTGCGAACACGTATCGACAGATTTCAATAACCGCTCAGAATATAACCAACGTAGGCACAGACCAGCTTGCACGGATTTATACGCTTATCCCGTGTATCACTCCGCAATAATTTTGAATCATCTGAGAATAGCTTGAAATTGTAAACCGTTTGACTGCATGATTGAATAGTACATCACCTACAGGCACAGACAAGTCTATAAAAAAAAAAAAAAAAACGAGGCAAAGCCACGAAGGCCAGGATTTTTCCAAGCATGGACACTTGGATAACATAATTATACACACTTTTTGTAGACTAGATGGCCGTGGCCTGCATGTCGCGCCTTGGGGCGAGGCATGGACACTAAAAAAATAGATATAGTAGATGGAAAAACTTTAACGAAAACACTTTAACCGGACACACGGACGTACGGACGGACGGACGTATGCCAAAATGCCGACGATATCGCGCTTTCCGCAAGCGGGTGCGACAATGATGATAAACACCCATGTGAAGTATCAAGGTAATGGGTGAAGCAGTTGCAGAGACATAGTACACGAAAAAACTTTAACAAATAAATTCAAAGTAATTTGACCTTGACATTGCGCACAGGGGCCGCACGGTTGGGGGTTAGAGTGAAAATATGGACGATGATAAACACCCATGTGAAGTTTCAAGGTAATGGGCGAAGCAGTTGCAGAGATATAGTATAACAAAAAAGTTTTAGCCAAAATATTTAACCAGACGTACGTTAAAAAGTTAACGTTGAAAATGGCGAAGTCAATTACATAGAAATAATAGGTGAAGGTAAAAAAATGGTCACATGTTGGATAGTTGTATGTGGTAGGCACCCCTTGGTTATGAAGCTGTGAAAGTTTGGTGGTCCTAGGTGGTACAGTACCAAAGAAATGGACTTAAACACGAAAACTTAACATTGTAAACGCGAAAAGTTAACATTGAAAATGGCTAAGTCGACTGCGCGGAAAAAATGGGTCAAGTTAAAAAAAAATATAACATGTTGCATAGTGATATGTGGTGGGCACCCCTTGATTATGAAGCTGTGAAAGTTTGGTGGTCCTAGGTGGTACAGTACCAAAGGAATGGACTTAAACACGAAAACTTAACATTGAAAACGCGAAAACTTAACATTGAAAATGGCTAAGTCGATTGCGCGGAAAAAATGGGTCAAGTTAAAATAAAAGTAACATGATGGATAGTGATTTGTGGTGGGCACCCCTTGATTATGAAGCTGTGATAGTTTGGTGGTCCTAGGTGGTACAGTACCAAAGAAATGGACTTAAACACGAAAACTTAACATTGAAAACGCGAAAATTTAACATTGAAAATGGCTAAGTCGATTGCGCGGAAAAAATGGGTCAAGTTAAAAAAAAAGTAACATGTTGGATAGTGATATGTGGTGGGCACCCCTTGATTATGAAGCTGTGAAAGTTTGGTGGTCCTAGGTGGTGGATTAAGAAAGAAATGGACTGAAACACGAAAAGTTAACATTGAAAATGGCTAAGTCGACTGCGCGGAAAAAATGGGTAAAGTTAAAAAAAAGTAACATGTTGGATAGTGATATGTTGTGGGCACCCCTTGATTATGAAGCTGTGAAAGTTTGGTGGTCCTAGGTGGTACAGTACCAAAGAAATGGACTTAAACACGAAAAGTTAACATTGAAAACGCGAAAACTTAACATTGAAAATGTGGACGCCGCCCGCCGTCCGCCCGCCCACCCGCCGCCCGCCCGCCCGCCCGGCTTTCGCCAATCCAATAGCCTGGATTTTTTTCCAAAAAACATGGCTAAAAAAGTATACCAGCCTGACATGGCGTTGTTTACATGCTTTGTTTATATAAACATTGGTGTATAAATAAACATGGAATTCCTGTAGGTATTTCCCTGTTTATCATGGCGCGTCGCTATAGTCATGATCGATGTATTGCGATTGACAAAACAGTTTCTCATACTGGAGCAGTGGGTAAACTTGCGGCCAACGGTAGAATTTGATTTTAATATTGTTTTTAGATATTGTTTTTGTGTTTTCTTTTTAAAGGTACATGCCCACGCAGTAGGCACACAATGTTCTGTATAGGAATTAAATAAGTGTATAATTGTGTCACTATTCCACCACTTCTAAAAATTACGAGTGCCCGCTATACAAATATAATCAATTATCAATTTACTGTTAGCGACGCGCGGCGGTAACAGTCTATTTTGATAATGTGCGGGGACGACGACTTTCACATCACGGCTTGCGGTGCGCATGCGCAGTTCACTACGCGCGCCAGTAGGCTTCCCAATATGTCAACAAGAATACATGTCGAAACGTCTAGGACGGAAATTGTATGAAACGGCGTCAGCCAAAAAAGAGGCGAAATGTATGAGGGACAGGCAGTACAGAGAGAGAGTGGTTAATATTGGCGACCAGATCACCAAATGGAAAGAGTTACGTGGAGATTTAGATTTGGACTCGGAACAGAGATTTTTCTTCTCAACTTCCGATACTTCACTGCGCATGTCAAAGATGTGATATGATTGACCGTGTCACGTGAAACGTATTGGTAAAAATAGCACTAGGTCGGAAAATACCCTTTCTGGTCGCGGCATATAAAATGCGAGTTAACACCAATTAACAGGCGCCGTAATTGAAAATAACTCGTTAGTGGGTAGACTAATGGCTCATATAAGGCATGACAGAAAATGAAAAGTTGTAGTACAGTGTAACCTGTTGCGTGGGCATGTACCTTTAATGCATCTTTATTACATGTAACAACAATTGACATGGTAATTATGAACCACATGCATCCACGTTTATTTATTTATTTGTTTAATATCTGAAGTGAGAGGTTTATTTTTCGACATGGTGTTCTCCGTAACATATTTGCATTTGTAATGAGTCGAGGTGGACTTTCACAATAACAAACAAATGTGCAGAATGCATTTCAAAATGATTAGGTTCAAAGTGAAGTGTTTTATAATGTTGTGTAAAAGTAAATGCATGACTGTTTCGGCATGTGTGCGTTACATCTGGCGCCAAAATAGTAAAAGCAACAGAAAAATGTATGCCTTTGGCAGGATTCGAACTCACGACCGTCCAATCACCAAACAGCAGATCTACCCACTAGAGCACTAAACGATGTTACTATTATTAGCAATTATATCGAATGTTAATGCGTTTGCGCTGGTATACAAATACCATGTCTACAACATATGACGTAAACTATTTAAAAATAGCACGTGTTTACAATAATATTTACAATATTAACGCGCCAGCTCAAAGCGGTACACCTCTATAAATGACAGACGATAATAAGTTGCTGGAGGTCAATCGATGAGTCCAAATATAGGTAGACCACGTGTATTATCATATCCTAGCCTCGTGTTCGTGCATAATAGCTACATGATAAAGTGCACATGCATGCATGTCAATATAATAGTGTATCTTGGTGCGCTAAATAGACATGTACTGTGGCTCAGTGGTAATGAAGCGGGAGAATATCCGTTTGCAGAACTTTCATTCATTTTATTTGGTCGAGAGTTCGAACCTCACAAACTCATTACTTTTGTCGATATAATTCTGTTCTTTTTATGACTTATTGCTGGAGAAGGGAATAAGTGAAACGGCGATGTGACATGATCGGCGAGAACATACTCTTCAAGTACACAGATATGAAATGTGCATTCAGTTATTAGCTTTCTTCAAAGTGAGACCAACGTTCTACATGTAATCTCATGCTTTGTTGAATGAATGCAATTTGTAAGAGCAACACGCATACAAAATAAATATATAATAAAATATAAAGAAATCAAAATATATGTGTATATACATGTATGTATGAAAAACTAAGATTCGAACTCACTACCTACGGCATTGATATCCGCCACGCTAACCCCTCGACTACATAAGACTTGATGAGTAATCTCAAAATCAATATTGAAAAGGAATACTGGCACGGGTATATTTACCTGTCTCACCTATTATGTGTTTTATTTTTTACCGGTTTGTTTGTAAACAAGTAGCAAGTTATCGTCTGCGGACTATACACACAAAGGTAAATTGTAATAGCAGTGCATACTGTGTACACTATACGTTTATATTCCTGAGGAATGTAACATCTGCCAGGTATGACATGTCAGAACAAGTACTGAATACAGAGAATAGTAGGTTAGTGCCGTGAATGGGAAAATATCTGGCAAGGCTTAGGAAACGGGATGGGCGAGGCTCTGCCTGTGTAACTATTCCACCAGTTCTATAAATTACATGGTGCACCTGCATTTTTTACAGCTGCATCTGTAAAATATACAGCTGCAGCTGTAAATGTACAACTGCAGCTGTATTTTTATAGCTGCAGCTATAAACGTATTTTACAGGTGCAGCTATACATTTACCGGTGCAGCTGTAAAAAATGCAGGTGCACCTATATATTTGTATAGCTACATGTACACATGTAAGTTTAGTTTTGACCCCGTTCGTACACCATATGGTGTACGAACGGGGTCAAAACTAAACTGTATGTTTGCAGGTGCAGCTGTATTTTTTACAGGTGCAGCTGTATTTTTACAGGTGCAGCTGTATTTTTACAGGTGCAGCTGTATTTTTTACAGCTGCACCTTACAGGTGCACCTGTATATTTTTATAGCTGCACCTGTAAATTTAGTTTTGACCCAGTTCGTACACCATACTTTGTGCTGTCGATAACGCTCCCCCTAAATTAATTCCTGAGTACGACCCTGTGTCTGGTGCTTTGTTCACTACTATACATGTAGATTACACAACCTTGGGTTTTGTATGCTCACATATCTCGTTTCATTTGCTTCAAGGCATCCAGGCTAGAGGAAATTTACTGATTCTCAAACCCACCTGTCCCTGATACAAATTGTCACATTAATACAGTGGGACCTCTCTAAACCGAACACCAGGGCCCGGTTGTTCAAAACATCCGTTAGCTTAACGGACTGTTAAATCCTTAACTGAATGGTTAAAATCTCTGTTTTAACAGAGATTTTCACGATTCAGTTAAGGATTTAACAGTCCGTTAAGGATTTAACAATCCGTTAAGCTAACTGGTGTTTTGAACAACCGGGCCAAGGATAACATTTGTGATCTTATTGTTCATGGGTTTCTTGGTAATTTATCTTAGATGTTAATGTATGTTCATGATTGCAAAGCATGCAAATTATTGTCAGAAAGGTCAAATGCCTAATTTACAATGGAACATATCTCAACCGGACACACTGGTTTCAATGTATTAAAATTTCAGAGTACACGCGGAATATAACTCCGCATGTACCCTGCAAATCTTGTCAACTTTGGACGACATTTACGGAAAATATTGTAAATTTTGTAAAACGTATTTTATGAAATTACGCAGATGTTTGTAGGTACAAAATCACATGGCGTGTCTCGTATAGGCATACTTCATTATAACCCGAATTTTCTGTCTGTAATTTAAAGGTACATGCCCACTCAGTAGGTTATAATATAGGGAGACATAATTTATTATAGTTTTGTAGATTTGCTGGCAAAATAAACATTCATTCACCATTACCCCACGTATAGATTGGCATTAGTATACATTTCATATCAGAGGTAAATTTCCACACTGATATCCGGGGCGATAACCGTGTTTCCTTAAAATGTTAACGGACATTACTATTTATTCTCTGTATTCATTTTTTACGGCCGTTTTTAAAAAAACGGTACGTATTATGTTTTACCGCATGGCGGGCGGGCGGCGGACGGGCGGCTGAAGAAAAAGTGCATAGTTTCTGTACACAATTCCTCCGAAACTGTTCAGTCGATCGATCTGAAACTATACACACGTCTTCTACACATATTGAAGATGTGTACCTTGGTGCTTTTATGCCGAAAAAATATTTTTTAACAAAAATATCACCTTTTTTACATAGCCATTTTTTCTACATTTTTCTATGCAATTCTATATACGGTACAGAGTTTGTGTACACAACTCCTCCGAAATTTTCATTGGATCGTTCTGAAACTATACACACGTCTTTTACACATATTGAAGATGTGCACCTTTGTGTTTTTATGCCGAAAATATATTTTTTAACAAAAATATCACCTTTTTAACTTAGCCATTTTTTCTACATTTTTCTATACAATTATATATACTGTACAGAGCTTGTGTACACAACTACTCCGAAACCGTTCAGTCGATCATTCTGAAACTATAAACACGTCTTCTACACATATTGAAGATGTTCAACTTGGTGTTTTGATGCCGAAAAAATATTTTTTTAACAAAAATATCACCTTTTTAACTTAGCCATTTGTTCTACATTTGTCTATACAATTCTATATAGGGTACAGAGTTTGTGTACACAACTCCTCCGAAACCGTTCAGTCGATCGTTCTGAAACTATACAGATACTGAAGATGTGCACCTTGGTGTTTTTATGCCGCAAACATATTTTTTAACAAAAATATCACGTTTTTAACTTAGCCATTTTTTCTACATTATTGTATCCAATTCCCTATCATTTCTACTTTACACTCTACTTTTCTATCTCTGCCTAAATTAGTATACATGTTTAGCACAACGAGATGAAGAAATAATGCTATAGACTTTCTAATTCTCATCAATGTTTCTTGCCTTGGTGACAGCTTCACATTTCTGCATCTTCGCTGTCTGGCCCATATTCGACGGGCGTATTTTGTGACTTGCGGCACTCTTGTTTGATGTGCAATGATCATACTTGATAATCTGTCGAAAAGATTATTTGTTCAGGTGACGCAATTAATTAGTATAAATAATTAAAAAGTAGCATGCCTCATTTGCATATGAAAATAGCCTGATACCACCGCACGTCACTATCAGCAAAATACATATTACTAAATGATTATATCTGTATAGCGGGCACTCGTAATGTTTAGAACTGGTGGAATAGTGACACAATTATACACTTTTTTAATTCCTATAACGAACATTTTGTTCCTACTGAGTGGGCATGTACAGACAGGAAATTCGCGTTAACTTCATCAGTGAATTCGTATGGCGTATCATGACTGCAAATGCGCTATGAAAAATAAAATAAATTATAAAATACCGATATACAATTTCCAATGAAGCAAAGAAAACTTACAGTTGCAAAATACGAGGAATGCGGTTAGTAAGACTCCGTCCATTTTGTCACATTAAACGCGTTCGTCCCTCTGTATGGTCTGTACCTTGAACTGGAAACACGTGGCGTCTCACCGTGGGTACCGGTGTTTTATTGTACAGGTTAGCCCACAATATTAAACAATGACACAAGCCACGAACGCTTCTTTCTGATTCCTGAGGAATCAATTGATAGTTGGTAACGACACGTGTGTGTACATGTGAATTAGAGCGTTTCTGTCTGATTCCTGAGGAATCAAATGATAGTTGGTAACGACACGAGTGTATACATGTGAATTAGAGCACCATGTCCAACTGTTTAAGGTCGATTCCACTGAACTATGTAGTTACTTGGCAACACTTGTATGTATGTCTAGACAGTCTGCTTTATTGTACATGCCTCACATGAAAATACAAGGTTTAGTACTTATTTATTGTTTGCGTATAACAACTGTATTTGTGGATGAGACTGGAAAAACGGGACGTATGGGGTATGCCACCAGCGTAGTATGCACATCCGTGTAGTCTAATCTAATTTAAAAAATAAATATTGGAATATTAAACGAACATGCAAAGAAATACCGACCATTCTGATATTTCTGCCAAATTCGTGAGGATTTTCTGTGGCTTATTCTACGGACAATTCGGCGAGGCCAGTGTTAGTTTCGTCCACTAACGGCTCGCACAGGTACGGAAGGACGTCGGTCTGATCGTCATCGCTGCTTGAACCATCATACGAATAAGAAGACAGTGTTGTCAAAATCGCTTTCAAAGTCGCTCATATTTTCGTTGTCGGACAGTGTCTAATTTTCTGTGTTCACTGGGTGTGACGTCACGCGGCTTTACCCAATCAGATACCGTTTCAGGAAATCGGGTAAAAAAACGACAGGTATTCAGGTACGATATTAAAATGCGGATTACAGGTATAAACGTGAATATTTCGAGGGAAGTAAGCACAAATCATTATAAGGAAGTAATAAACTACAGAAAAAAATGCCGCATACACTTTGACCGTGATTTACCTTTAAGTATTGGTATATTCTGTTTTCAACATATTTGCATGCATAGTTATTGTCCGCCATGCTGCTGTTGTTGATAATACAAATTATTCTGTACATGTATGCACTCACATACCACTGTGTGGTGTGAGAATATTGCAAATAAAGGCTTTGTTCTGTTCTGTTCTTTAAGGAAAAACGCTCAACATACTGTGCCTTTGTCGATTTTAAAAAGGTGTTTGACTCAGTTGACAGAGGCATTTTATGGCGGCGGTTGACTGACAATGGTATTGGCGCTAAAATGTTTAGTGGCGGGTCGTGTCATAAATCCCGTTTCTAACGCGTTACTTTTGAGAAGTAAAGTAACCTGTTACAAATGTATGAACTATATAGTAAAATACATATTTCTAACGCGTTATTTCAATATTGCATCAAAATTACTTCGGAATATCCTCAAAATTGCATCGGAACAGCTATGCCATTATATCGTTTGATATTTAGAATAGTCCAATGAAAAGGTGCACGATCACGTGGTTACAACAACAACAACAACAACAATGGCTGGAAGTGTTGAAAGCTCGCCAACTGCAAATAAGTATTATTTGATATATTCCTTAATATGCAACGGATTTTGATGACATATGATGAAATATGGCGCAGCAAACGCGTCTCTCAGACTGCGTAAATGAACAAGTTGTTCCGTGTTGGTTCATGATTTAGATATATTGGCGAATATATTATTTATTATGTGATACAAAAAGCATAGCATAGCCCAATATTAGCGTAGTCCGGTCAGTGCCTGCACTGCCAGCTTATTTGGTCTACTAATGGATATATACTAATACTAAACAATTATCTATGTTTGCAGCTACTATTCTGAGCATACGTTTTTATCGACCTTGTAGCAATAGAGTATATGATATTACATCGTTTAAACATTGTTTAGATGAACTACAAATCCATAAACGATGTAGCTGCATGTATATTAAAAATTCACGGAACACCTTGAGACGACCCCTAAAATTACTGCGGACATTCTCGTCTCATACGGACATATTCGTGCCTTAGACCCTCCCGAATATGTCCGCGGACATGTTCGTTCGTGCGGACATATTCGTATCTTTCAAATGTGACTTAACCTGCACTTGCGAGTGATAATTGGAATCGGAGGGTGATCGGCAAGGGAATCAAGGGAATGCGTTGAAAGCGAACTGTATCTCTCTTACAGGATCTACTGACTGCCAAAGATGAAATTGTGATGGAATAGAAATATCTGGTCGTATGTATCATCGGATGCTGTATGCTAGGTACATCTGCAATCAGAGAACATTCAAAAGTGTTATTCAGCGGCATCATTTTTTTATAAAATGGCTACCGGCGCATTCCCTGATAGGACCAGTGCAATATCCCTCTTCTCAGCCGGCTGTCCATTTATTGAATTGATCCATTTTCAGCGAGAAGACTGTTTTACGCTTTCTTAAGAAAATATGGCAAATAATCTATTTCTAAAAAAAAGGACTGTTTCGGAATATTTTATTCTTTCAATCTCCATTTGGAGTTTGTTCGCACCGTAATGATCACCATAAACATCCACCTATTTCAAAGGAAATTGCATATACATGCACGGTGTTCCGTTAAGGCCATCGTAATATCGCTATCGTACTCTCTTTATTATTGTATCGCGGTATCGTCTTCCGGTTAGACCTGCACATGTCTATTGTCGTCAGCGAAAAGTGCGTTTGTTTTCTAATCGATACCTGTTGGATGCTTTCGCGCTGCATCATATTGACTGGTATAGTATTTCATTTCTTAAAGTTGGAATATGCTACATGAATGGTATGAGAGCTACAGTTTGTGTCGTGTTTATTAGTGGCTATTGATTTTCACTGGGACGGTTCGTAATAACGCAAACACATCCAAAAATCAAGTATTAAACAAATACTTGTTTCAAAGATAGTAAGTTGCAAATGCAAATTTTGCTGACAACAATGCGCATGCAATGTCCATAAGGAACATGTACTACGATGACGATAGTACGATACTACACGTGCTATGACGATTGATACTGCAGGGCTCCCGATAAGCTGCGTATTTGCTTAAATACCCAATTGAAATTGCCAAAAACCCAATTGAAATCAGAAGTAGGGAGTATCAAAAAGCAATACAAATTTTGTTGTACCTTTATCATGCTGCAGAAAACAATAAACAGACCACAAATATAGCATATTTGTCTTATTTTCAATGAAAAAAACGTCTTGGTATTTCATTAGAATTGTCTCCAGGGAGACAATTCTAATGAAATGCCAAGACATGTTTTCATTTCGAAACAAACTATTCAATAATTGCGGTCTGTTGATGTGCAAACAGTAGTGCGATTTTATTTTACCAAACTAATATTTTGAAATACCCAATTGCTTCAGAAATGATGGAGTAACAATACTCAATTACTATAGTCTGTTTCACGAAAGCTGCCCAAATTTTACGGCTATATAGACAATTCAAAAACAATATTATTTTCGATAATATTAAATTAAAGGAAAATTTAAGAATGAGCCTTCTTTTTATTTCGTGAAATTTGTCAAATATTGATTTTATTACGAAAAATTGATTTGTCTATGGGAATTTAACATGGGGAAAAAAGAGGCAAAGGAGTGTGGGAGGAGTCAAAAAACTTTTTTTTTTGGGAAATTGACTCCGAAACCTAGCTAGATAGCTTGGAAATGATCCAACTAAGAAAACAAAAGTTAAATTTTGAAAATCGGTCCAGGATTACTGAAATTCTAAAAAAAATTCACATGTTAAATCCCCATAGACATCTTCACGGAGTGAAGATGTCTATGGGGATTTAACATGGGGAAATTTTGCTTTCGCAATATAATCAATATTTGACCAAATTTCACGAAATAAAAAGAAGGCTCATTCTTAATTTTTCCTTTAATTTAATATTATCGAAAAAAATATGGTTTTTGAATTGTTTATATGGCCGAAAAATTTGGGCAGCTTTCGTGAAACAGACAGTAATTCCTTATCTGGAGCCCTGCTACTATTATAATACTACAAGCAAGATACCACAATGACGATAGTGCGATAACACAATGACGATAATACGATATCACGACAGTAGGAGGTCGATATTATGATACGACGATGTAAATGTATCTAAACTATTGATGGGGTTCATCGTTACCGGAATCCCGATATCCCTGGTTCGGCCCTCAGATACTTGTTTGGCTTTCTTGTTACTTGAGAGTTGAATCCGGTTATTCTCATTACAAAGTTGTCAGATAAGTATTAATCATATTACTTTTATATATTCTGGCTAAGGGACTCTGTTGTGTCGAGGACCTAGCACCAGATCAACATATTATAATTTCGGGGTTAAATATACTTTTTTACTGAAAATATTCTATTCTGATTTTTGGGATTCCCCCACCCACACCCCCATTCAACAGGTGAAATAGTTGATTCGACGCAGTTAACTGGCCTACATGACCTTAGCTGTTGGCAGGCCATTATCCACCATTAAATAAAGCAAATACACACATACTTTCTAGTTTTGCCTTGTAAGTTCATAGTACATGCAGTATATAATAATGATGTAGATATATATGTAACATAAAACAGAACTAGTAATGTAAATACATGGCTTTTGAATGTTGTCAATGCATGTATTATGATATTGAAAACTGAAATACATGAAACAAATATCTGTCAGATAGTCAGAAATTGAAAGCACAAATGTCCTGCCACTTCTCTCATATAGTGTGGGCATATACAAGCACTGTAAAGTGGTAATTTCGTAATTTTTGTTGTACATTTTATTTTTGCTGATTACGCGTCACACGTATTCGTGAAAATAAATAGACAGTATGTTTCTAAACCATGCATATTCCCCGGTGGCATACTGGGGCCCGCTTCACTAAACTTCGTACGACTAAAATGTTCATAAATGCAACTTTAGAAGTGTCTAGAAATTTCAATTGATGGATTTACATGTATTGAGCATAGGCTGCATATGCAGCCTATGCTAAATAAATTTAAATCCAATAATTGTTTACAAGAAATCATTGTTAATGTGGCATTTACAGAGTATCATAATGTTGCACTTACGAACATTTTAGTCGTACGAAGCTTAGTGAAACGGGCCCCTGGAAACTAACTGGAGGACTCTTACAAACTTTTCGACGTAAATGTACACGGACGGACGGACGGACCGTCAAGAGCAACGCAATATGCCCCCTTGCTATCGCATATGGCTATCACATATGGGGCATAATAACCAGCGGATTTATTACCCGTCAATATGTAGTCATCTCATGATACGTGTACGTGTGTATCAAGGTGGCTCCGTCAATAATGCGTTTTCAGTAAGTAAATAAATCAGTAACGAATATGACATATATGTTCATCGAGTGCTGTGAAATGTCCGTATTTCACGAGTGCCGTTAGGCATGAGTGAAATATTGACATTTCACACCACGAGATGAACATATATATCGGCCGCGCCATACGAAAACCGGGGCTTAATGACAACGTCATGAAAAGCGGTGAACGACGTCGGAAAAACGATTTTTCAAATTGTCTAGCGTTCGCTGTAAAAGTTCACAGTTTGCCCTCCCATTACGTTTACTAGGTGTCAGTTTAACATTAAGTGTGAGCATAAAACGGAAAATGATAACTTACTGAAACTTTCACTAATATGAGACGCGATACCTTGTACCTCGGTACACAATTATTGACGTCATGACTTGACGTCACGTACTTGTGACGTCATTGAACGTGAATACATGTTTGACGTTATGGCCCAAATGGTGTCGTGACAAAATATATTAGCAAGGATACTTGCTCGAGTTCCTCGCAGCATCAATGACTTAGAAAATGCTTCAGGTGCTGTACATTGTCGCCTAACTGTCGTTCTTTGACATTTTTACTCTTTTTCGTCGTTGTCCTTATGAATTCAAAATGGTGAACGCATAATTTAACTGGCTACATATCAGCGAAGTCTTCGCTTACACTGCATTTTGATTCCTAAATAATCTTAAATATGAATAACCTAGTGTATGCCAACGATATTACCATCTATTATCTTGGTAAATTGAGACTTTTGAACAATTATATCCAGTACATAGCGAATGATATGCCATTTAATGCCACTCATTTTTATCATAAATGGCGGTAGACACGCAGCTATATAATGACATAAATATCCGGGTTTTGTATTGAATTTAAAATAAATGCATTAACATATTAATTGGAAATGTGATGGTCATAAACTTGCTTTAATAGTCGAAAGAGCTTGTGTAGTATCAACTCATCAGTTTATCACTTGACTGGATAATAATTTATATCAGGCGATGGTAATGCGATCCTCAAGAAAGACACACGGCGACAATTATAAGGTATCACGCTACAAAATCTGCCCGGTATCGTGTTTTGTCACAAAGTTAATGTTATAAGCGGCCTACTGCCTACTTTAAAATATGTCGTCGCATACGAAATGTTAAATGATGTCGCTATTATTCCCCAAAATTATTTCAGACAGCAGCAAACAACAGGGAAACGCCTCACTCTGCCTTATTTGAAAATTATTCATACGAAATTGCGTGACTTGGGCCGCAATCCAAAACATAACGTTACATTAGCAACTGCAACACGAGCCATAAACATTATTTTCATACTTTGTCTCGGCCTAATGGGAGACACTTGGCCAGGCTACAAGATATCCAAATTTGGTTGACACGCGATGAAAGATGACAAATCTATAAGACTTGTCCGGATCAACACCCCTTGTATAGGCCGTTGATAAAAACGTCGTAATTTCGACGTCATTGATCTAAAACGTCATATAAGTGTTTACTGCGCGTCATAAAACTACTTCTAAAATGAAACATAATTGGGATACATTGATAAGTTTGGCAGCATATGGCTTTTAAAAGATGTACAATTCAGAACACGCGAAAAAGTAAAAACTTAAAATGTTGTCATTAAGCCCGGTTTTCGCACGGCGCGGCTACAATGTATTATATTTTTGGCGTTCGTAGTTGTGCAAAAGGTAAACACAAGATAATGTTGACAATGTTACGTGTCGTTTTTCAATTATTCACTAATAGTATAAAATGATACATACACTTCTTAAAATCAACCTACATGGCAGGCATATTCGTTTACTACTCCATTACGCTTAAACGTTCTTATTGACGTTGAAGTCGTCCGTTAATGTTAACGTCGTAATTGCGACGTCATTGATCTAAAACGTCGTTTGCGCTTCTACCACGTGTTACAAAAATACATGGAACATGAAAAATAATTGAGATGATATTTTGTGTGGTATATCACTTTTAAAAGATGCGCTATTCAGAATATGCAAAAAAGTGAAAAATGAAATTGTTGTCATTAAGCCCGGTTTTCGCATGACGCGGCCCAATTATATATGTCATATTCGTTGCAAAGATATGAATATTACATTTATTATATAACACTCCATGGAACTTAGCAGCTTTTGTAGACTGTATACGGTAATAAATGTGTATTTGCAGCCTATTTGCGCTATTTTCCCGACAACAAAATAATGTGTAATATTTTCATGCAATCGGATACTCTTGGTACTGGAGACTGGTTCCCGGCAGTATTGCTACGCTCTATTGTACGATACTATGATGACGATAGTACCATACTACGATGGCTATAGTTCGAAGCTACGATGACATAGTATTATATCACGATGACGATAGTACGATGCAACGATAATCATGTTATGATACTACGATAATACGATGACGATACTACGAGTATGTCATCGTGCTATCGTGATATCGCGTCATCGTTATCGTGCTATCGTACTATCACCATCGTGGCATCACAGTATCTTCACTGTAGTATCGTAATATCGTCATCGTAGCATCGTGCTATCGTCATCGTAGTACAGTGGGGTCAGCGTGTAAGTGCACACACGAACGAACACGACAGGTTGGTTACATCCTGTCGTGTTCGTTCGTGTGTGCACTTACATGCTGACCCCACTGTATCATAATATTGTCATCGTAGTGTCGACTTATCGTAGTATCGACCCGATAGCGATATTACGATGGCCTAAGCGAAACATCATAGCAAAATGTGTGTTCATTGGTTAGTTTATATAGGAAAACTCTTTATGGAATATTGGCTCCCAAAATGGCCGACAGTGTTTATCTGTATCCAACAACAAAGGGAAGTAACAGTGGCTAAAAAAAAAAAAAAAAAAGTACGTACGTTAAGTGAACCTGCAATTCTAACCCGAATTATCTGCAACAAATGGGGCTTATTATATGGGGTTTGCGACAAATTCTGATCCTGATCAGCCTGTACATAGGCACCGTTCGATCAGGATCAGCAGTGGTCGCCATTCCAGCAAAGAAGTAGCCGTTATTGCTTCTGACAAGCAATACATATCGTTATCAGGCTACATAAGTGTCTTATTTGATCTGAATAATCTACACTGGTCACAAATCCCATACGCCTCATTTCTCCAGTCACGCACACAATCGATAACGCCTGTATATTACTACACCCAACGGCGTTTTCATGGAGTACTTCACTGAGATCGCCATGTGAATTGTTACGTAGATAACCGAAACACGCCGAATGCCTGAGTATACATACTATACACAACGTGCAATACCATCATTGCATAACCCAACATATGGAGGCGTCCTGGTGCCAATGCTAAACTATATTTATTTGATTTGTCTATGGGAATTTAACATGAGGGAAAAAGGTAGAGGAGTTGTGGGAGGAGTCAAAAAACGAAAAAATTTGGAAATTGACTGCGAGACCTAGCTAGATAGCTTGGAAATGATCTAAATAAGAAAACAAAAGTTAAATTTTAAAAATCGGTCCAGTATTTCTGAAATTTTAAAAAATTTCCCCATGTTAAATCCCCATAGACATCTTCACTCCGTGAAGATGTCTATGGGGATTTAACATGGGGAAATTTTGTTTTCGCAATAAAATATATTGATCTCCTTACTAACTCCTCCTAATTATGACTTAGTATCTCCTAATTAGCAGATAGTAACTCCTAATTAGGATATATTATCTCATAATTAGGTCTTACTATCTAGTAATTATGACTTACTATCACCTAATTAGGAAATCAAATATGTTTAGCATTGACACAGGTACTAAGTCATAATTAGGAGATACTAACTCCTAATTAGGAGATAGTAAATCCTACTTAGGATATACTAACTGCTAATTAGGAGTTACTATCTCCTAATTAGGACTTAGTATAGGAAATCTCCTAATTAGGACTTAGTATATCCTAATTAGGAGATAACAAATATGTTAGCATTGACACCAGTAGCCAATTTCATCAAACTTGCAATGTATACTTATCTAGCAAAGTATACTTTGAGGGAGTAATCATTTATTTTTGCCCGAAATGCATTATTTGTATATAGAAAACTGATTAAAAGTTATGCATAATTCTTTCACTGAATTGATTACATTATCACAGCCAAAATGGCTATGATAATGTAATAAATTCTGTATAATAAAAATCAATAAATTTATCCTTAAATTGAAAATTTCTCCCTCAAAGTATACTTTACTACAAAAGTATACTTTGCAATGTTGGTGAAATTGGCTACTGGACTGTTCCCTACCAACCCCATATGGATCCTTCTCTCCTTGATCTGTTTGGCCCCGACCAACCCTCAAATAACATCATTACATAGAATGACACGGTTGCGGAGTCTCCATATACATGTATCATATGCACTCATACTCCACCCTTAACACGGTCTGACATGCTCTCACTGTGCGGTAGGAGAATGAACTAGCTAGGTTAAATTAACCGTTCATAACCTCCTTAATTTAAAGCACATAGTTCGACTACATTGTAACTAATACTAAGTTCGGAAAGACAAACGGGCTAACGGCCATTGGCTTAACACATTTTCTGGGCTCATATGCCCGGGTTTGCGAGCCAATTCCTACCCTTAAATATAAGATAACTAACAGACATCACCAACTAAATTATTACAAAATAGTTCAACAAAATGTCACTTTTCAAACATCAAGATGTTCATATTTAAACAGTGACCTCTTTCGTCTCGACTTCAGTATACACCCATTTTGTTGACTATTGGTCATGTGATTTTGTACATAATAAGATGTGCGATTTTTCAATGGCATGTTGTTGTTTTTTTACCAAAATAATTGATATCTTCCGTAAATTACATCGGAAGTTGACAATATTTTCATAGCAAATGCGGAATATTGCTATGGAAATGTCGTCAACTTTCGACGTCAAATGTCGACAGTACATGTATTTGTAAATGAGACACGCCATGCAATTTTGTACCTAAGAACATGGGTGATTTTTCAAGAATTTTTTTTACAGAAAATATGATATTTTCCGTAAATGACGTCGATAGATGACGAAATTTTCATAGCAAATGCGGAATGCCGCATTTGCTACGAAAATGTCGTCATCTTTCGAAGTCATTTACGGAAAATATCGTAAATTTTGCCAATCATTTTCATGATCATACATGTAGGTACAAAATCGCATGGCGCGTTTCAATTATGTTTCATGAAAAATAGCATATCTTCTAAGGCACATAATCGCATGGCTTGTGTCGCTGTTTAATAGCGTGATTTCCATTTCCAGGTACACACCATACAGAGGGACGAACGCGTTTAATGTGACAAAATGGATGGCGTCTTACTAACCGCATTCATCGTGTTCTGCAGCTGTAAGTTTTCTTTGTTTTATTGGAAATTGTGTCGGTATTTTATTGTGTTTAGCATTGAATTTTTATTATTTTCCATAGCGCATTTGCAGTTTTGATACGCCATACGAATTCACTGATGAAGTTAACGCGAATTTTCTGTCTGTAACGCAGGGCAACTTAAATTACAGACAGAACATTCGGGTTATAATGAATTACAATATGAGACACGCAATGTGATTTTGTACCTTCGGACATCTGCGTAATTTCATAAAATACGTTTACAAAATTTACAATATTTTCCGTAAATGGCGTCCAAAGTTGACAAGATTTTCAGGGCACATGCGGAGTTATATTCCGCATGTACTCTGCAATTTTAATACATTGCAACCAGGGTGTCCTGTTGAGAGATGTTCCATTGTAAATTAGGCATTTGACCTTCTGACAATAATTTGCGTGCTTTGTAATCATGAACATACATTAACATCTGAGATAAATAACCAAGAAACCCATGAAAAATAAGATCACAATTGTTATCGTGGTGTTCGGTTTATAGAGGTTCCACTGTATTAATGTTACAATTTTTATCAGGGACAGATGGGTTTGAGAATCAGTAAATTAATTTCCTCTGGCCTGAATGCATTGATAGATACATGTATGATGCATACAAAACCCAAGGTTGTGTATTCTATAGCAGCGAACAAAACACAAGTCACATGACCGTACACATAAATTATTTAAGGGAGCGTTATCGACGGCGCGAAGGGCCAACAATGTTTTTTTGCACATCCACGGACAAACCTTGGTAGATTAAATCTTTCACCACTAAGTAACTGGAATAGATTTTGATATGTTACTTTTGCAACAATTCAATCATCACACAATGATTTTCAGACCAGTCCATTTATGAACATGGGGTGTTTTTGTTCTCAAAATACATTCAATATATTTGATTTGATATATATTTTCCAAACAGATTGTTCAAGGTCAATGTGATGTGCATAAATAAGGCCATAAAGGTCAATGTGCGTAAATAAATGCAGCATTAGCACATACAATTTCAACTGACTCTGTGATAAACTGTCGGATATTGATGATATATAGCGCACCAAACACGTTTATTTACATGTGTTATGGTTGTTCATATACAGTTCCTTGGATAACGTTATAACTGGCACGAAAAGTCGAGTAATCTTTATGTCTCATATTCACATGATGTAGATTTTATTTGTACAAGGGAACCGCTCTAAACCGGACACCCTGGGAGGTCCCAGGGTGTCCGTTTTAGGGAGGTTCCACTGTAAAATGGACACTTTGCGTGGATACTTTGCGATCACGAACAGTTATTATCATCGGAGATAAGTGGCAATGAACCCGATCAGAATTAAGTAGAACCAACATTTCTCAGTGTCCGGTTTAGAGGGGTTCGCCGATATTGACAGAACCCGACTCGAAACAATTAGATCAAAGCTGGGACGAAGATGTATGTATGGTTCCTCAAAGCAAACCGTTCCGTAAAGTAATCTGTCCGCAATAATGTAATTAAAGGTACATGCCCACTCAGTAGATACAAAATGTTATTTATATCAGAGACATCATCTGAGGCATTTTCTGGCAATTACCATTACCCCACGTATTGATTGACACTATTATACATTTTATATCAGACACAAATTCCCAACTTAGGTATCAGGGGCGATAACCGTGTTTTTTAAATGTTAACGGACATTGCTATTTATTATGTATTTATTTGGTTATCATACTTCATAATCTGTCGAAAATATTATGTTTTTCAAATGACGCATTTAATTACGATAAATAATTAAAATCTATCATGAATATATGAAAATAGCCTGATACAACCGCCCGTCACTATCAGTAAAATAAATACTACTAAATGATAATAGCTGTTATAGCAGGCACACGTAATTTTTAGAACTGGTGGAATAGTTACAATTATACACTTATTTGATTCCCATAACGAGCAGTTGGTGCTACTACTGATGTGGGCATGGTACCTTAAAGAAAAATCCTACTGTACGCACATCTAAAAAGGAACATGATGTCACGCCATTCAGAAACATGTGACCCCACACCCTTGATATATGTTGAAATAAACAATGGAATACATAAAGCAAGTGTTTATTCATAGGGTAATAAACTTCGTGTTTTCCCGCGTAAGAATCTCCAAAGCAGGTCAAAAATTGTTTAACTTTAGTTATGAACGCATTTTCTAAAATGTACGAGTGCCCGCTATACAGATATAATCATTTAGTAATATTTATTTTACTTATTTATATTAATTATAAATGCGCCACCTGAAAAAAAAGTAAAATTTTCGACAGGTTATAAAGTATGATCATAAAATATGATACTTGCGCATCAAAAAATAAATACAGAGATTAAATAGTAATGTCCGTTAACATTTTAAGGAAACAGGGTTATCGCCCCTGCTATCAGTGTGGACATTTGAAACGTCTGGTATAAAATGTAAAAGAAACCCTCCACGCTATCAGTGTCAAAACGGTGTCCCGTCTGGAGGAGCAGAAACTTCCCTCGGCTGTTGGTGTTCGGTATCTCTACCAGCCTGGAGAGCCGCTGAAACGCTACGGACCCCGTATGGTCCCTCCAGGTGTATCGAATTGGACGTTCGGTTACCAAGCCTGAATAGCCAGTGTTCTATTATTTGGATTCTGGACCTTCTCGCGGATTCGTCCGGGAAGAGCTTATTGTGGTGCCGCCCGACACAATGTTGCCACCAGATGGATTGCTCTCTCGCTGAACGCCGCGCCTCCGCGTTTTCGGTTCCATTCCAGACAGGTCTTTCGGGGCCAGAGGAGCTCGGTGTTGCAGGCAGCGCAGGTGGTTCTCCTGGGCCTCATTGAGCTGTAGGATGTGATCAACCTTCATGTTGAACCTCTGGAGTCCTTTGGCCTGATCCTGGCGCTTGTAGGCCACAAGCTTATTGGTGATAGCCTTGCGGAGTTGCTTGTCACTTTGTGATGCTACCTCGGTACCCTCATCTGCAGGGCAAGTTACCCGTTCGAGCTGATGCATATACTCTACCCCCGAGACACCGCGAGATACGCGAGGTTCGACCATTGGATGTAATTGTCGATGATCCAGACTTTCTGCCAGACTTTTTATTGGAATGTGAGGGCATAGCCGATGCACCAGCATCAGTCTTGATGGCATGCTCTACAGCCTCTACGACGTCGTTGAGGACGAGCTCTTCGGCTGTCATTGTGGTGGTAGAGAATATGCACCGGCAT
Organism: Conchocele bisecta; assembly: GCA_029237695.1. Lineage (NCBI taxonomy): Eukaryota > Metazoa > Mollusca > Bivalvia > Lucinida > Thyasiridae > Conchocele > Conchocele bisecta. Next base: position 57,572,901 of record CM055281.1, read on the forward strand.
GTCCTACGCGAGCGCGCGTTGCATTTTCAGCAACAGCGCCTGCACCCGGTCGCGGACCTTCTGACGGCTGGTGATTATTAAATCTGTTGGAGACCAGTGCTCCACAAATCGGTCCCATCCCACGCAGCTTGTGAAAGCCTTTCGCATCTCTTGGCACTGGACCCCGTCAGGCTGCAGACGGATGTGCTTTTTCAAGACTTTAAGGGCGTTGTCTTTCGCCCTGTGGTCAACTTCGATCTCTTCGTAGTAGTCTGCCCTATGTCGCGCATTGGGGCCAAGTTGGCGGTGTGTGTGTCTTTGAGAGGGTAGAGCCCGTAAATGACCGCGGTGACTGGGTAGGCATTCTGGTAGAACACATTGTCGATTCCCGTCAGCAAGCCATGCTTTGTGTTTCTAGTGAACTCCACAAAGCCCTGGCCCTTCTTTCTCTCAGCTCGGACTGGGTAAAATTTGTATTCGACCCAGTCTTTTACACCTTCGGCGGTCGCACTCGCAAGAACTTGATGTTCAGGTCGGACTAGCCCTCTGGAAGGGCTGGCAGAAGCTGCACGGCCCTCTCGTCTGTCAATGTCTCAATGTCAAGCGGAAACTCTGCTTCTACCCTCCACGTAGAGAATACCAGGATGGCGCCATCAAATTCAAACTCGTCTTTAGCGTCGTTCAAGATCTCAACCCATGGCTCGTCTGCTGGGAGCCTTACGGGGCGAGGGACCTGGGTATCCAGGTCGAATGGTCATCTTGGTTGTAGCGCCGGGTCAATGCATCTTTCAACCTCTTCTGGAATTGGTTCGTCAATGATGTACCTTGGCTCATACTCTGCGAGCATTTCCTTGATCAAGTCGTCCATAGCAGCCATGCTGGCTGGGTATAACTAACAGGGCACACGTTTCTAATTGGAAATTTCTGTAAATTATTTTCATCTACCAGCATGTGGCTGGGTACAACTAACAGGACACACGTTTCTTATTGTAAATTTATGTAAGTTCTTTTCATCTACCAGCATGTGGCTGGGTATAACTAACAGAGCACACGTTTCTAATTGGAAATGTATATAGCCCCTCTGCCACACCCAGTACACGGCTGCGTTCTTGGACCTTTCCGCAGTCTAGCGAGATGTACCTTACAATACTCGCACAAACAGCTCCTACAGCAGAATGTATATACCGTGGAGCCTATAATGAACCACTGGCAACTGTTGTTACCTTTCATTATTGTCGGGTACGGGTATGTCTAAATGGAGGCCCGGCCCACTTATGGTGATTATCGCTCAGATATGTCCGCAGCCGCCCACCATACTTATCGCTTGTTAATCCAGTGTGCTCATATACAACTTCCTGGTACAAACAAATTAGCACCTAATGAAATTTCTAACGATACTGAATGGGATATGCTTTGAAAGGGGAAATCCGCAGATTCTAAAAGAAATAATCCTCAGATAATGGTGTTATATCGACATTCTATTGATTTCTGTCTCAGTTAAACGTTGTCACTACACCACCGCTTGTTATATCGACAGTCGGCTGATTTCTGGGAAAGTTAAACGGCGGTCCGATAGGAACGCCGTTGTCATGCTGTTGTTTACCTTAACAACCGGTCGGCCATCTTGTTTTGGTAAGGCTGAAAGTATAAAAAGAATTGGTTCAGCTGCGGCGCGAACTCACAACCCGCATCTCTGTAGCACAGGGTCTTAGCACACACGACCACGACACCACTTGACAAAACGAACTCGGAAGATATAATTGGGCCTCGATCTGGGAAAACCAGCCTTAATGACAAAACATTTTGATTTTCACTTTTTACATTTTCTGATGTGGACACCTTTCAAAAACAATATTCTGAAAAGAAAATGCAATTATGTTCAATGGTTTTGTTTTATCTCACTTTTTGTAGCACTATGTGAATCGCGCACGGAAAAAAAACGTAACGTCATTGAGAAATGACGTTATTGAAACGGCGACGTTTGTACAATGCAACTCAACGACCCAAAAGTAGAAATGAGTGTTCATAGACTCATTGACGGTGCTTGCTGTAAACTGTATTGGCTGATAAGTTACACGAAATATATCTACAAGTGTTAGTAGGTTATATATCTACTCAAACATTAAACAGAATAAAAACTATGATATGAACATGTAGTGAACAAAACGAACGCACAACTATCGATTTTAAATCTATAATTAGCCGACCAAAGGCTTCGTAATTTGCCACCATCGCCATAATAGATTCATATACATGTGTCGTCAGAAAGATACATTGTAATTATTTCAGAATTTAAGTCAGAATATAATTGACGTCATTTACAGTTAATTGTGACGTCATTTATAAATTTAGACATTACGTCATCAAAGACCAAACAACTAAACGGCATTCCTGGTGTTGGAAATTGTAAATTATATTTTGTATGTATGAATGATTGACCAGAATTTGGATAGGCCTATGGCTGCACGTATCAATGACTTCAGAGCCCGATGGGGTCTAGAGGGTAGTCCGACACTCCCGATGTTTAAACACATTAAAAATCGACTGTCCATTCCCCGACTCTCGGAATTAAATTTACATCTCAGAAAGCGGGAGGAACATTTTCCTGTGTAGCCAATATGACTGATGGACGGGCTAATGTACATATACACCGTACTAGCAGGCAGCAGGTCTATGGGGAAATACTGTGCTGACCGCCACTCCCTCGGCTGGCCACCTCCGCCACTGCCGGAAAAATGTAGAGATGTAACATACGTGGTTGTATAATTGTTACAAAATATCCCGATAAAAATACCGTCAGTATAATCGGGAATAATTAATTTGAAAATGAAATGTGCAATTTAGTTTTATTGTGTTTCATAAAAAGTAAACAAAAAAACAGCCATACTAAAAACATTTTTGATATCCTGTCAATACAACATGATCACTGCGTATGAATATGGGTTATTACTTTTGCATTTTAAAGCCATTTATAGGTGTTGACGGGATAAATAGAATATTAGATTAGTGCCGTGAATGGGAAAAATATCTGGCGCGGCACGGAAACGGGATGTGCTCGGCAGAGCCTCGCCCATCCCGTTTCCTAAGCCTTGCCAGATATATTTTCCCATTCACGGCACTAACCTATTATTCTCTATATATTTTGCATAGCTGCACACAATAACCCAGACAGTGATTTACATACTAAATGTGTCCCGATCACAAACATTTATTTTGTTGGACGCGTTTTAATCTGCAAATCTGGAATGTGTGTGTATTTGTTTGATATTATTTACGCGCCTCCGACTAGAACGGACTTTGATAAACAAAGCAAAGCACGCATACGTATAAAATAAAAAAAAGTCCGCAGACGATAACTTGCTACTTATTTACAAACAAACCGGTCATAAACATGATAAACAAAACACAGAATACGTGAGACAGGTAAATATACACGTGCCAGTATTCCTTTTCAATATTGATTTTCAGTATTGATTTTGAGATTTGTCATCAAGTCTTATGTAGTCTAGGGGTTATAATGACGGATATCAATGCTGTAGGTAGTGAGTTCGAATCTTGGTTTTTCATACATATATACACATATATTTTGATTTGTTTATATGTTATTATATATTTATTTTGTATGTGTGTTGCTCTTACAAATTACATTAACGAAGCGTGAGCTAGATTACATGTAGAACATTAGTCTCACTTTGAAGAAAATTGATAACAAAACGCACATTTCATTTGTGTGTACATGAAGAATCTGGAGTATGTTCTCGCCGATCATGTCACATTGAGGTCATACAGTAAAAGTGATAACCACCCTCGCAGTTTCACTTATTCCCTTCTCCAGCAAGCAGTCATACAAATAACAGGATTAATCGGCAAAAGTAATGCGTTTTGTGAGGTTCGAACTCTCGACCAGATAAAATGAACAAATGTACTGCTAACGATTGGATATTCTCCCGCTTCGATACCACTGAGCCACACTACAGTCCGCAGACGATAACTTGCTACTTTTTTACAAACAAACCGGTCATAAAAAAACACAGAATAGGTGAGACAGGTAAATATACCCGTGCCCGTATTCCTTTTCAATATTGATTTTGAGATTTGTCATCAAGTCTTATGTAGTCGAGGGGTTAGAGAGACGTATATCAATGCCGTGTCTAGTGAGTTCGAATCTTAGTTTTTCATACACATAATATTTTGATTTGTTTATAATGTATTATATGTTTCTTTCTTATTTGTGTTGCTCTTACAAATTACATTAAGCATGAGATAGATTTAATTTAGAACGTTAGTCTCACTTTGAATACAATTAATAACTACATGAATAATCTGGGAGTAAGTAAGTAAGTAATCTGTTTTTTTTATAGTGGCATGTGTTAAACGAAACAGGGAATATGTACAATATAATATTGACGAAAACAACCGGCCCTATGGACCTATATGTCACTTTAAACGTTTAGGTAACAAATGTATGTGTAAATACATGCATACAATATAAACTCGTATTTTCTGGCCGATCATGTCACAATGAGGTCATACAGAAAGAGTGATAACCCTCGCCGATTCACTTATTAGTGGAGGGGCACCTTGAAGAGAAGTGGCTTAAAAACGATTTCTGTTCAACCCAAGAGAGCAAAAGCAACGACTATGCTAGATTTATACATCATTCATTCCTGAACATGAATCCGGTGTCGGTCAATCAAATTATGTGGGACAAGGTCACTTTTGAGGTCATTAAGTGAAAATAGGTCAAATGAGTTCAAAAACATATTTGATATCAGTATCAGTAGATGGACATGCACGTGCATATCATGCTTCAAATATCAGATAAAGTCGTTTAATTTGTTGAATATTCTTCTGTAGGACATATATGAGACGCTTCGTTTTCATAGTGGTTCAAAACGGAGTGTATTTTTGCGATTTTCAAGGTATCAACATTTTGTCTTAAATATATTCTGACTTGATTATTATATGGCGTTTGGTACTTACATTATGCGTTTACATACATGAAATACGTTTTGATAAGTTATAAAAAAATAATTCACCACTGACAAATTTATATACATATAAGATGGCCGCCAAATATTCACACAGACGTGCAGTAAATGTGTGTGGAAGAACACAAATATATAGCTACACATTTATATTTCAGTTATTTGCCTTTTTTTTGTTATTAGTGAATGTGTTCTTTGCAAACATGAATGAGTCCATCTAATATACTTATTATTTGACCATGTTGGAATATTCAAGTTGGCCGCTAAGTACGGCTTAAGCTTTTATGCGCTGTTGATCGACAAAGTAGTAAAGAAATGAAACATAATTGGAAATCATATTTGTAATATTTTAAAAGTGCGATGCTTGTATTCCAAACCGTACCGAATTATCTGTCGCCGCAAACAAACGTAAATCAAAGATGACTGCCAACATGGATACAATTCTGACATATCTATATTAAGTAGGGTAGTCATCAACGACATAGCGTATGCCACACCATAAAATGTTTTAGTGTTTCCGATCACAACATAAAGAATAATATTTTATGACCGCCATTTTAGTTACCAAGTGGTCTACTATATTGCGTAGTTTTATAATATGAACTATCAACAAAATATTGGTGCAACTCGTGGATAACAATATATCCCAGCTTTAACATGGTAATGGTTAGTAAACGACTACATAGTCACGATCTTGGATTTCAAGTGGAACATAATACATGTTGACAATGTCAAAGGAAACAGGAACATATTTACAATTACATCTAGGTATTCATTCATTTGAGTGAATCAAAATAATTCCCCTGTCTAATACGGATAGAAATAAAATACAGTGGCAGGTTGGGAGCATGTGAATGGTAATTTATTATATAATTAACGATGGTGGGTTGATAATTGCCAGGGAGCGCGATATCCCTGGCTTGGCCCTTATTCGCATGCTCAGCTTTCTTGTAGGCGAGAGTTGAATCCGGCTAGCCCCGTTATAAGAGTAATACAATTAGTGGTAATCTTACTACGTTTATGCGGAGGGGGGCTAATTTACTATAGTGTGGTGAAGACCTGACAGTAGATCCGGTTTGTCTAATGTCAGGGCTGGATCGAAATTGTATGCAAATATTCAGTTACCCGCCCCCATCCATGTAGATGAAATGAGCTGTCGATAGTCCGTTTAAAGCCTTTAAACATTAAACCGGAACTCTATCATGTTATCTTTAACACGACCATGAACACCAATGTTGCATTTTATTATTGCATCAGGTCCGTAACCAGGGGGTCGATGCGGTCGGACGACCCCCTCCCCAACCTCCCTCGTCGTGCCTTGATGTCCTGTCCACTCTTTCATGCACTAAAATAAGAATTATTGTCAATACGTAGTCATTTTATAATATTGATGCAAGCAGGAGAGTCATATTGCATGCATGTGCTCAGTTTTTGCAGAGAATATATATAAAATTGTATTTCAGACCATCTGGATTTCACAATTGTCTGGCAGAGCATGGCCCCGTAACCCCATAGCTGCCTCGGGCCATTCAATCCATCGAAAAGACTCCTTGCTTCAAAAAGGTCTGGTTACGGTTTTGTTGCATACATCGAAACCTTGAGATACCGGTACATTCCATGCGGATGCGGATATTGTGTCATTTCACATTAAATCGAAGCCTATTATCTATCTATAAAAAACGATAATTTATTTATTAATGCGGTACACGAGAAGGTAGGCACAGCGATTGATATATCAAAGGGAAGTTGATGAATTCTGAACTTGACTGGCTACGTAACAACTACCATTATTCACTTCCTACATAATGAAAGCAGCGTTCTTTCATAGCGAAGAAGTATGCTTAGCTTTTTGGATATGAAAACGAAAACCACGCCATCTCATCTTGAGCTATATAAGTATTATGCTAATGTCCACATTGATGTGCGCGCTATAATAGACACTGGATTGCATTTGCATACGTTATACTCCCACCATTTATACCTGAAAAGTATGTATCGACACATTTATTATTTTAACAAGTCGTAATATTGACGACAGTAACATGAACATGGAATACCAATAAGTTGGAAACACTGCACAGGGACACTGCGAGTGTGCTTGTCGGTGTAGCAAGAGACATAATCAATTACTTGAAATTGGGGAATTATATAACATATACATATTGTATATATGTAGAGTCAATGGTGTACTCATGGTCATCGAATCTCTGTTTATATACGACATATGATGTTGTTATTGCCCAAAATAAATACTCTTTCGGATGACGTATCATTTAAGTAGTCATATACCGGTAGCCATGTGCTAGGCCATGTAAGTACATGCATGAATACATAACCAGTATTTGTGAGCCATATTCACATTTCTCTCTATTCTACGAATTCAATGCAAGGTGTCATCCAGACCATTACATATCAGTTCATAAACGGTATATGCTGTGTTTATTAACAATACAATCGCGTTTGGTGACCTATAATATCAAGAAGTCATATACAGGTAGGCATGTACTATGTACATAGGAAGGATTCAATGAGTCAGGATTTAATTAGTCAGTATTTGTGAGTCATAACTGTGTATTGTATTATCACAACCATATGTATAATATAATATATAATACTTTAAATGCATTAAAATGAACATGGTTGATTATTCTATGCTAATCTAGAATTATATCAGAAAGTTTCAACATACGACATATACTTAAGATCGTAAGAGACCAAACATAGACAATTATTTTCACATGCACGTATTTGGGTAGTTGCAATTGCGACTAATTTGATAAATAATGTACACAAATCAACCAAACAACCACTTTTCAGTACAACACCGCAATTCCCGTGACTGAATTTTCAACTAACCGGGTTTGAGCTAACCTGGAAGTGAAACGTCTAAAGCTAAACATTGACACATAGCTGATATGAGGCCTCTCAATCATGAACATTCGTTACAGCATATTATGTTTTATATATGTGACACGCATAGACGCTGTCAATATTGATTAATATTGACAAATATTTATGTGTTGATGAGAATATATGTTAATTGAGAATATATTTCCATTTATCAGCGATGATTATACAATCAGTCATGCGGAAATATTTTTCTGAAATATAATATGCTGATCTGCCTTATACAGACGTATGGTTATATGGGGCAATTATTAACTAGTTCAGTGGAATTTAAGTGTATGCATATGGGCATATCCACTTATGAATGTATGGATATTCACGGAAATGGAAACTGCAATACATACTATTTGATTAGTGTTGTATTTTACATGAATTGTTTTATCTTGGTTATAATAAAGTATAATGTGATTGAAATGTCATGGTACTTAGCCGCACACCAGCATATAACAGTTCGATATCTACTGTAATGCGAACATGGCCAAAACTATAGCATATGGACCAATCGCAATACGTGTGTGTACATATATGGCATTATAGTGCAATTTACAACGTATATGATAACGTAAGACTCAATAAAATACAATATTTCAAAATACAGTACATATATTTTAATATTCTGCTCTACAACGAGTGTCACCTAATTCGAGCATCACCAAGTGTACTATGGGGCACATACAATCTACTAGTATGTACATAGCGATCTACTAGTCTGAACACATGTGAATATGTCCTATAAAGAAATTTAAAAGTAAATGAAAAGAAACGCGCACTTATCAGTACCACACCATATTAAAATAGCCTAAATAGGGCGACCATTTTGAATAAACACAATTACAAATGACTTCACAATCAAGTGTGTCCAACTTACTGAATGCAGTAGTATACATAAGTAAATAAAAAGCAAACATTATATTCAATAACTTTCGAGTTTTTGGAAAATATGGCGGCCATTTTGAATAAAAAAGCCCTTTAAGACGAGCATAAATATTGATCTATATTTTTGATATCGTATCTTGGATGAAAATCAAACTAATATGTTCATATCTAGCTTAGTACCAAGATATGGTCCACCACAGTGTATATAATGCTGCCTGATCTTGATGAATATTTGGCGTCCATCTTGGATTCATATGGATTCGATAGGCTCCATCTATGTTTAAGGGTTTTCTGCGTCCGTCCGATCAAGATCCAAGTGCCTATTTGTTTTCATTCATCAAATAAGTACACATTTCAGGCTAAATATTGATGCTTGGCGGCCATCTTGAATATGTTGATATTTTCAACGATAGAGACGTCCGAGCAAACCGAATTGCTTTGTATATGCCCCATAAAACAATAATCACCAATAAAACATTCTTTATCGGATTGTTCTGTAATGTTATCATGGTTATGCAAGTACATATTGTATTATCAAAATAGAGTGAGTTTTGCACTCATTTGACCCATGTGCACTTAATGACCCCAAACATGACCTTGTCCCACCTGATTTGATTGACCGACACCGGATTCGTGTGCAGGATGATATAATGCATTGATTTAAAGTAGTCGTTGCTTTTGCTCTCTCGGGTTGCACAGAATTCATTTTTATGGGTGCTTGCCCCCCCCCCCCCCTACTATATTCCCTTCTCCAGCAAGCATTCATAAAAATGATATCGACAAAAGTAATGCATTAAAATCGGTAAAAGGGGCGTTATATAGTCATAAAAGAAATAGAATATTTGTTTTCTTCAGTGTAAGATCGATTTTATTTCATCTCGTGGACGAAAAATGTCGGATTTTCACTCGTGGCTTCGCCACTCGTGAAAATCCGACATTTTTCGCCCACTCGATGAAATAAAATTCGATCTTACACTGAAGAAAACAAATATCCTCTATGATATCGACAAAAGTACTGCATTTTGTGAGGTTCGAACTCACGACCAGATATAATGAACAAAAGTTCTGTATAAGTTCTGTATAAGTTCTGTATAAGTTCTGTTCTGTATAAGTTCTGTATAAGTTCTGTATAAGTTCTGTATAAGTTCTGTATAAGTTCTGTATAAGTTCTGTATAAGTTCTGTATAAGTATGGATATTGTCCCGCTTCGATACCACTGAGCCACACGACATTCTATTTTGCATACCAAGATACACTAGTATATTGACATGCATGCACGTACACTTTATCATGTAGTTATTATGCACGAAAACGAGGTTATGATATGATAATACACCTGGTTTACCTATGTTTGGACTCATCGATTGATCTCCAGCAACTTTTTATCGTCTGTCATTTATACATGTCTGTTTTGCGCACCAATATACACTATTGTGTTGACATGCATGCACGTACACTTTATCATGTAGTTATTATACACGAAAACGAGGCTATGATTTGATAATTCACCTGGTCTACCTATGTTTGGACTCATCGATTGATCTCCAGCAACTTATTATCGTCTGTCATTTATATATTGTTTAGTACAATGTAGTACACTTTAATAAAATTAACAACAATCTGTCGGGCTTCTTAAATGTGTAAATGTTGGAGACCTGTGCATCTGTGCAGTCTGATCAGTGTCTGCAATGATTGCAAATATACTATTAAAATTGCGATACATTCATATAACCATATTTACAAGTGGTCATTTTAAAGAATATTTATATTGTTATCAAACGGCAATCGTACGGCTGATTCAATGTGACATTTTTGAAAGTCGTTAGACTGAAAATTACGTGACACGGTGCATGTAAATGGTAGCAAATACAGATACAAATCAGTAGGCTGCGTCCCTGGCGGTTACAATTATGTATTAGGCAAAAAATAAATTGTTAATAGGGTAGGTAGATAGGCGAAACTTTGTTTTTCTCGAATTTTTGTTTCCATTCACGACACACTTTTTGTACTGGATATGTTACTACGCTGAATTAAATGTTGTCGTCTGCTGGAAATGTTTCATTTTCAATATTTCTCGACAAAAACTTGCTTTTGACAGCACATGAGCATCGTCTACAGTGGAGACGATTCTCATGTGCTGTCAAAACCAGTTTTTTGTTAAGAATTAAAGCAAAAATGAAAAAAGCAGACGGCAATTTCCGTCATCAGCGTAGGAAGAGTTAGCCCACTATGGGTTTGTGAAAATATACTGTTTTTATCAAAAAAAATACCAATATAACGAAAAAAAGTGTAGGGTTGGCGGGACAAAATAGGGTCGGTCAGGTAAGTGGAAACAAACAATTTTTTTGTTTGCGCCTTACAAGTACAAGTATCATGATTATTGTGTCACAATAAATATGCCTTTGCCACAATACCAACACACTAAATACTAAAGCATGTTTGGCCCAGTGTCACCATGATGCGATATGCCAGGAGCCGCGTATATTTGGCACTACCATAATTTTACATCTGTGCTGCGCTAATTTTTCTGATTTCCAAATTGTATTTTTATGTTGATTTTCGAAAAATTGGACAGGAGAAACAGTAAACAGTAAATTAAACGAATTAAACCCTGTGCCCTGTTCTATTCGTTACATATACTGATTTTGTGATGATATTATCTAAAAGATACCGGTCGTGTGATTATTTAGTTTCAAATGTAGTCCATATATTATAAAAATCATTTGAAATATGCCCATTGGTATAAAAAATAAGTGACAAATCACTACGTGTTTCCTTGAAGGAAACCTAAAAAACAACTGTCTGAACCACTATGGAAACAACTGTGAAATTCTGCTGCGCGTATCCAGCATTGTTGTAAATGTGCGTACGGTTTGTAAACAGGACAACGTCAACTTATTGCAATGACGCAAATATTTCAAGTGTCAAATCCGACGTGACGTTGGTAAATTTAAGTGTAACTTTGCGACGTCATTTTGAGGCTTTCATGACGTTGTCATTAAGGCTGGTTTTCACAGAACGCTGCCAAATTATTATATAAACACTACCTCAAGGTGTATGATCACGTGGTACTAACAACAACAACAAGTACTGAAACTTCCAGAATCCATCCGATTCAAAGTACGTATTCTTTTATATTGTCCTTATTACGTAACGGATTTTGATGAAATATGGCGCATCAAACGCATCTTGTTAAGCTGCATTTGGTGGTCACTGTATTTTCGCCCAAACTTTTGTCGTGTTTGCGAAGAATCTACCGACACGGAAATCGATTCTTCGCAAAAACGACATAAGTCTGTGCCGAAATCCCTGGACCACCAAATGCAGCTCATGAAGACGCGTTTGCTGCGTCACATTTCATCAAAATCCGTTGCATATTAAGGAAAATATCAAATAATACTTCCTTTGGAGTGGGTGACGTTGTTGTTGTTTTATCCACGTGATAATGCACCTTGTACCTAGTGTTGTGCAATATCGAGCAGCGAAATACTCGGCTGTTCACAAACATTCTTGCATGGGAAAAGGGGACCACACGGCGGGCTCGACCTACAAGAATGCAGCCAAGGAGTTCATTAAGGCGAAATTTACACGGCTTGGCCTTGTAACAGAGGAACATAACTTCCAAGATGCACAACAGGTATATAGAGACTTCTAGTCTAGTGTTACGAGAAGTCATGCCAATACATGCATGGCGGAGTCTGCCCGTGTTGTCATCGAAACACACGACCTTGACTTCCAAAATGCACAACTTGTATGTTGAATACCGGTATAGCGTTAAAACAAAGTCACTCCAATACATTGATAAAGGCGGAGTTTATCACGGATTCCGCTGGGGAAAATAAAAAAAATCGCCACTTCAAAAAAAAAAAAAAAAAAAATAAAAAAAAAAAATAAAAAAAAAAATAAAAAAAGGAATAACAAATAGGATAAATATAAACAATTGGAGAAAATAGTAATTTTTTATCGCCAATTGTTTATTTTTATCGCCAATTGCGAAAGTGGCGATCGCCAGCGTAATCCCTGGTTTATCAGTTGTGGCCTCGAAACACACACTGTACTACACCGCTGCCACCAAAAACTCTGTCACGACTCTGTGTGGTAGCGCGGTAATGGCGATGAATCAGTGACAGGTTAAAAATAAAGGAATCAATCAGTAATGGGCTAAAATTAGTCAAACAGTTACATTTCTACAATTTATTACATGAATGAAGGAATTAATGACTAAAATATGATAAATATGCTAGTTCCTTGTACAAATACTAATAATTACTTTTAATGGGATGAAACCTAAATAATGGTGTATCAATACCTTAGAATTTCTTATTACATAAATGATAAATGGTTAAAAGCTTACATTTCTGTGCCAGAGTCTAAATTATAATACCAATGTTCCCAGTTAATTTCAAAGTCTATTCTCCCGTAGTCCATTCACGTGCTTTCTCTTATACTCCGTATTCTGCGGAGCAGAAGCTGGCGGAATACGGGATAAAACTGGGCTCTGTGAAGTTGGCTCTGACATCGAACATCGAAATTCGATATTCACCAGTTTGAATTTCGAGTTGAATATCGAGTTGAATTTCGAGTTGAATCCAAAGCTGCGAGGTCGATATTCACCGGAACTGATTTCGAGCTGGGTGTTTTGAATATCGAGCCAGCTCTGAGATCGATATTCGAGCAAGTTGGACATACGTATTTGAATTTCGAGCTGGGTTCTTTTGAATATCGAGCCAGCTCTGAGATCGATATTCGCGAAGATTGAGATGTGCATTTGAATTTTGAGCTGGGGTGTTTTGAATATCGAGCCAGCTCTGAGATATATATTCGCGAAGATTGAGATGTGCATTTGAATTTCGAGCTGGGTTGTTTTGAATATCGAGCCAGCTGTGAGATCGATATTCGCGCAAATTGAGATGTGCATTTGAATTTCGAGCTGGGTTGTTTTGAACATAGAGCCAGCTCTGAGATCGATATTCGACTACAAGATGGTAAATGCAATGCGAATTTCGAGCTGGGTGTTTTAAATATCGAACCAGCTCTGAGATCGATATTCGCGCAGATTGAGATGTGCATTTGAATTTCGAGCTGGGTTATTTTGAATATCGAGCCAGCTCTGAGATCGATATTCGCGAAGATTGAAATGTGCATTTGAATTTCGAGCTGGGTTGTTTTGAACATAGAGCCAGCTCTGAGATCGATATTCGACTACAAGATGGTAAATGCAATGCGAATTTCGAGCTGGGTGTTTTAAATATCGAACCAGCTCTGAGATCGATATTCGCGCAGATTGAGATGTGCATTTGAATTTCGAGCTGGGGTATTTTGAATATCGAGCCAGCTCTGAGATCGATATTCGCGAAGATTGAGATGTGCATTTGAATTTCGAGCTGGGTTGTTTTGAATATCGAGCCAGCTGTGAGATCGATATTCGCGCAAAATTGAGATGTGCATTTGAATTTCGAGCTGGGGTTGTTTTGAATATCGAGCCAGCTCTGAGATCGATATTCGCACAAATTGAGATGTGCATTTGAATTTCGAGCTGGGTTGTTTTGAATATCGAGCCAGCTCTGAGATCGATATTCGCGCAAATTGAGATGTGCATTTGAATTTCGAGCTGGGTTGTTTTGAATATCGAGCCAGCTCTGAGATCGATATTCGCGAAGATTGAGATGTGCATTTGAATTTCGAGCTGGGTGTTTTGAATATCGAGCCAGCTCTGAGATCGATATTCGAACAGGTTGGACATACGTATTTGAATTTCGAGCTGGGTTCTTTTGAATATCGAGCCAGCTCTGAGATCGATATTCGCGAAGATTGAGATGTGCATTTGAATTTCGAGCTGGGTTCTTTTGAATATCGAGCCAGCTCTGAGATCGATATTCGCGAAGATTGAGATGTGCATTTGAATTTCGAGCTGGGGTGTTTTGAATATCGAGCCAGCTCTGAGATCGATATTCGCGAAGATTGAGATGTGCATTTGAATTTCGAGCTGGGTTGTTTTGAATATCGAGCCAGCTCTGAGATCAATATTCGACTACAAGATGGTAAATGCAATGCGAATTTCGAGCTGGGTGTTTTGAATATCGATCCAGCTCTGAGATAGATATTCGAGCAGGTTGGACATACGTATTTGAATTTCGAGCTGGGTTCTTTTGAATATCGAGCAGCTTCTGAGATCGATATTCGCGAAGATTGAGATGTGCATTTGAATTTCGAGCTGTGTTGTTTTGAATATCGAGCCAGCTCTGAGATCGATATTCGCGCAAATTGAGATGTGCATTTGAATTTCGAGCTGGGTTGTTTTGAATATCGAGCAGCTCTGAGATCGAGTATTCGACTACAAGATGGTAAATGCAATGCGAATTTCGAGCTGGGTGTTTTGATATCGAGCAGCTCTGAGATCGATATTCGAGCAGGTTGGACATACGTATTTGAATTTCGAGCTGGGTTCTTTTGAATATCGAGCAAGCTCTCAGATCGATATTCGCGCAAATTGAGATGTGCATTTGAATTTCGAGCTGGGTTGTTTTGAATATCGAGCCAGCTCTGAGATCGATATTCGAGTAGGTTGGACATACGTATTTGAATTTCGAGCTGGGTTCATTTGAATATCGAGCCAGCTCTGAGATCGATATTCGCGAAGATTGAGATGTGCATTTGAATTTCGAGCTGGGGTGTTTTGAATATCGAGCCAGCTCTGAGATCGATATTCGCGAAGATTGAGATGTGCATTTGAATTTCGAGCTGGGTTGTTTTGAATATCGAGCCAGCTCTGAGATCGATATTCGCGCAAATTGAGATGTGCATTTGAATTTCGAGCTGGGTTGTTTTCAATATCGAGCCAGCTCTGAGATCGATATTCGACTACAAGATGGTAAATGCAATGCGAATTTCGAGCTGGGTGTTTGAATATCGAGCCAGCTCTGAGATCGATATTCGAGCAGGTTGGACATACGTATTTGAATTTCGAGCTGGGTTCTTTTGAATATCGAGCCAGCTCTGAGATCGATATTCGCGCAGATTGAGATGTGCATTTGAATTTCGAGCTGGGGTGTTTTGAATATCGAGCCAGCTCTGAGATCGATATTCGCGAAGATTGAGATGTGCATTTGAATTTCGAGCTGGGGTGTTTTGAATATCGAGCCAGCTCTGAGATCGATATTCGCGAAGATTGAGATGTGCATTTGAATTTCGAGCTGGGTTGTTTTGAATATCGAGCCAGCTGTGAGATCGATATTCGCGCAAATTGAGATGTGCATTTGAATTTCGAGCTGGGTTGTTTTCAATATCGAGCCAGCTCTGAGATCGATATTCGACTACAAGATGGTAAATGCAATGCGAATTTCGAGCTGGGTGTTTTGAATATCGAGCCAGCTCTGAGATCGATATTCGAGCAGGTTGGACATAAGTATATGAATTTCGAGCTGGGTTCTTTTGAATATCGAGCCAGCTCTGAGATCGATATACGCGCATACTGAGATGTGCATTTGAATTTCGAGCTGGGGTGTGTTGAATATCGAGCCAGCTCTGAGATCGATACTCGCGAAGATTGAGATGTGCATTTGAATTTCGAGCAGGGTTGTTTTGAATATCGAGCCAGCTGTGAGATCGATATTCGCGCAAGTTGAGATGTGCATTTGAATTTCGAGCTGGGTTGTTTTGAATATCGAGCCAGCTGTGAGATCGATATTCGCGCAAATTGAGATGTGCATTTGAATTTCGAGCTGGGTTGTTTTGAATATCGAGCCAGCTCTGAGATCGATATTCGAGCAGGTTGGACATACGTATTTAAATTTCGAGCTGGTTCTTTTGAATATCGAGCCAGCTCTGAGATCGATATTCGCGCAGATTGAGATGTGCATTTGAATTTCGAGCTGGGGTGTTTTGAATATCGAGCCGGCTCTGAGATCGATATTCGCGCAGATTGAGATGTGCATTTGAATTTCGAGCTGGGGTGTTTTGAATATCGAGCCAGCTCTGAGATCGATATTCGAGCAGGTTGGACATACGTATTTGAATTTCGAGCTGGGTTCTTTTGAATATCGAGCCAGCTCCGAGATCGATATTCGCGAAGATTGAGATGTGCATTTGAATTTCGAGCTGGGGTGTTTTGAATATCGAGCCAGCTCTGAGATCGATATTCGCGAAGATTGAGATGTGCATTTGAATTTCGAGCTGGGTTGTTTTGAATATCGAGCCAGCTCTGAGATCGATATTCGCGCAAATTGAGATGTGCATTTGAATTTCGAGCTGGGTTGTTTTGAATATCGAGCCAGCTCTGAGATTGATATTCGAGCAGGTTGGACATACGTATTTGAATTTCGAGCTGGTTCTTTTGAATATCGAGCCAGCTCTGAGATCGATATTCGCGCAAATTGAGATGTGCATTTGAATTTCGAGCTGGGTTGTTTTGAATATCGAGCCAGCTCTGAGATTGATATTCGAGCAGGTTGGACATACGTATTTGAATTTCGAGCTGGTTCTTTTGAATATCGAGCCAGTTCTGAGATGGATATTCGCGCAGATTGAGATGTGAATTTGAATTTCGAGCTGGGGTGTTTTGAATATCGAGCCAGCTCTGAGATCGATATTCGCGCAGATTGAGATGTGCAGTTGAATTTCGAGCTGGGGCGTAGAATGATATCGAGCCAGCTTGAGATCGATTTAGAATTCGCGCAGATGAGATGTGCAATTTGAATTTCGAGCTGGGTGTTTGAAGTTTTGAATATCGAGCCAGCTCTGAGATCAATATTCGACTACAAGATGGTAAATGCAATGCGAATTTCGAGCTGGGTGTTTTGAATATCGAGCTAGCTGGGTTGTTTTGAATATCGAGCCAGCTCTGAGATCAATATTCGATACAAGATGGTAAAGCAATCGAATTCGAGCTGGGTGTTTGAATATCGAGCCAGTCTGAGATCGATCGAGCAGTTTGGCATAGTATTTGAATTTCGAGTGGGTTCTTTTGATATCGAGCCAGCTCCGAGATCGATATTCGCGAAGATTGAGATGTGCATTTGAATTTCGAGCTGGGGTGTTTTTGAATATCGAGCCAGCTCTGAGATCGATATTCGCGAAGATTGAGATGTGCATTTGAATTTCGAGCTGGGTTGTTTTGAATATCGAGCCAGCTGTGAGAATCGATATTCGCGCAAATTGAGATGTGCATTTGATTTCGAGTGGTGTGTTTTGAATATCGAGCAGCTCTGAGATCGATATTCGAGGGTTGGACACGTATTTGAATTTCGAGCTGGTTCTTTTGAATATCGAGCCAGCTCTGAGATCGATATTCGCGCAGATTGAGATGTGCATTTGAATTTCGAGCTGGGGTGTTTTGAATATCGAGCCAGCTCCGAGATCGATATTCGAGCAGGTTGGACATACGTATTTGAATTTCGAGCTGGTTCTTTTGAATATCGAGCCAGCTCTGAGATCGATATTCGCGCAGATTGAGATGTGCATTTGAATTTCGAGCTGGGGTGTTTTGAATATCGAGTCAGCTCCGAGATCGATATACGCGCAGATTGAGATGTGCATTTGAATTTCGAGCTGGGTTGTTTTGAATATCGAGCCAGCTCTGAGATCGATATTCGAGCAGGTTGGACATACGTATTTGAATTTCGAGCTGGGTTCTTTTGAATATCGAGCCAGCTCTGAGATCGATATTCGCGAAAATTGAGATGTGAATTTGAATTTCGAGCTGGGTTGTTTTGAATATCGAGCCAGCTGTGAGATCGATATTCGCGCAAATTGAGATGTGCATTTGAATTTCGAGCTGGGTTGTTTTCAATATCCTGACAGCTCTGAGATCGATATTCGACTACAAGATGGTAAATGCAATGCGAATTTCGAGCTGGGTGTTTTGAATATCGAGCCAGCTCTGAGATCGATATTCGAGCAGGTTGGACATACGTATTTGAATTTCGAGCTGGGTTCTTTTGAATATCGAGCCAGCTCTGAGATCGATATTCGCGCAGATTGAGATGTGCATTTGAATTTCGAGCTGGGGTGTTTTGAATATCGAGCCAGCTCTGAGATCGATATTCGCGAACATTGAAATGTGCATTTGAATTTCGAGCTGGGTTGTTTTGAATATCGAGCCAGCTGTGAGATCGATATTCGCGCAAATTGAGATGTGCATTTGAATTTCGAACTGGGTTGTTTTCAATATCGAGCCAGCTCTGAGATCGATATTCGACTACAAGATGTAAATGCAATGCGAATTTCGAGCTGGGGTGTTTTGAATATCGAGCCGCTCAGCTCTGAGATCGATATTCGAGCAGAGCTTGAGCATACGTATTTGAATTTCGAGTTGGGTATTTTGAATATCGAGTCAGCTCCGAGATCGATATTCGACTACAATATTGCAAATGCAGTGCGAATTCGAGCTGGGTTGTTTTTGAATATCGAGCCAGCTCTGAAGAATCGATATTCGACTACAAAGATGGTAAAATGTAATTCCGTTTCGTGCTGGCTTGTTTTTAATTAAGTCCGACCACCTGAGATCGATCGATTAACAAGATGGTAAATGTAATTGCTAAATTTCGAGCTGGGGTGTTTTGAATTAATCGCGGAGCTCTGAGATTCGATATTCACTACATGATGGAAAAATGGAATGCGAATTTCCCAGCTTTGTTGTTTTGAATTTAACGAGCCAGCTCTGGGAATTAATATTCGAGCAGATTGGGCCAATATATTTGAATTTCCGAGCCTGGGGGTTTTGAATATCGAGCCACTCGAGATCGATAAACGAAACTACAATATTGCAAAAATTCATGGCGAATTTCGAGTGGTGGTGTTTTGGGAAATGGCCAACTCCCGAGATCGATATTCCGACAAGATTGGGAACCATGCGTATTTGAATTTCGAGCTGGGTTTGTTTTGAAATAATTCGAAGCCAGCTCCGAGACCGATATTCAACTACAATATTGCAAATGCAATGTGAATTTCCAGCTGGTGTGTTTTGAATATCGAGCCAGCTCTGCGATTGATATTCGAGCAGATTGGAGATGTGTGTTTGAAAATCGAGCTGGGTTGTTTTGAATGGAGACGTAAATTTGCATTTCGAGCTGGGTTGTTTTGAACATCGAGCCAGCTCCGAGATCTATATTGGACTGCAGGTGTCAATTAAATTGAATTT
>CM055281.1:57593287-57647249 GCA_029237695.1 Conchocele bisecta
ATGACCCGACATTGTAAGCAATCCTAGCTAGGTTTCGGATGGGGTCAATTTTTCCCAAACAAATCGTTTTTTGACTCCTCCCAACAACTCCTCTACCTTTTTCCCCCATAGACAAATCAATTTTTCGTAATAAAATCAATATTTGACCAAATTTCACGAAATACAAAGAAGGCTCATTCTTAAATTTTCCTTTAATTTAATACTATCGAAAAAAATATTGTTTTTGAATTGTTTACATGGCCGTAACATTTGGGCAGCTTTCGTGAAACAGACTATAGTATCTCCTAATTAGGAGATACTAACTTAAAGTCCATTTCACAATTAATAACACCTGTATATTACTACACCAAACAGCGTTGTCACGGACTTTACTGCCTACATGAAACGGAATACTTCCCTGTGATTGAGATAACGCTACATGTATGTGATTTGATATTTTTATTTCACAAATAACAATACCGTTACGTAGAAAACCGAAACACGCCGAATGCCTGAGTATATAGAGAATAGTAGGTTAGTGCCGTAAATAGGAAAAAATATCTGGCAAGGCTTAGAAAACGGGATGGGCGAGGCTCTGCCGAGCACATCCCGTTTCCGTGCCGCGCCAGATATTTTTTTCCATTCACTAACCTACTATTCTATTTATCCTGTCAACACCTAAAAATGGCTTTAAAATGCGAGAAAATAACCCCAGCCACCGCTGGTCGTATTGACTGGATATCAAAAATGTTTCACGGCACCGTGTTTCACGGCACATACGCACTGTGTTGACGGGATAAATACACTATACACAACGTGCAATACTATCATTGCATAACCCAACCTATGGAAACGTCCTGGTGCCAATGCTAAACTATATTTATCTCCTAATTACGAGATACTAACTCCTAATATTATGAATTAGTATCTCCTAATTAGGTGATACTAAGTCCATTTCACTTTTCAAATAACAATATGTTCATATTTAAATAATGACCTCTTTCGACTTCAATATACCAGCCCCTTTTGTTGACTATTTGTCGGTGTTTAATAGTTGAATATCAGTGATGTATAATGTATTTAAATCATTACGACATGCCATGTGAGTTTGTACGTAATAACATGTGCGATTTTTCAATGTTGTTGTTTTTTACAAAAATATCTTCAGTAAATTAAATTGGAAGTTGACAACATTTTCATAGCAAATGCGGAATCTTGCTATGGAAATGTCGTCAACTTTCGACGTCAAATGTCGACAGTACATGTATTTGTAAATGAGACACGCCATGCGATTTTGTACCTTAGAACATGTGCGATTTTTCAAGAAATATATTTACAGAAAATGTGATATTTTCTGTAAATGACGTCGATAGATGACGACATTTTCATAGCAAATGCGGAATTCCGCATTTGCTACAGAAATTTCGTCATCTTTCGAAGTCATTTGCGGAAAATATCGTAAATTTTGTAAATATTTTTCACGATCTTAGGTACAAAATCGCATGGCGTGTTTCAATTGTGTTTCATGAAAAATCGCATAATTATCTTCTAAGGCACATGCACGCATGGCTTGTGTCAATATTGTGGGCTAACCTGTACCCACTGTGAGACGACACGTGTTTCCAGTTCAAGGTACATACCATACAGAGGGACGAACGCGTTTAATGTGACAAAATGGACGACGTCTTACTAACCGCATTCATCGTGTTTTGCAGCTGTAAGTTTTATTTGTTTCATTGGAAATTGCATCAGTATTTTATCATTTATTAGGTTTGAGGCGGCTTTCAGCTGCGCCGAAAACCTATTGTATTCGTTGTTTTTTTTGTTTTTTTTGTTTGTTTTTTTTTATTCAGCCGTTCAGTCTACAGCCCAAACCGCTGGTCGGATCGACTTCAAATTTTGCATGCCGATTCGGATCATGTGTGAGCAGAGACTTAGAGATTTTCAGAAATATGTTAATGCCACTTTCCACGAAACCGGAAGTGACGTCATACTTTCTATAACTTCCTTATTTTCGAACCGATTTCAAAAGTTCTTTCTGCATTGGAAAGCTGACAGTTCTCGGCTATCTGGTCAAATAAGAGAGCTATAGGCATTTGAAGTTGAAAAATGTACATACTTTTCAACGATTTTGCCGAATTTTTGCCGAATTTCTGCTGATAACGGGTGGTCTTTACAAACGTTTTCCAATTTGTACAGTAAGGTCAGCAACATAATTTCTTGCCAGTGTGATAGGGGAGTGTCAGGCGCATAAAAGATGATAATTTTCAGAGTTCTATCTTGACTACTTCCGGTTCTATTGGATGTCAAAGATGAACGTCTTTTTTTTCAAGTTTTCAAAATAGAGCAAACGGATGTGACGTCAGCTTCGTTATTTATCAATAGATTTCAAAATTTCTTGCTGCGGTCGATATTCAGTCCTTTAGCTAAAAACTTTCCCGCTTTGTGCACGGCCTATGGTGAAAAACAAACGAAAACTTCACTGGCGGAATATTGCACATATTTAATTTCCGTTTTAATAGGTATATTTACAAATGGCGTAAACTGCAATTTAAGGGCGATATCTATCGAAAAATAATCATCCGCTGACTTACGGGCTCCCTCCATCTACACCAAACCGCTGGTCAGATCGACTTCAAATTTTGCATGCCGATTCGGATCAAGTGTGAGCAGAGACTCAGAGATTTTCAGATATCTTTTAATGCTACTTTCCACGAAAACGGAAGTGACGTCATACTTCCTATAACTTATTCCTTATTTTCCAACCGATTTCAAGAATTCTTTTTGCATTGGAAAGCTGACAAAATTCTGTATCTCAAACTCGCTGACAGTTTTCGGCTATCTGCTCAAATAAAAGAGCTATATGCATTTGAAGTTGAAAAATGTACATACTTTTCAACGATTTTGCCGAATTTCGGCTGATAACGGGTGGTCTTTACAAACGTTTTCCAATTTGTACAGTACTATCAGCAACATAATTTCTGGCCATGGTGATAGGGCAGTGTCAGCCGCATGAAAGATGATAATTTTCAGAGCTATATCTTGACTACTTACGGCTCTATTCGATGTCAAAGATGAACGTATTTTTTCAAGTTTTCAAAATAGAGCAAACGGATGTGACGTCAGCTTCGTTATTTATCATTCGATTTCAATTGTTTTTGCTGTAGTCGATATTTCAGTCCTTTAGCTAAAACTTTGGCTGAGGATCGAACCCGGTATCCCTCGCTCCGAGTCCATCGCTCTACATCTAAGCTAACCGGTCCCACATCGGTGTGATGATGCGAACACAATAATGTTGGACTGTTCATTCTAAAACTTCAGAAATTCTTTTGCAACCGATAGTTTACACCTTGGGCTAAAGCTTAGTTACACATGAAATCAATGTTTGAGGCTCAAACCGTTGATGCAGCTCAAGCTGCTCTAGTTTTATATTATTTTTCATAGCGCATTTGCAGTTTGGATTTTTTTAGCCATACGAATACACTGATGAAGTTAACTATGGCATGTCAAACGTTGCTATATTACATATCTATTTTATTATTATTGTATGTTTGTTATTGTTATTCAATGTTTCGTTATTGTTATTGTTATTCAATGTTTCGTTATTGTTATTCAATGTTGCGTTATTGTTATTCTATACTTCGTTATTGTCATTGTATGTTCGATATTCTTATTCAATGTTTGTTATTGTTATTCAATGTTTCGTTATTGTTATTCAATGTTTAGTTATTGTTATGCAATGTTGCGTTATTGTTATTCTATGCTTCGTTATTGAAATTGTATGTTCGATATTCTTATTCAATGTTTCGTTATTATTATTCAATCTTTCGTTATTGTTATTCAATGTTTCGTTATTGTCATTGTATGTTCGGTATTCTTATTCAATGTTTCGTTATTGTTATTCAATGTTTCGTTATTGTTATTCAATGTTGCGTTATTGTTATTCTGTACTTGTCATTCGTATTGTATGTCATGTGATTGTATAATTATCTTGTTATTCTTATTCGATGTGTGCTATTTTTATCCTTCGGAATGATGTAATGCGTTTCTCTTTGTAACAAGGCATTTCATTTTCATAAACGAACGTAGAGCGCGTGTATTCCGAATCGAGGTTACAGTAAATGCTACCACAATATTGTCAAGAACAAGGAATGTCACACTTTCTCTTAGTTTACGACAGTTTTTGTAAGTACAAACATGTTCCGGAACCACTACACTGCACCAAAGGTGTACGCACAGTCGGCGAAGGCAAATCCCCTGGCCCATGATGGGGAGACATAATAAATATTCGGAACTTTTGAGAAGTAACTGGTTAGAAATATGTATTTTACTATATAGTTCATACATTTGTAACGCGTTACTTTACTTCACAAAAGTAACGCGTTAGAAACGGGACTTATGACACGACTAAACATTTTAGCGCCAATACCAGTGTCAGTCGAACGCCGCCATAAAATGCCTCTGTAAACTGAGTCAAACGCCTTTTTAAAATCGACAAAGGAACAGTATGTCGAGCGTTTTTCCTTAAAGAACTGGGGCCCGTTTCACTAAACTTCTTACGACTAAAATGTTCGTAAGTTCAAATTTAAGATCGTCTGTAAATGTTAATTATGGATTTACATTTATTGAGCTGTAAATCCAATAATTATTTACAAGAAAACATTGTTAATGTGAAATTTACAGACTATCATAATTTTGCAATTACGAACATTTTAGTCGTACGACGTTTAGTGAAACGGCCTCCGGAACAGAACAGAACAAAGCCTTTATTTGCAATATTCTCACACCACACAGTGGTATGTGAGTGCATACATGTACATACTAATTTGCATTATCAACAACAGCAACATGGCGAACAATAACTATGCATGCAAATATGTTGAAAACAGAATATACCAATACTTAAAGGTAAATCACGGTTAAAGTGTATGCGGCATTTTTTCTGTAGTTTATTACTTCCTTATAATGATTTATGCTTACTTTCCTCGAAATATTCACGTTTATACCTGTAATCCGCATTTTAATATCATACCTGAATACCTGTCGTTTTTTTTTATCCGATTTCCTGAAATGGCATTTGATTGGGTAAAGCCGCGTGACGTTACACCCAGTGAACACAGAAAATTATATACTGCCCGACAACGAAAATATGAGCGACTTTGAAAGCGATTTTGACAACACTTCTTATTCTTATGATGGTTCAAGCAGCGATGACGATCAGACCGACGTCCGTCCGTACCTGTACGAGCCGTTACATTGTAGTAGACGAAACTAACACTGGCCTCGCCGAATTGTCCGTAGAATAAGTCACGGAAAATCCCCACGAATTTGGCCGAAATTTCAGAATGGTAGGTATTTCTTTGCATTTTCGTTTAATATTCCAATAATATTGTGTTTAATTACATTAGACTACACGGATGTGCATACTACGCTGGTGGCATACCCCATAAACCCCGTTTTACCAGTCTTATTCACAAATACAGTTGTTATACGCAAACAATAAATAAGTACTAAACCTTGTATTTTCATGTGAGGCATGCACAATAAAGCAGACTGTCTAGACATACATACAAGTGTTGCCAAGTAACAAAACAGTTCAGTTGAATCGACCTTAAAGGTACAGGTACATACCTACGCAGTAGGCACAATATGTTCTTTATAGGAATTAAATACGTGTCTAATTGTGTCGCTATTCCACCAGTTCTAATATATACGAGTGCCCACTATACAAATATAATCATTTAGTAATATGTTTTTACTGATAATGACACGCGGTGGTATCAGGCTATTTTCATATGCAAATGATGCATATTTTTTAATTATTTATACTATAAATTAAATGAGTCACCTGAGAAAATAATATTTTCGACAGATTATAAAGTAAATTGTGTATGATCATTGCACATCAAACAATAAATACAGAGGTAAATAGTAATGTCAGTTAACATTTTAAGGAAACACGATTATCGCCCCTGATATCAGTGTGGAAATTTTGTTTGATATAAGAAGTATAATGATGACAATTATATCGTCGGGAAATGGTTAATGACTGTTTGTTTTACCCTAACAATGTCATATCTAACGAATGGACGAAAGAAATATGCCTCCCTATATTATAACCTGGCACGTGGGCATGTACCTTTAAACAGTTGGACATGCTGCTCTAACATGTACTTATTTCACGGATGCGGCGAAATCCTTTGATCTCAGCAGTGTGCTAACTGCCGGAGATCACTGTCTGGACCTGTCTGGTCCACTTCCCCCGGGTGTTAAGTATAAGTTAGATCACGGTTCGTCCGTATGTACGAGGAGATAATCCGCGAGCTTTAGCGAGCGGATTATCGCTCGTACATGCGGACAAACGTGATCTAACTTATTTATCTTATCCTCATGCACATACCTTGCACACGAGCTGTGTTAATACAGAAACAACACCCGGAAATGTGTCAAAGATGTGATAATTCACGGAGATACACTGTCTAGCGTGTGTTATATGCTTGAGATTAACGCCTATTCTACATGTCAGGATAACCTGCGCATGCGCAAATATCAGCAATCAATTAAGTAGAGCAATACCGGTGCGTAACCTTTAACATGACCCATTCATGATTGACAGGCTACAAGTGACTGGGCGACTTTCGGATCGATACCCCGAATATGAAGTTTCATGGCGATGTGTTACGAAAATACAAAAATACTATTAATTAGTGCTATGAAAATGCAAATAACACTAACAGCTCGTGGAGTGATATAATTGTTATAGAACCACGAACACCGTAGTCTGTGTTGGTTGTACACCGATTGCATGCAGACGTAGTAATCCAGCTTCGGTAAGATTGTGAACCAGATAACAGACGCCTGCTATATTTTTGTCATTTTTAACTGGTCACGTGACCGCAGGGTATTGTGGACATGTCTGCGGAAATGTAAATAAAAGTGGGGTACCCAAGAGGAATGGCTGGAATTAAATTGTGTAATTATAGTATTTGTATTAAACTTACAATAAATTCGACAAAATATATAATTTTATCTCAGGCTTTCGACGTATCCGTGCAATAAATTAGTTAGATAATGTCGTCTCGTTGAATATGGTTAGTTAACAGCGCGTGGGGGAATTTTTAATTTAAGGCGGCCGAAATACGTCTCGCCTACCGGCTCGACGATTTCCGGCCCCCAAAAGTTTCCCCATGCGCTGTTAACTAACCATATTCGACTCGAACACATTATCTAACTTATACTACACACGTGTCGTTATCAACTATCATTTGATTCCTCAGGAATCAGAAAGAAACGTTTATGGCTTGTGTCATTGTTTAACCCTTTGAACCCGAAAGCCCGCTATATCGGTTTATGCAAACAGTGCAGATTCAGATGAGCCGGCTCGTAACGAGCCGTCTCATCAGGATCTGCACTGTTTGAAAGTAATTTTAATATTTTGAGAACAACAAATACCCCCTTTTTATAAATGGAATAGTCTGAAAATCATTTTTGCGATGCTTGGATTGGTTGCAAAATTAACATATCACAGTCCATTTCAGTTTCTTAGGGGTGAAAGGGTTAATATCGTGTGCTAACCTGTAAAATAAAACACCGGTATCCACTGTGAGACGCCACGTGTTTCCAGTTCAAGGTACAGACCATACAGAAAGACGAACGCGAATAATGTGACAAAATGGACGACGTCTTACTAACCGCTTTCCTCGTATTTTGCAGCTGTAAGTTTTCTTCGTTTCATTGGAAATTGTATCGGTATGTTATAATTTATTTTATTTTATTTTTCATAGCGCATTTGCAGTTTTGATACGCAATACGAATTCACTGATGAAGTTAACGCGAATTTCCTGTCTGTACATGCCCACTCAGTAGGCACAAAATGTTCTTTATAGGAATTAAATAAGTGTATAATTGTGTCACTATTCCACAAGTTCTAAACATTACGAGTGCCCGCTATACAGATATAATAACTTAGTAATATTTATTTTGCTGATAGTGCGGTGGTAGCAGGCTATTGTCATATGCAAATGAGGCATGCTACTTTTTAATTATTTATACTAATTAAATGCGTCACCTGAAAACAAAAATATTTTCCACAGATTATTAAGTCTGATCATTGCACATCAACAAATGAATACAGATAATAAATAGTAATGTCCGTTAACATTTTAATGAAACGCAGTACTCCATTTGTTTGCCATTGAATTTCCATTGACGGTACCCCCATCCATACAGATGACATATGGGATTTGACCCAGTTAACATGGCCTAGGACGACCTTAGCTTTTGACAGGCCATTAAACACCATTACATAAATAAATTGTTCTGCCTCCTCTGCATAGTTCTCCATGTAAACAACATATATTTATTATGGCTTTGCTATGTATATTGACAAACTTGTATGTCCTTAGTTGTAATAAATATCTCACAATCATGTGCATGTGCCGCTTTTGTCAAAACGTTTGTACAAGGTTCGTCATCATGGTATAACTTTAATATTACTTGACGGATTGCTTCAATGTTTGGACACTTGATGCATGTGAACGTTGCGAACACGCTCATGCCGCCATTGACATGACTATGGCCTGTTTTACCTTCATATTATTGCGGAAACGCACTTTTTTTTCATAAGAAAAAGTTTGTACAAGTTTCTTCATCATGGTATAACTTTAATATTACTTGACCGATTGCTTGACGGATATCCTAGACAAAAGTAAATCACTTGAATCTAACGCAGGAAATGTCCTACGATTGGTTTCTGACTTTTCTGTAAAACAAATACGACTGATCTAAAATGAATTACTTTTTTAATCGAACGTAGGAAATTTCCTACGATCCGTTTCTGACTTTTCTGTAAAACAAATATGACTGATCTAAAATGAATTATTTTTTAGGTTTAATTGTTTGAAATTGCCTCCGTTCCATTCAAGTGATTTACTTTTGGATATTGTCAAAGTTGTATGTTTTGAATGTCAGTGTTAAATTTATTAACTTAGAGAACTTCGTCAATAAATCCTGGACAATAGTAAATCACTTGAATCGAACGTAGGACATTTCCTGCGATTGGTTTCTAAGTTTTCTGTAAAAGAAATACGACTGATATAAAATGAATGATTTTTAGGTTTAATTGTTTGAAATTGCCTCCGTCCCATTCAAGTGATTTACTTTTGGATATTGTCAAAGTTGTATGTTTTGAATGTCAGTGTTAAATTTATTAAAGTTAGAGAACTTCGTCAATAAATCCTGGACAAAAGTAAATCACTTGAATCGAACGTAGGAAATTTCCTGCGATTGGTTTCTAAGTTTTCTGTAAAAGAAATACGACTGATATAAAATGAATGATTTTTAGGTTTAATTGTGGGAAATTTCCTACGTTCAATTCAAGTGATATACATTTGGATATTGTCAAAGTTGTATGTTTTGAATTTCAGTGTTGAAATGTATTAACTTCAGGAACTTCGGCAATATATCCTATAATCCTAGACAAATGTAAATCACTTGAATCAAACGTAGGAAATTTCCTACGATCGGTTTCTGACTCGTCTGTAAAAGAAATTCGACTATTCTAAAATGAATTATTTTTAGGTGTAATTGTGGGAAATTTCCTACGTTCAAGTGAGTTATACTTCAACTTGGATATTGTCGAAGTTGTGTTTTGAATTATTGAAAGTCATTAACATAGAGAACTTTGTCAATATATCCTATATACTTTAAATCACTTGAATCGAACGTAGGAAATTTCCTACGATCGGTTTCTGACTTTTCTGTAAAAGAAATACGACTGATATAAAATTAATGATTTTTTAGATTTAATTTTGGGAAATTTCCTACGTTAAATTCAAGTGATGTACATTTGGATATTGTCAAAGTTGTATGTTTTGAATTTCAGTGTTGA
This sequence comes from Conchocele bisecta, assembly GCA_029237695.1. Taxonomy (NCBI): domain Eukaryota; kingdom Metazoa; phylum Mollusca; class Bivalvia; order Lucinida; family Thyasiridae; genus Conchocele; species Conchocele bisecta. The sequence continues at coordinate 57,603,156 of CM055281.1, forward strand.
AATTTATCAACTGAGAGAACTTCTTCAATATATCCTAGACAAATGTAAATCCTTGAATCAAACGTAGGAAATTTCCTACGATCGGTTTCTGACTTGTCTGTAAAACAAATGCGACTAAATCAATTATTTTTTAGGTTTAATTGTGGGGAATTTCCTACGTTCAATTCAAGTGAGTTATACTTGGATATTGTCGAAGTTGTGTTTTGAATTATTGAAATTCAGTAACATAGAGAATGTTGTCACTATTTCCTAGATACATTAAATCACTTGATTCGAACGTAGGAAATTTCCTACGATCAGTTTCTGACTTTTCTGTAAAACAAATATGACCGATCTAAAATGAATTATTTTTTAGATTTAATTGTGGGAAATTTCCTACGTTCAATTCAAGTGATGTACATTTGGATATTGTTAAAGTTGTATGTTTTGAATTTCAGTGTTAACTTTATTAACATAGAGAACTTCGTATATATATCCTGGACAAAAGCAAATCACTTGAATCGAACGTAGGAAATTTCCTACGATTGGTTTCTGACTTTTCTGTAAAAGAAATACGACTGATATAAAATGAATAACTCTTGAGTGATTTTTAGGTTTAATTGTGGGAAATTCCTACGTTCAATTCAGTGATGTACATTTGGATATTGTCAAAGTTGTATTTTTTGAATTTCAGTGTTGAAATTTATTAACTTCGAGAACTTCGGCAATATATCCTTGACAAATGTAAATCACTTGAATCGAACGTAGGAAATTTCCTACGATCGGTTTCTGTTGTTTCTGTAAAACAAATACGACTGATCACAGTTTTGTGAAATTTTTATGTTTTGAATCTCGGTGTTGAAAGTTACATGTATTTGACAATATATCCTGCACAAAAGTAAGTCACTTGAATGGAACGTAGGAAATTTCCTACTATCGGTTTCTGACTTTTCTGTAAATGAGGTTTAATTGTGGGAAATTTCCTACGTTCAATTAAATTGATGTACATTTGGATATTGTCAAAGTTGTATGTTTTGAATTTCAGTATTGAAATTTATTTGGAGAAGTTTAACAATATTTCCTAGACAAAAGTAAAACACCTAAATCGAACGTAGGAAATTTCCTACAATGAAAACAGATTAATCATCATGTTTAGTTCATTGTATTCGGATATTGTCGGAGTTGTATTTTTTGGCATTTCAGTGTCCAATTTGTAATTATTTTGTTAAATTGTACATTCTGTATTTCAATTGTGGGAAATTTCCCACAATCGAGTTTATATTTATTAAATTAATTTATTAAATAACACTGCCCATATTCCGTTGTTTGTTTTGCTGTCAATAACTACAAAAACCTGCAAATGGAGAGTTTCTAATGTAGGAAATTTCCTACAATGCCCACCAAAACTGCTAAAACCTGTAAATTATCAGTTTTTAGAGGCGAATTTGATGAGCTACCAATTTTCTAGTTTGACCACATTTCGACCCCAAAACTGCTCAAACGTGGAAATCAGTCGTGGCGAGAGAGCAAAAAAGTGAGCGAAAAAGGGATATGCTTGGGAAAATCCCTTTCTATTTGGTACTCTGTTAGTTATCACCCCTGATATCAGTATGGAAATTTACCTCTGATATGAAAGGTATACTAATCTATATGTGGGGTAATGGTGAATGAATGATTACTGTTTATTTTGCTAGAAAATCCACAGTATATACATATCTATCTGTCTCCCTATATTATTACCTACTGAGTGGGCCTGTACCTTTAAATTACAGACAGAAAATTCGGGTTATGATGAAGTATGCCTATATGAGACACGCAATGTGATTTTGTACTTCTGATATCTGCGTAATTTCATAAAATACGTTTACAAAATTTACAATATTTTCCGTAAAATTAATGGCGTCCAAAGTTGACAAGATTTGCAGGGTACATGCGGAGTTATATTCCGCGTGTACTCTGACATGTTAATACATTGAAACCAGGGTGTCCGGTTGAGAGATGTTCCATTGTAAATTAGGCATTTGATCTTTCTGACAATAATTTGCATGCTTTGTAATCATGAACATACATTAACTTCTGAGATCAATGACCAAGATACCCATGAAAAATAAGATCACAAATGTTATCATGGTGTTCGGTTAATAGAGGTTCCACTGTATTAATGTGACAATTTGTATCAGGGACAGGTGGGGTTGAGTATCAATAAATTAATTTCCTCTGGCCTGAATGCTTTGAAGTAAATGAAACAAAGATATGTTCTTTATAGTACTGTATGTGGCTACGAATTTGACATATACAATGTAACCCCATTATAATGCCATATTGCTATAAGCGAATGCGTTTCTGTACCATGTATGGTCACATAACCATATTCTCGAAATAGGTTTGTGTCTACTCTTCCACACGGTATACTTAAACCTAGGCTTTATTATTATTTATGATTTTTATTTGATTAATTGTGCGTATGTCCTAAACGGCAGACTGATAGTGAGAAGAACTAGTGTCTGTTCCACGTTTTGCTGCCGACGAACTTTTGACTATTAAACACATTAAATCTAAAATATATTTAAAAATAAGTACTTTTTCATCAATAACAAAAGTCACCCTCCCCCAAAAAAAATAATGTGATGAAATTCCATCAAATATTGATTTTATTGCGAAAAAACTATTTTCCTATGGGAATTTAACATGGGGACTACAAATAGATTTTTTTAAATGTTTTTTTTTTATTTGTGGACCGATTTTCAAAATATAGCTTTGTTTTCTTAGTTACATCATTTTCAAGCTATCTCTCCAGATTTCGGAGTCCGTTTCCAAATTATTCGTTTTTTGATCATGAAAGATAAAAAAACGAAAGAAGTTGGAAATTGCCTCACCATGTTAAATTCTCATAGGAAAATGTTTTTTTCGCAACAAAATCAATATTTGATGGAATTTCATCAAATTCATTTTTTTTGGGGAGGGAGACCTTTTTGTTATTGATAAAAAAGTACTTACTTTTAAATATTATTTACATTTAATGTGTTTAATAACCAAAAGTTCGTCGGCAGAAAAACGTGGAACAGACTGTACATGAAATTACTTAGTATGGTACTACAAAGCCTTCTGAGTGCATGCTCCGGGTGTATGCTCGGGGTTGGCGATTTCGAGTGGCATTTCACAGATTTGGTCGGTCGAACTTGCTGATGTCGAGCGTGGGAACGGTCCGTGTGCTCGGAGAGCTGGATATCACGGTACGGATCAGTCTGTGCATTAGCGCAGCCTCATCATGCACGCTGTACTCTCGAAATATATAAACCATACATGTAACTATTATAGGAATGAATGGCCTGTTTGTGAAATTTATCGGGGTATAAACTTGGAAAAGTCGCGGGAATACTGGACGAAGGCCGGAAGGCCTCGTCCAGTATTCCCGCGACTTTTCCACGTTTGTATCCCCGATAAATTCCACAAAAAGGCCATTCATTCCTTATAATTCCAGCAGTAGTATAGAGGGAGTCAAAATGATACCACCTAACGGTGGCATCATTTCTCCACCCTCTATACTACTCCACCACCCCCAAAAAATCAAAAAAATAGTTAACGATGAAATTGTCTCCCACCAACCACGAAATATTCAAAATTGGTGTCATAAATACATCATGTTGTTTTCACTCCCAATTGACCAGATAAAACAATAGTCTTAAAAAGGATTTATTTTTGACACCAATTTATGAATTTATTCTAATAAGTTTCTGATTTAAATGCGTCCTCGCGCAATAGTCTATATTCCAACACCATATTTTCCTCCTCCGATATAGCTAATTGATTCCGTAGATCAGCAATTAATTCTACCAGCTCTAGTCTACCACGTTCACCTGTAGCCACAGGGCAGCGTAGTTGCTTATGTCTACAAAGAGTTTGGGCACTAACGAATTTACAAGGGGCATCTGGGGCATTGAAATTGAGGGGGGACACAAGGAAACTTTCTACGTCTCGCTAGATGCCTTCGTAGATAGTCTTTACGCGTAAACGTTACACAACAAGTCTCACACTCCATTATATATGTATATGTTTATGTTTATATTCAATTGGTCGTAAAAAAAACATAATGTTTTCAAGACAATTGAACAGATAAATTTCATAGGTTATACAAAAGTATTACAGAAAATATGATAACGTCAGAAACTAGAGCAGAAATAGAAAGTGAGAAGAAAAGCCGAATCTCTAGGGATTACTTATAGTAAACGGTTGAGAGTTAGGGGGTTGACAAAGTTGATAAATGCCACAAAGAATGAGGCGTTTACGAAAATATGATAACGTCAGAAACTAGAGCAGAAATAGAAAGTTTGAGAAGAGAAGCCGAATCTCTAGGGATTACTTATAGTAAACGGTTTGGTTGAGAGGTTAGGGGGTTGACAAAGCTGATAAATGCCACAAAGAATGAGGCGTTTATGAAGCGGTTTACCCGCGCCTATAAAAGAGGGGCATTTAATGATATATCCAAAGCGGAGGAAGTTGGTAACAGAATTCAAAAAGAAAGTATTGCGGGGTTAAGGGCTAGTGTAATCAAACCTTCAAGCACAAATAATTTGTCCCAAATTAGACGCCAAAATAATAATAATAAAAAACTCATCGTTAGCGCGATAGTGGAAAAAGGTGAAGAAATATTGGGGGCTCACGATGAAAACATTGGAAAAGGTAGAAAATGGAAGACGGGTAGAATTACATTATCCTTTCGTAAAAACATTAACATTAACGAGTCTGAACGCATGTCCGATAAACTCGCTCCGTATCTAACAACCATTTTTATTTGAGATATTCATATTCTTACAGCTAGAACATATGGAGGAAATTAAAAATGGTAAAACCTAAAACTATAATATTTCACAAAAATCTCGGTGGTAGCGAACCACTATCATCAATGAAAACCGTTAAAAAATGGCTGTCAGATAAGGAGCAAACACGAATAATGTCCGATAAAATAGACAGACCGAATACAAAGTGGAAGTTTGTAAGATGGGTAGAGGTTTTTGTAAAGCTAATACAGGGTAGTAGGGGAATAGATTTGGGACTACAATCCAAAGAAGCGGCAGGAGGAGAACTTCCAGAATGGCTGAAGAATAAAAAAGGTATGTATTCTTTAGATAAGTATAATGACGACCTTTGTCTGTTCAGGTGTCTAGCTATGCATATGACAGATAAAAGACCCGACAGATGTACAGAAAAGGCGAAAGAACTTAGTAAGCAATATTTTGGTAGTAATGTGGTTTCACCAATTCCTTTTTCAGATCTGAAAAAGGTTGAAGAGTTTTTTAAATCGGTATAGAAGTATATCAACCCACCGAATGTAATGTATGGTGGTTGAAAAAGGTACCAGCACACTATAATGCAATAGGTAATAAACCAATGACAATAGGACTGTTTAATAATCACGCATTTCTGATAAAAAACCTTAAAAACCTATCTAAAATTTACGCCTGCGATAATTGCAAACAGAAATTCACGAAAGCGAGTAATATGAAGAGACACGGACCAAAATGTATGAAAGGTGAGACAAAAATAGTATGTGATGGTAATTATTTAGAGCGCCCGCGTTCGTCGTTCGAGAAAGCGTTTTACCCAAAAGGTTCTAAAAGTTATGGGGCGATCGATTGGATGTATTCTGTGGAAAAGCGGGAGGGAATTCACATTCACCACGAACAGTGCGGACACGGAGGTGAATGATGGATTTTAGGAGCTCCGGTAGATGGATACTGTCCAGAAACCAATACCGTATATCAATATCACGGCTGTTACTGGCACGGGTGTGAGATTCATGCAAAGCATAAAAAAGAAGAACGCGCATCCACAATGAGAAGAAGATTTATTTATTAGAAAAAGCAAAGAATTCAACCTAGTAGTTATGTGGGAATGCGAATTCCAAAGAACGGGTAAAGATATAAAGATCGGTTGTGCACTACTCTTTATCCATATCAGATAGTATACGATTTTATTTTGAGGCGTATCTCCAGCCAGAAGTTGAAACTACCGGTAATAGTTTAGAGTACGAAGCTGAGCACGTTCCGGCAAGCGTTAGTATAGGAGATAATTTCTCAGGAACAGTAACTCATATTTGTGATAAAGATCCCGCAAAACTTATAGAAAAATTCGTAGAAGATTTGAAAGTCAGGGGAAAAGCATAAGAGAAGAAGTGTGGTCAAGATATAAGTTTAATACGGAATATTTACGTAAAAACCAAATCGCCAAGATCGAACAGTGGATAGAGCAAGTACCGGTTATAGGTTTTAACAGCAGTAAGTACGTATATAAACTTAATAAAAGAAATACCTAGTAGGCGAACTGACATCAACAACAAAGAAAGTAATGGTCGGAAAACGTGCAAACTCAACAATATTTCTATTTACTCAGAATTTAGATTTCTTGATGTAATACTTTATCTAGGACCTGGTGTAAGTTATGATAGTTGGATAAAAGCCTACGACTGCAAAGGACAGAAATCTTTCTTTCCTTATGAGTGGTTCGATTCTCCAGACAAACTGGATTACCCAGGACTACCCGATATAGAGAATTGGTATTCCAAACTATCTGGGAAAATGTTAATAGATGAAACAGAATTAAGTAAATGTCGTAGAATTTTCGAAGAAAATAATATGAAAACTTTCAGAGATTGGTTGAAATATTATAACGATTTAGATGTAGCACCGTTCCTAGAAGCGGTGGAAAAAATGTGTGAATTTTATAAACACAGAGGTGTGGATATTTCAAAGATGCGGTAACACTACCTGGAGTAGCTATACAATATTTATTGAGAGGAACCATTAAAGAACAATAAAAATCTTCAAAGACGATTATACCGGAGGATGTCTATATGCACCAAAAGAAGAAACATACGAAATGATGAAGGACGCTCTAGTTGGTGGGTCCATCAATAGTATTTACACGCTATGCAGAAGCCGGTGTTTCCAATATTAGATCAAATGAAAGTAACAAACCTTGCAAGGCTGTTTTGGGGTACGATGCAAACGCGTTATATTTATCTACGTTAAATAAAGAGATGCCGTGTGGGAGAGAAACTATACACCATATAGAATATCCCACATAACCCTAAATTTATTAAAAAGTTTTGTAAAAGAGTTTTATCTGGAGACTGGTTTGGGTTTGCGGAGGTGGATATAGAAGTTCCACACAACTTAAAACATAAGTTTTCTGAAATGTCCCCAATATTTATAAACAGAGAAGTAGAGGTTGATGAAGTTCCCACACACAGTTAAAATATTTGGAAGATACTGGAGAACTAGAGGAAATGGAAGAAATTGGTGGATCTATGACCGCCACTAAAGTATTGCTGTACGCGCCACTGTTGAAATGGTATTTAAAACACGGCCTAGAAATAACGGGAGTTCATCGTGTTATAGATTATATTAGTGGTAAACCCTTCGAATGGTTCGCAAAAGAAGTTACAGCCGCAAGACGAACAGGCGATGTAGAACCAAATAAGAAACCAGTAGCCGACATAATGAAATTATTAGGAAACTCGTGTTGTGGAAAAATGATAGAGGCAACGGAGAGACATTTAAATACGACATATACACAAGACGAAAAACTGTGTTGACAAAGCATTAAGATCTGCATTCTTTGATGATTTGGAAGAGATAGGATATGCGTACGAAATATCTTCAAGAAAACCCAGGTGTGCGCTAAAGAGACCATTCCATTGTGGAATAGCGGTTTATCAACTAGCTAAATTGAGAATGTTGAATTTTACTACGAATTTCTAGATAAATACATAAAAAGAGAAGACTTTGAATTAATACAGATGGATACAGATAGTATGTATAGGAGTTAGTGGAAAAACGATAGAGGAATTGATTAGACCTAACTTACTAGACGAGTTGTTTGAAAAAGAAAAAAATAAATAAATGGTTGGCTTAGGGATAAATGGAGCGAAATGAGAGCCCGGACTTTTCAAAATGGAATTTAGCGGGGGGGATAGGGCGATTGCGTTATCTAGTAAGTGTTATTTCGTAGAGAAAAATTAATTTCACTAAAGATAAAATTTGGAACAAATTTAAATTAAAAATTAATAAAAACTCTGCGAAAGGAATGTCCAAGAGAACTAACAATTTAAAATTGGGATAGATATAAACGAGTACTAAGTGAAAAAACTACAAGAGATGGAAAACACATTATAAAGATGTAGCGCAAAATAGAGGATTTAAAATGAAAGACGGTTTTCGTTATGAAAAACGTACTGTCAACAAAAATTAGGACTCTCGGCATACTAACGATAAAAGACGCGTGTTACCAGACGGAATACATACCGAACATCTCTAAAGAATCTTACGATACCGGGGGTAGCTGGGTGTCAGAAGGCACCATAAGAAGTTACTTCGCGAACAAAACCTCGAGATGGAACCATCAGTCAAATAAATAATAGAGCAACGGGTCATCATTGGTTTGGTAATAGAGCGATCCAGATGATATACATTCATTGACCACACTGGATCAGTCGCGCGGCGGCTGCCACCTTCGAGCTCTCCCGTTGTTATAGAGGTACCGGACGTCAATATCTGATGGAAGTCGCTGCTCCTCTAAACCAACAGGGTCGCCCGCGCGAGACGGCAGAGGGCTTGCTTCGTCACCCTTTTAAACTTGATAGCATCTACAGGCTTTCTTACCTATCAATCATGGTCCACCTCTCCGTTCAGTGTGGAGACCACGGCGGGCAGTCTGGCCACCCACTCGGTCGATCGCGAATGAGGGTCTAACAAGTTCTTTAGCGTATTGGTGTCCGAACAGTCTCTCCAGCCAGGGTTCGATTGAAGCGTTCCACGATCCCCTGGTCCCGGTGGATGTTGACGCGGCCGCGTCTGATAGAAACTTTATGCTTAGACAATGATGATGAGACCGCGCCCATGAACTCGCGGGCCGGGATCGACCTGGAGAAGATTCGGCCATTTGAGAGGACTCCTCTTATTATAATTCGGGAAAGAGCCTCGGCCACTTCCATTAGACTCTTTAGTGACCAACGGCTCAGCCCCCTTGTAACGACTCGCTTACGTCAACGATTGTCAGTGCGACTTGTACGTTTTGCGACCACCGACGCGATCGTGAGGGAGAAACAGGAGATCCGCTTGGTGAACTTGGTTCGGCACCGGAACGTCGAATTTTGGGGGGGCGCGGAATATTGTGAGGCGCGGGTAATAGATCTGCCAGATGGCCTGTTTCTCTTTGAGCCATTCCTTGACAGCGTTTTCTGAAACCTTGGTCGCCGCCGCGAGGTTCTTGATGGCCGCGAGTCCCTTCCAGTAGCCGCGTGGACTATAGTATGTATTCGACAGCTTGCGCGTTAGTTTGGTAATCAAGTTTGGGGCGCGTGTTCATCGTATGCGAAGTATTCTAATATATCGGACAATCTCCAACATGCCCTCGCCAGTTCGTCCGGTAATAATAAACCTTTGTTGGAAGTACAATTGCGATTGTCGCTGCAGCCCCAATCGCGTTTGGGTTGGAACAGGAGAGGGAATCTAATTCATCCAATCTCCCAGGATTGGTGGAAGGAATCTAACATCCGCTTTGGCGAAAAGGGTGGTCCGCTTTTCGTCCTCGAGACAATCTCGGGCCAGACGAATCATACTCTTTGCACCAGGTAAACGATGTTTTTGGGCAGTGTAGCCTACATCAATCATAGCGTTATAAAGTTCGTCAACTAACATCGTTCTATTATATATATATATTTATAAAAAAAAAAAATGTTTTAATTAATTAATTTAAAATCTCGATTGAATATAAATAGCCGGCGAACCCCACCCACCACACCCATTCCCACGATGATGAACGCGATCTCGCGGTCCTTTTGGGGCTCTGACGGTACATAGAAAATCTGAAAGTTGGGGCTCGGGATCCATTGGATCGAGATTTTGTGCGGATATGCCAGCGCGTACTCGCGGTTGGCTTATTCAACGTTCTGAAAAGTTTGCGCGGTCGTGATTTTTCGCGGCGAAGCTCTTCATGACCCGAGTCCAGATGGGCCGGGGGTTAGTTTTTTCGACCATGTTCACCTTTGCGCTATTGAGTTGTTCTACAGCTAAATCATGACGCTACGCTCCTCATCCACGTTCGAGCTTTTCATTTTAGAGAATATAAAGTTGCTAAGCTACCGCTGAACGCCAATGCGTTTACAAGCGCACCAACCTACTATTACTGCGATTGAAGCCATTTATTTCCATATATTAACTGGTAGAAATTCCAGCTTTAACTAGATTAATCTCGGGTCCAAACTGCGGCCGCTACATCTAAGGTCGCGAGCCCTACGTCCTCTCACAGTAAAGTCCAATTTGGGAGCGGTTCCTCCTAGGGTCATCTTTGATAGTCGAGCATACCCGATACTGAAACCCGATATCACCACGGCGTGATAAAGCGCATTCACTAACAATTTTACCATCTGTTCAAGCCATTGTTATAATTATTGCATATAAAATGGGTCGCGATCAATGTTTAAATGGGGCGCATCCATTCAACATTGTTGATGATTGGTGTTTCGTAACTTTCTTCTGAACACTGGCTGGTTTGTTTTTTGGGGTATTTCCAAACGCACAGGGCACCAACAACTGCCAGACCACCACCAACCAACCCAACTCCAATTCACGAATTTGGGTTCAGCCCAACTCCAACCCCAATTCGTGAATTGGGTGACAAATTCTTTGAATTTGAGTGTGCTTCCAATTCGTGAATTGGGGGTGTTGTTGTACTCAACTCTGTATTCAGATGTTTTGCTGTCTCCGTCCCCAATCTCGATTGGAGTTTAGCCTCTCGAAGCTCGGCGAGTATTTTATCTTGTTTAACTTTTCGGGCGGTGGCAGACCGCCGGCCCGCCCCAGCTGCCTGTCTTTTGGATTTTTTATATGCGGTATGTCATCCAGTGGCGGAGTAACACTCTGGTTCGATTGTGTTGGAGCAATCTGGTTCAACTCACCGTCACTCTCGTGGGTGTGTCTTGTGTCATCATTTTCAAAATTAATATTAGAGCTTATAGTTCGTGGGCATATATGTCCTCCAATTGACAGTGTTTACCCGTGGTCAACGCGGTTGTTAGTGGAGCTAAGTACATTCCAAACTTGTGATAATTGATGCAAGCATGCAGTTCTAAGAGTGTGTCCTATAAAAGGGTCAGTCTCTAGATCGTGAATTCAACCCTTCGGTGTTTGGTATAGGGAGAAGTCTACTAACGGCTGGTAGCGTTACAAATGAATAGCCGCCGATCCAAGAGTTTTTGTCATCTCTGCTCCCAATTTGGATTCGTATCGCGCATACATTTTATCGATCTCCGCATCTGACATCTTTATCCACCTGAAAAACTGATGAGACGCCTACCGAGATAATGCTCCGATTGTACCCCCAGCAACCAGCGCAGCTAGCCGCTCTCGTCGCGCCGCATTTTCATTTTCATTCGGAGTCGTTGCACTCAACCCAGATCCCGATTGCTCTGTCGGATCATTATTGTTGGCAGTCGGAGTTGAGGTTTCTTCTATTTAGCTGATCGAGAAGTTCGTCGCAGTTCATTTTTCTTAAAATTAATTTAACTATTCTAACAACTCTCATCACTTTAACATATTTATTTAATTTTTTCAAAATTTTTTAAAATTATTTTAAAATAATAAATGCGCCACCACCCGATACTTATGCTCGCAACAAAGCTCGCAGCGGAGCACCAATTGTTAACATTGTTGTTCAGTATTTGTCAGTATTTGTTCAGCATTTGTTCAGCATTATTCAGCATTTGTTCAGCATTATTCAGCATTTGTTCAGCAATTGCTAAGCATTGCAATAGCTTATTACTTTGCAATTTTCCTAATTTTATAATTTTCCTAATTTTTTCAAAATTATTAATTATTAAATAAATCGTTAGATTTAGTTGATAACATTTAATAAGCAGTTGGTTTGATCAGTCTTTAGCAGAAGCTTGGCGTGCTTAGTTTTCGAAAGTATCTGTCGAACCTCCAGGCGCTCCTCGCGCGTTGGGATAACGTCATTCTCTCGAAGACAGTCATCGAATGAGTCTCGGTCCTTGCAGTGAAAGAGGGCGACCCATTTCGTTTGCTCGCGCAGATCCTTGAGGACGGCGTTGTATTTTTGAGATTGATATCCATACGCTTTGCCTCGCATGGCGGCCAGAAAATGCGAGCTCGGAGAGCATGTCCTTCTTTTTGGTCATCGCCGCCTTGCTGAGCAATCGTCAATCACGTTATAGGGTGGGCTCGACCTGAAATATTTGGTATAAACCACGCAACCAATCGTGAAGCCTATCACCGGGGTCAATAACGTATACCTCAGGGTGGGTCTGGTCCATATCCACCGGGCACCTCTGATAAGTATCGTTGTGCCGCACAGTGGGACATAGGATCACCAATGTGACGAAAGGCAATCGCGGTAAGGATCCCTCGAGTAAGTCGAGGATGAAAACCGTTTTGTTTTTCCTTTTTCCACATCCTGTCTGGCCCACTCAATATTATGGCATTGATGTGAGTTCATCTCCAATCGTTGAATTGGTATTTGATTGCTAGATTTCTTTTATTTTTTTTCATTATGTAATAATACAAATCGTTGTTAGATGATTTCTTAAGGGGGTTTTTTCAAAATTATGTATTAATAAATCGTTAGAATGATTTTTTTCATTAAATCAGTAGATCGCAGATACGTATCGACCATCTTCGATGTGAGTTGTGCGTCTGTAATTATATATAAGTACTACGTTCATGGAAAGGCCCGGCTCCGTCCGCCTCTTTTGGTTTATCTGGATCGTCACATACATTCCCTCACTAGCGTTCTCAACTTGGCGTCCGCTACCGTGTATTTGGTCATCGTCGCTGGCTCGCATGTCTAGCCATATACGCGTATTTGGTATTCAGGAACTCCGCGAGGGAGACGGCCGAGAGATTGCAGGTCTTTAGCAACTGCTGCAAACCTACCTGGAGAGCGCTTCTTAGATCCGGCAGCAAACTGCTTTCTTACTTCCATTCCCACTGCTGGTGCGCGCGAAGACCCGCGCTGTAGAGTTGATTGGGGACTCCCCCTCGATCGTCACCTCTACCTTCGTGATTTTTGGGGTTTATTAGAATCTGTCGGTTTTTTCTAGCCACCGAACGCGAACCGAGCATCCTCGAACAAACATCAGTTATACCTTTCATCGATCGGCGGGCGGGTAACGTTGACGTTAATATTCCACAATGTGTCGCTTTTGTTTTTTCGGCATCTTGCGATGGCGAAGAACTACTTGGTCGTAAAGTATGGCACGCGCCCGGCGTACTGGGTTCTGATCAATCGCGCTAGTTCGGGCATCGTGACCATGTCGTACTCCAGCGAAACATTATCGATCGTATACGTCGATAACTGGTCGGTGGCTATGATAACTCGGCCGTAGTCGTTGAACGTTAGTTCGTATTCGAGGCGGTCAGCCAAAGCACTCTGATAGTAGGGCATGTGACTCTCCAGCAACTCAAAGTCGAGCGGGATGTAGAAGCGGTTGCCGTTAAGCGCCCGCGACCGCGTTGTCACTCGCGTTGTTATCTGCCTTGTTAGCAGCCCCGATTCTAAGTTTGGTTACGTTCTTATTTTGCTGGTGTCAATACCTTGATAGACAGCGTTTTCAAGCTCGTTGTGACGTCTTCCACAGGTCCTGATAGCAATGGTAGACGTCGCTGTCATCGATCGACATCACCAATCATTACCAGAAATCTTATCATAGTCTTCTTGACTATGGCGCGACCCAGGTTCTGAACGACGGTTCGGTCCCGCGTCCGTCGACGTTAGCGAAATAGTGAAAGCGAGGCGAACAGTACCGGAACAATGACGTCGTTAGCTCCGATGGTTGGGAAGCGGACTAAGAGCTGCTGGTTCTGGTCGATCGTCGATGGGTTGTTCGGTAATAACGACACTCTGTCTCACGCCTTTTGCCCGAGGGGCTCACGCAGTCTGCGGTATGGATTGAGTTTGCGACCGTATTGACTCGAAGACATAATTAATTTTATTGAAACTAATTAAACCCGTATGGTTTTGTCTTTAATACATATTAATTTTAAGAAAATTATAAATATGGATGATTACATGGATGAAATCGGAAGAGACGATTTACCTCGATGGTGATGATGATAAACTTCGAGGATTCCCTCACGACACCCACCATAGAAACTCCAGTTCCAATCCAATCACAATTGGGTGACGCTACCACTAGTCAAAGTCAGGAATTACTTGAGGGAGCTGTAAACGACTACTACAACAATTTGGCAGCAGAAAAAGGTCTGGTCCCCTCTGTCGGTCGCGACTACTCCAAGTTCAAATTTATTAGCGGTAAATTGCGACTAAGAGCAGCACTAAATCTCCCATTAGTCAACACGAGGACCGGAAAACCCCTATCGCTAAACACCATTGCCGGATACCGGGGCGGTGGCCAACTCATAAGGGACGAACTAGGCTTCAACGGATTGGAAGAGGGGTAAAACAATTATACCGGCCCGCGCTGTAGAGGCCCTAAAGTCTACGACGAAACTATAGCGAAGACGGCCACCGCGATAGAAACGGTCGAGCTCAGCGAGGTCCCTAAAATAGCCACCGACGTTATTAACACGATGGAGACCACGTTCAGCGTGCAATCACAATTGGTAAAAATACTCAACGATTGACCCACCGTTACCTCTTCGAGAACTCCGTGGACTCGATAAGGCTCATACAAAACGGTCCGGGGCGAACTGGTCCTTAACCTCTCCAAACTCACGGCGCTGGATGAACATATCGCGCTAGAAGAAAGAAAAACTGGAGGAATGCCGGTGACGATAGAGAATTCTACCGAGCGGATCAACAAACTCCTGCGGTCTTTGCGGGATGAAAGAGAAGCTCGCTTGGAGGCCGCCTCGGCTAACCGTGAGGCTCTCCGCACACAAAATAAAAAGTCGGATCCGCGAATCAATCTCGAGGGTTCCTGCACGAGGACGACACTCGGTGAGCGTCTTCGCACTCTGTTCAGAGAGCAGGGCGTCACGATAGCAAGCATCCTCGTTGCTATCGTATGACTATATCGACCATAGTTCTAACTTTCACTGGTGGTGCGGCGCTACCACCCGCTCCAGCACCAGCACCAGCACCAGCACCCGGTGGAGCCAAGGAGTGGATAAAAAAACAACTAAAAGCCCTCGCCAGTCTTCTAGCTAAATTAGCTGGAAAGGCGGCTGCCGCACTACCTGGACTGATCGGAAGTATCGTTTCTTACTTGCTATCTATATTATCAAAAACGGCCGGATGGCTAGCCAAAAATACCTGGGCTTTAATCGTGGCAATCGCCGGTCTCCATTATTATCTGTCAGAGAGTTTCCTACAACCAAAGCGTAAATAATCCGATCGCCACGAGGGCGATGACGAGACCCAATTTCTCCTCCTCGTGTGTTGTGCTTCCAATTTCAACATTGTTGATGATTGTGTTTTTCCAATCGCGATTGGTCTGTTGATGGAACTCGATGGTGCATCCAATTTACGAATTGGGGTACTGGGTTCGATTTACGAATTGGGGGAGGTGTATCCATTTTGTGTTTTTATGAAATCGGTTCCACTGTGGGGGTGCGCTTGATGATATCCGTGTTCACGTTACCGTTGTGGCCGATTTTTGATTGGCGGTGGCGATTACGATATGATTATTGTAACCGTCAACGGGTCGTCTCGTAGTATCATATTGCTCGGCGCCATATAAAGACCTATTCCAAATACATAGTCTACTGGGGTGCTGGCATTCTGCAAAACGTCTTGATAATTCTGGATCGCCTTCTCCAGTCCACCCTAGCTGAGATGGCGTCCTCTACAAGTGCCAAAAAAAAAAAATTGTTTTTGTGCATCAAACGCTGTTCCCATGCCCAGTATAGAACTGCGAGTTTGCTTCTGTGCGCCGAGAATGGCCCAGACGTACGTGCGAATGGAGTCGTTGACGCGAGTAACCCCGGCCTGCGTGAACCCTAGACCCGTAACTAACATAAATGTACCCCACGCGTTCTGAACCTCAGCAGCCTGCTGTATGTAATCGACGTGAGCCAGTTTCGGAGGTAACATTTTACAAGAAAACACGCCACAGTGTCGACCTCCAGACACTTCCGTCCCGAAAGTCATAGTCGCGGGGTCAAAATTCCCGGCGTTCCGACTGACGATGTGGTCACCGGAGTGATCGTGTCTAAAATCAGTCTGTGTCCAATTCCCGGACTGGCCGTGAATGAGAACGTCCCCGAGGCCGGGGTGCTGGTAGGAAAATGCTTTCTGTCTCCAGTCCGCGTCTTTTGAAACGTAAAATTCGTTACACAGTCTTTCAAAGGCAAAGGCATACGGTTATATGTGTTGGAAATGGATCCCAGGCGTCGTCTTGAGGTAGTGAAATACCTAGTTCTTTGAGAATCCTCCTAATAGTATAATACACGTGAAAGTTGTAGACACTTCGGAGCATGACATTCTTGGATGTCAGATGGTCTTGATGTGAAACTCCACACCCGGCTGTTGCGCACCATACAGCGAAATTTATTTGGTTCTGCCAAAACTGCATCGGTGTTGCTTTCCAGCCGTTTACCACCTCCATCGTAGTAATCTTGGGCAACCTATATTGTTCAAAGATGTTAGGGAAGTTGGTGGCAAAGCCACTGTCCGGTCTAACCGTTACGGTTGGGTGTACAAGGCGGTTAACAACGTCTTTTTGTGTGTATTTACCTCCGACCGCGTACTTTACATTAGAGTTAAAGCTAAATGCTTTGGTATACCATTGAAAGATATTATTATGTTTGCTACTATAACTAATGTTCAAAAAGGGAGTTGTGAACTTCAAAAATTAATAGACAACTGCTGCGGAAAACGCCGGGTAGGCCTTAGATCAATCACCTTCACGGTTGGATGGCAGAATGTGGGAAGAGCGAATGGTTTTTACTATGTGAAGGATGGACTACAATTAGAAGTAAAGCTGCCTCACGGACTGTGGGGAATAAGACAGCTCAAAGATTTTGTCAACTCAGAGCTTGACGGTATAATCAACCTCACAGTATCGAATGCTACCGGGCTCGCAACAATGACCATCAGCAGTGATAATAAGGTAGTGGTCTCCCCGGGGTTGGGTATTCAACTCGGTTTTAGAGAGACATACTCCTCAAACAAAGGAGTGTTTACCCCGGGTGAGTACGTCGGTGATAAACCGGTGGACTTCACCTTCACGAAAACTCTCAGGGTGCACCTGGATCGGGTGAACACATCGTACAACACGATAGACGGATCCCCCAGCACATTACTGAAAACTGTGCCCGCCAGCGATTGTTTCTATGGCGAGACTGTAACGTTAGACTTCCCACACCCAGAGATGAAAGTTTTGGAATCGGGACACATCCACGAGTTGAAGATTTATATTCTTGATGATAAAGGGCGAGAGTTGAAGAACGATTACCCGATTTCGGTCGTCCTAGAAATTTCAAATTAATTAATTTTAAGAAAATTAGAATTAAACGCATGTTCGAATATATATTATCAACATTATGAGTATATACGGACCAGGTAGTTCTTCCGATTGGGTGACAAATTCAAATAATTTGGAACCTGCAGAAGGGGGATTCATCCCGACAGAGGGCGACTTTTTAACTACCCAAAAAACAAAGGCCTTGATTAATAGAACTATATCGAGGGCCACGGACGAGATTCACAAGAGTCTACTATCACAACTTAGAGAATATGCCCTGGCTGTGAATACACAAAGTCGTGAAGAAACGCATACGGAACTAAACGAACTAGGTAAAAAAATAACCAAATTTAGAAAAGAGGCCCGGTTGGGGATTGATAAAGTCCGAGAAGACCGTAAGGCTGACATTACGGAGGTTTATGATGCGTTGCGCTTAGAAGACTCTCTCAGCAAAGAAGCTACACTTGCTGAATTAGACGGAAAAATAATCGATTTTCGAAATGAGGCCACGTCGGGTATTGAGAAAGCACGAGAAGACCACCAGGCGGACCTTATGAAGGCTTTTATGAGGTTGCGCTCAGAGGACTCTCTCATCAGAGAAGCGGCACTTACTGAACTAGATAAAAAAATAACCAAATTTCGAAAAGAGACCCGGTCGGGTATTGATAAAGTCCGAGAAGACCACCAGTCTAACCTTGCAGAGGCCATTGCGGAGGCTTATGATGCGTTGCGCTTAGAGAACTCTCACAGTAAAGAATCGACACTTACCGAACTAGATGAAAAAATAGCCGAATTTATAAAAGAGACCAGGTCTGGGGTTGAGGGGGTCCGAGAAGACCACAAAGAGGCCATTGCGGAGGCTTATGGGCGTTACGCTCAGAGAACTCTCTCAACAGAGAAGCGGCACTTACTGACCTATATGAAAAAATAACCGAATTTAAAAAAGAGACCCGGTTTGATCTTGATGGAGTCCGAACGGGTATTGAGAAAGCCCGAAAAGACCACCAGGCGGACATTACGGAGGCTTATAGGGTGTTGCGCTCAGAGGACTCTCCCAACGGAGAAGCAGCACTTACTGAACTAGGAGAAAAAATAACAACAGAATTTAATTTAGAGAGACCCGAACGGTTATTGAGAAAGTCCGAGAAGACCACCAGGCGGCCCTTACGGAGGCTTATAGGGTGTTGCGCTCAGAGGATCGGACGGGGATTGCGGGATTAGGAACCCGAGTGGTTGAATCTATCCGCGCCATTGATGAATCACTTGTTGCGGTTGATGATAAAGTAAATCGAGTTCGTACTGAGGCATATAACGCAAACAATGCGCTTGCCGGAATAGTGCGAACAATGAAAACGCCAAAACGTGTCATAACTGTTTGGGCTGAGAAGCGGGGCCCATTGGTTGTGGCACTATGAATATTCGTTCGGTGCCAAAGCGAGTAATAAATATGGGGGATACACTATGACAGCTGCAGGTGAAGTTGTCCAAATGGCGGTCTGCTCGGTTAATGCTAATGGTAAACCTGTGGGCGCGGTCGCGATAAATATTGTAGTAGATGGGGAAGAACGGGGGGTTGGAGTCACTAAAATCTCTGGAGATAGTTCGACGGTGGTTTCGTTTGCCGGTGATGATCGAATTAGACTTTCCCAAGGTAGTGTTATTAACTTTGTTACGAAAATCGGTGACTCAGAGAGTTCTTCCACTATTGTCTCATTGTTAATTGAACTTATTGTGTAAATACTAATATATTGAAATAAATTTAACTATGAACGAATCACCGCTTCCAATTGTCAATACCGATCCACCAACACTGTATCCAACTCTCAATACCACTCCACCAACACTGTATTCAACTCTCAATACCACTCCACCAACACTGTATTCAATTAACGAAAAAAGTTCAGATTTTAGGTTGAATAATATCGTCGCTATGCAGGATATTTTAGTTAGAGAATGTGCAAATAGAAAAAGACACTCTAATAAATATAGGCGCGCGGCAAACATAGCTGAAGCATCTAGTACGGTTCTGGCAAGTGTTTCTGTGTTGTGTGGGGCGGGACCTGCTGCAACGCTATCTACAATTGTAATGATTCCACTTGCAGGGGTTTTGAGTGGAATTACCGTTTTATCTGGAACACTTTGTATGGTAATTAGGGCGGCGGTGGAAAACTCGAGAAAAAAAGTAGAAAACATGATAGAATATCCGTTCTCGCTAGGTCTAAGAAAAATAGCATCGACGTTATGGTGTCCAAAGCGTTGGCCGATAAGAAAATATCAAATTTAGAGTTTGAATCCGTGGTGGAAGAAATGGGGAGATATGAAGAATTAAAAAATGATATAAGGATCAAGGCGCGCGCCACCATGCCAAAAATTGAGTGTACTGATTGGGATAAATTTAGGGTAAAACTTGGAAATAAAGTCGGAGGAAATGTTACAGCACCATTATAAAAATAAAAAAAATTTAAAAAAAATTTAAAAAAAAGTAGTATAGAGGGAGTCAAAATGATACCACCCTCTATACTACTAAAAATAATAAAATAAAATAAAAAAAAAAAAATAAAATAAAAAAAAATAAAATAAAAATAATAATAAAAAAAAAAAAAAAAAATTCTTAATTTTCCTAATTTTTTCAAAATTATATTGGTGCAGTAAACAAATTTACATACCTATACAACATGTGTTTTTCACTGAGAATTATCGGCTCTGTTTACCTCGGCTATCAATTTACGCATGGGTCATAACCCGTGTAATTGAAACATTGTCGTTACAACATAAATTAATTACTATGTAATAATAGGGAGTGTTCAGCTTTAAATTATTAAAAAAAAATATAAAATTAATTATAAAATAACGAACCATCACATGTTTTCTTTCGCCAATAGGTATTAATAAATAATTATAATATGCACACCATTTGTATGTTGTATAGGAAACTGATGAGTATATATATGTTTGTTGACCTTACAACAATTGGTCTCATCTCGTGTGTGCTATGTTGTTGATCCGGTATGACGTCCGTCTCGTCTGTTTAATGGTAGCAGTCTATGCATATGTGTGTATTTGGCGATGTAATTGTGTAGCTCAAAGGTGCCGGCCTAAAAGATTTCTGCCTAAGAGCTTTGCAATTTCGGAAACCAAATTCACACATAGGCTCGTCTTACTTCGCTGGTTTCTCTTAATAGAGGAATTGGCAATGGGGTTCAAGGCGACCCAGAATGTGAGCCAACAGATGCGTGGGCTTAAGAAAGGTCCCAACACCCCAGTGGCTGGGTGCCGGCTAGAAATCTGCCCAGTCGCTGGGGGGTGTTGTGCACGAGTGGAGGCTTTTGTTATTTTTTTTTTTAATTTTTACAAATTATTAATATCTTTATACGCGATAGACCTAATCGTGTAATCTCTCTATAAAATGGACACCTAATTTACATGTTCATAACACGTGTAATTGGAACATTGTCGTCTGCTTATAACATAAATTAGTTCTGTTCAATAATTTTCAATTTCTTCTAATAATTTTCCAATTTCTTCGTTAAAAGCGATATTGTAGAAACGCATATCCGTAAACGAATCTTTGATTTTAAACTGTTTTATAAAATTAGTTTGATAATGTTTCGGTAGTGTTTTCTCCTATCCTATTTAGTCGCTTCATTATATAAATTTGATACTTATACCGGCGACATAATTGCCGGTTTAATATTGTAAATGCAACGTTTTTATCGCAGCGTAATAAATTACGCTGATATTTCATGTATTCGATATCACATAGTATTGTCATTTTACCGTGTTTTAATACTGTAGAAACAACAGCGTAAAATCCTTCATCCAAATCATTATAAACGTCCAATTCGTTGTGTATTTTATTATCCATTTTGTTATAATATTTTTTATTATAACCTATTAAATTTATATGTTCAATTGGGAGTGAAAACAACATGATGTATTTATGACACCAATTTTGAATATTTCGTGGTTGGTGGGAGACAATTTCATCGTTAACTATTTTTTTGATTTTTTGGGGGTGGTGGAGTAGTATAGAGGGTGGAGAAATGATGCCACCGTTAGGTGGTATCATTTTGACTCCCTCTATACTACTCCAGCATTTTCCGTTTTCTTAAGATTTATTTTAACTGCGCCTCACGGTTACGGAAATTAGTTCGGCGTGGGAGTTTACTGGAATATACATTTTGGACAGAGACTTGCTACGGGCCAATCAAATGTTAGGGAATTGTGTAAATATTTTTGTGCTGGAATTATTGTGATGTATTTGAATTATATAATTACATGTATACCAGTTGCGAATGGTCCAAATAGTCGAAGATCTCAATCAGTCTGCCGAAAGGGAACACGATGAATGGTCAAAAGGAAACACATGCAGCTACATGGTATTCACATCGTGGGCCAAAGTATAAGGCAAATGCATTATAGTTTGGCACGCATGTTGAATATGCATGTATTTACTAGTGAATCAATACATACTTCACCACTGTTTGTTTTGTGATAAATATTTTGTTGTATTATATTGTATGAGACACATTACCACTACAAAACCCAAGGTTGTGTAATCTATAGCAGATAAGAAAGCACTAGACACAGGGCCGTATGCAGGAATTAATTTATGGGGAGCGTTATCGATGGCGCGAAGGGCCAACAATGTTTTTTGCACATCCACGGACAGACCTCGTCAGATTAACCCTTTCACCACTAAGTAACTGGAATGGATTTTGATATGTTACTTTTACAACCAATCCAATCATCACAAAATGATTTTAAGACCCGTTTATTTATGAACGTGGGGTGTTTTTGTTCTCAAAATACATTCAATGTATTTGATTTGATATATATTTTCCAAACAGATCAATGTGAAAGGTCAATGTGATGTGCATAAATAAGGCCATAAAAGTCAGTGTGCGTAAATAAATGCAGCATTATCCCATACAATTTCAACTGACCCTGTCAAGGTCAATGTGAGCGCAAATAAATGCAAGTTATTGTGCACAATTTCTGAAAAATATTGTAAATTTTGTAAACGTATTTCATGAAATTACGCAGATGTTCGAAGGTACAAAATATGAGACACACCAGGGGCCCGTTTCACTAAACTTCTTGCGACTAAAATGTTCGTAAGTGCAAATTTAAGATCGTCTGTAAATTTCAATTTATGGATTTACATTTATTGAGCATAGGCTGCATTTGCAGCCTATGCTCAATAAATGTAAATCCAATAATTATTTATAAGAAAACAATGTCAATGTGAAATTTACAGACTATCATAATTTTGCACTTACGAACATTTTAGTCGTACGAAGTTTAGTGAAACGGCCCCCAGGTGATTTTGTACCTTCGGACACCTACGTAATGTCATGAAATACGTTTACACAATTTACATATTTTCCGTGAATGGAGTCCAAAGTTGACAAGATTTTCATGGTACTCTGAAAATTTTGTCAACTTTTGAATTTATTTATCAAAAACATTGTAATTTTTGTAAACGTATTTCATGAAAACGTATTTCATTTTGCAGATGTGCGTTTTATCATAAAAAATATTTGCAAAAAATGTGATATTCTTCGTAAATTTTCAGGAAGAAATCGCTTATCTCATAAGGTACACAAATCAATGTACAGTGGGATCGCGTGGTTTCCGAACGACATTATCAGAAATGACGTAATCGTTGAATTAATTGTTTTTACAGTAGATTATCTTTAAAAGTATTGCTGATAAACTGCCGGATTTCAGTTTGATGATAAATAGCGCACCAAAAACGTTGATTTACATGTCTTATGGTTGTTCATATATAGTTCTTTGGATAACGTTATAACTGGCACGAAAAGTCGAGTACTCTTTATGTCTCATATTCACATGCTGTTGATTTTATTTGTACATTGGAACCGCTCTAAAACGGACACCCAGGGTGTCCGTTTTAGAGAGGTTCCAATGTAAAATGGACATATGACTACTTCAAGACACGCGTGGATACTTTGAGATCACGAACAGTTATTATCATCGGAGATAAGTGGCAATGAACCCGATCAGAATTAATTAGAACTAACATTTCTCAGTGTCCGGTTTAGAGAGGTTCGTCAGTATTGACAGAACCCGACTCGAAACTATTAGATCAAAGCTGGGTCGAAGATATATGTGTGGTTCATCAAGGCAAACCGTTCCTTAAAGTAATCGGTCCGCAATAATACAATTAAAGGTATATACAACATGTTATTTATATCAGAGACATCATCTGACGCATTTTCTGGCAAAATAAACATTCATTCACCATTACCCCACGTATTGATTGGCATTGCTATACATTTTATATCAGACTTAAATGTCCACACTGACATCAGGGGCGATAACCGTGTTTCTTTAAAATGTTAACGGACATTACTACATGTATTTGTTCTCTGTATTTATTTTTTGATGTGCTTTGATCATACTTTATAATCTGTCGAAAATATTTGTTGCGCCATATTTCATCAAAGTCCGTTGCATATTAAGGAAAATATCAAAATATACTTCCTTTGGAGTGAGCGACGTTGTTGTTGTTGTAACCACGTGAGCATGCACCTTGTACCTAGTGTTGTGCAATATCGAGTAGCATGGGAAATGGGGGCTGAGTGACGGTGCGAGCCCTTGGACGGCGAGGGGCGTGGGACTTCCCTTGGGCTCGCTGAGAGAGGTGCATTCGTCCCCCCCCCCCACCCCCGCCCTCCCTGTTTGCTGGACTACTTTAAACCCCCCTTGCGAGTTCGCACCATTTAGTATTCTCTAACCTACAGGCGGTTTGTCCCGGTCGGCTGACACGAGCTTCCTACGGACGACAATCGACCATCATTTTGTGAACATCCGTCACCACACGGCGGGCTCGACCTACAAGAATGCAGCCAAGGAGTTCATTAAGGCGAAATTTACACGGTTTGGTCTTGTAACAGAGGAACATAACTTCCAAAATGCACAACAGGTATATAGAGACTACTAGTCTAGTGTTACGAAAAGTCATGCCAATACATTCATGGCGGAGTCTGCCCGTGTTATCCTCGAAACACACGACCATGGCTTCCAAAATGCGCAACTTGTATATCGAATACCGGTATAGCGTTACAACAAAGTCACTCCAATATAAGGTTTGATCATGTCCAGCCGTGTGCAAACGTTTGATGTGGCCCGAGGGAACTGTTTGAAACCCAAGGCCGCAGGCCGCGGGTTCAAACAGTTCCCGAGGGCCACAGCAAACGTTTGCACACGGCTGGACATGATCAAACGTTATTGTTACATTTCCAACAAAAAACTGATGTAATTTGTGCATTATATTCAGCATTTTCAGTACTTTATAAAATCGTCCCATTCACGTAGATAATTTTCGGTATGCATATTCCGGGGCCGCGTCATGAACGTCATGAACGTCATGAAGTAGTGACGTCATGAAGGCACTTCCGCGTAGTGACGTCATGAAGGCACTTCCATTACGCGCGGCCCCGGAATGAGCATTGCCTAAAGCCATGTGCAAACAGCACGCGCTATTTGTTTGCACATAACGGAAACCATCTGACAATACATTGATAAAGGCGGAGTTTATCAGTTGTGGCCTCGAAACACACACTGTGATACATGCATATATAGAGTAATGTGTGTGCATGTGAAACAATATGATATGAGACTATGTGCCATTGCGTTCATTAAGGCGTATTTGCCCGTTTTGGCCTGGAGACACACGAGCATAGCTTCCAAAATGCGCTACATGCTACTGCAACCAGTATAACCAACCAGATCAACCTGTGCATATGCACTGTTCGTCATTCCATCAATTAGGTACATGTCTATAGAGAATACCAGTCTCGTGTCTTTTGATATCAAGTTTATCAGGCAAGGCTAGGAAACGCTTAAAGGAATGGCGAACAGTGCAGATCCTGATCAGACTGTGCGGATGCACATGCTAATCCGGGTCTACACTGGTCGCAAAACCCATAAGCCCCATTTCTCCAGACACAGCCACATTTAAAACATTGTTACAAGCATTAACGGCGATACAATATATCCAGGACAATCCGTATTCAAAAAGTACATTCGCTGGCGTCTAATTCGCTGAACAACGTCACATGACGTTACAGAATGACGTCAGTGTCATGACGAAGCTGCGTTCTTTACAATGGAAACCACATTACATGTATAATTCTCATTTCGGTGCTTAACATTTATATATGGAAGCGTCCTCGTGCCAATGCTAATATATGTTTTATCTCCTAATTAGGACTTACCATCTCCTAATTAGGACTTAGTATCTCCTACTCAAGACTCATTAACTCCTAATTAGGACTTAGTATCTCCTAATTAAGACTTACTATATGTGTCAATGCTAAAATATCTCCTAATTAGGAGTTGCTATCTCCTAATTAGGACTTATTATCTAAGTCATAATTAGGAGATGGTATCTCCTAATTAGGAGTTATTATCTCCTAATTATGAGATAAATAATGTATATTTTAGCATTGGCACCAGGACGCTTCCATATTTATAATAGGGAGTAAAACAAGTTTAACTTATTTTCTTTCAGTCATGATGATTGTATGTACCTTAAATGTATATCTATATTTACCTTGGTCCGTTACTTCAAGCTGTGGCTAAGGAATGTCCACGTCAAGTACATCAAACCCATCAGAATTCTGAGGTTTGCATTTTTGTTTCAGTATCAGTTCACGAACATAATTGGCATACTAAAGGGCGACCGTTTCGGCACGAACGAAGATAAACTAGTAGGGTTGGGAGCCCACTATGACACTGTCAGTATTTCTCCAGGTAATATATGTTGTACATGTTGATTGATTGATTGATTGAATGATTGATTGATTGATTGATTGATTGATTGATATATGTGTTTGTTGTTTAACTGATTGACTGTTGATTTATCGTATTCGATCGATTGATCGATCAATCGACTGATTAATTGATTGTGATCCAATGTCTGATAGATTGACTGATTGAGTGATCCTCCGATTGATTGATTTATTAGTTAACAGAGTGATTTATATATGGATTGTTTGATTGATTGATTGTTTGATTGATTGATGGATTTATTGGTTAATTGATTGGTTCGATCGACTGTTTGGTTGCATGATTATTTGAAATTGATCAGTTGATTGTCTGATTAATTAATTGATTTATTGTTTGATTGAAACCGAGCTACTGATTTAACGAACTTGAATGCGTTAGAACGAACTAGAATTCGTTATAACGAAATAATCAAATTGGCCAGAACATTTGTTTCTCTTCCCACGTCCCTTATAGAGCTCCGTAGTCGATGGCATCACATATCGATAGCATTTGATTTACCGTGCTACACCGTACGGAGCCCCGCAGGGGACGTACAATTATTTTTGTTATTAATTCGTTCCCACGAAATAACAAATTGTTAAACGATGACATATGTGTTTTATGGGTGCTCTGAAAGTTATTTAGCGTTTTTTTTTACATTCACGTGCTCTAGTTTGTATTTACATTTACGGTAACCGATTCTTCGCCAAAAAGACAGAATTATGACGCCTATACAATAAAGGGCAACGTGTACCGCATTTGCTGTGGTATATTTCACACACAAATATGACATTCCTTTAGAAAGATAATAAAGGAAGTCTACTGTAAACACATCTAAAAAAAAGCATGACGTCACGCCGTTGGGAAACACATGATCCCACACCCTGTCTCTCTGTCATAATAATAACAATCAATGCCGTTGTCCTGAGAATTCACTCCTTGTTGCTAAACTAGGACCAGGATTGGTGTACGGTCACATAATCCATTACTCGACTGGTTCCTGTAGGTGTCGACGACAACGGGTCGGGTGTTGCGGCGCTGTTGGAGGTCGCCCGGCAGATTACCGATGATAGAAAAGACGGATCGAAGCTCAAAAACACAATGCTCTTTGTCGCCTTTGATCTGGAGGAAGACGGTATGTCAATACGCTACTGCCTGTATTAACCTTTCTGATAGTTTCAGAATTGTAAATAACCTTATCGTGTTACGTCAATTTGTCACAATTCATAGAACAGAGATGTTGCCAGTCAATAGCGTGACGTCATTGACAACGACGATGAACGTCATGTATTTTAATGACGTCAAACACACTTTAACAAATCAGCATCGTCTTGCGACGTCACATGGGCTAATGTAATGTACTGGGATATGAACGCAACCACAGGCATTCGGCGTGTTTCGGCTTTCATAGGAAAACTACATATGAATAACAAAGCTTATAACTTTGGTCGGACACGGCCTCGTATCATAACAACATACATGTTTAACAATGTAATTGCCTATGCATTCTATGTATCTCTGCAGGATAACGATAATTCTCAAATAAACATATGAACTTTTCCACTACAATACTGACATTAGAGCACTAAACACATTGTTTCATTTGTTATGATACGAGGTCTTGTTTTTTACACCTTCCATGAATTCATAATGGAAAGGCCCATTCGACGTATTGTATTTACATACCAATACAATACTTTAGAGTCATGTGACGTCGCGCTATGTTGTTCATTGGTTAAAGTTCTTTTGACGTCATTAATTTACATGAAGTACGCTATTGACCGGCAATGTCGCTGTTCAGGAATTGCGACAAAATGACGTAAAACAAGAATATTCTTAATTTTAACGCTAAATTTAGTTATTTACATTGTTGATGCTATCCGAAAATGCAGTGTAAATATAAGTAATACAACCATGGGTGTTGCGTTTACTGGGGTAGGCAATACATTTGGTCTGTTTAAAGTTTGCGAGGGGTCCTTCGGACTCCGCGCACTTTAAACAGACCAAATGGTTTTATTCCTTAATTACATAATGCAGGTTATGTTGGAAGCGAGAAATTCGTAACGGAGTGGCTACTGCCATGGGTGGCCGCGAACTACGGCGAGGGTTGGATACATCCGTACGGTGTGATCATTCTGGACGCGATTATGAAGTACAGCGCGGATGAACACTCACAGGCTCTACCCGGGGGCACGGACGCTGTAAGTCACGTCACTCGGTGGGTTATAATATAGGGAGACAGATAGTTTCGTAATATTCTGTAGATATGACATTTTCTAGCAAATTAAACATTCATTCACCATTTCCCCACGTATTGATTGACATTATTATACATTTTATATCGACGTAAATTTCCAGACTGATATCAGGGGCCATCACCGTGTTTCCTTAAAATGTTAACGGACATT
The DNA here is from genome assembly GCA_029237695.1 of Conchocele bisecta. NCBI lineage: Eukaryota > Metazoa > Mollusca > Bivalvia > Lucinida > Thyasiridae > Conchocele > Conchocele bisecta. Next base: position 57,631,785 of record CM055281.1, read on the forward strand.
ACTATGGTGACGCATGTAATTAGTATAAATAATTAAAAAATGTCATTCCTCATTTGCATATGAAAATAGCCTGATGCGTCAATATCAGTAAAATAAATATTACTAAATGATTATATCTGTATAGCGGGCACTCTCGTAAGTTTTGGAACTGATGGAATAGTGACACACGTATACACTTATTTAATTTCTATACAGAACATTTTGTGTCTACTGAGTGGGAATGTACCTTTAAACCGTAATAGCTTGAGACTTGATATTTGGTGTGCGGAATCCTTATGGTGTGCAAATGCAACAAATGAAGTTAGATGTTTTATTCAACACCCGGGACATAGAGAATAGCAGGGTTAGTGCCGTGAATGGGAAACAAATATCTGGCAAGGCTTAAGAAACGGGATGGGCGAGGCTATGCTAAAATGCAAAAAAAAATAACCCCAGCCACCTACATATTCATACGCAGTGATTAGGTCGTATTGGCAGGATATCAAAAATGTTTCACGGTACCGTGTTTCACGGCATATACTCACTGTGTTGACGGGATAAATGCATTATCCCCAACCTGTCGACAAATTGGAAAACGTGGGTATATGGCGAATGCACGCCATCGAATTAGGCGACATGAAATATATTTATCCGTCTGTCTTAAGCCTGGACTCCGACATCCCAGGTTGTAATTTAGGTACACATATTTTCGTCCATTCTTTAGTTTTGACATTGTACAGGCAAATTAAACATTCATTTACTCAAAAGGTAAACGGGAACGAGAATGTATTCTCTGTATTTCATTTTTGATGTTCAATAAGAATAATTTATAATATTCCGATATCAAAATAGCGTTATACAACCGCGCGTCTCTATCAGTAAATTTAAGAAAATGTATTTATCACGTCAACACAAGTTTGATATCCTGTCAATGCGACCTAGTCACTGCATATGAATATGTGCGGTTCGATTCTCCGATTTTGAGGATACAGCTGGAGTTATTTTTTTAATTTTAAAGCTATCTGTAGTGTTAACAGGATAAATAGAATAGTAGGTTAGTGCAATGAATGGAAAAAATATTTGGCGCGGCACGGAAACGGAATGGGCTCGTTTCTTAAGCCTTGCCAGATATTTTCCCATTCACGGCGCTAACCTACTATTCTCTATACATGTATATACTGAATGATTATATCTGCTGTACATTTGAAAACTGTTGGACTAGTGACACAATTGTACACTTAACTAATTCCTATAATGAACAGTTTGTGCCAAATTGACGGGAAACAAACTTTAATAGAAATGTCGTGATGAAGAAATTAATTTTCGGACGGACTTGTTTGAATGTTCCAGTTCACCAAGCTGTTCCCTAAGGCTGGAGCGAGTATCTTGTCGGACAGTTCCCGCGGTGACTTCATCGCGGTAGTTTACAGAAAACCAGACACGACAGCGCCACTGGTCAACGACGATCGCTTGGCCACTGCTTTCAAATCCGCCTGGGATGGTCAGTTACATGTATCTGTGGCTAACACTGGGAAACAAATGGGGCTTATGTGATTTGTAACCAGTATTACACAAATGATAAATTCCCATAGACATCTTCACTGAAGTGACGATCTATGTCTATGGGATTTAACATGCGAAAATTGTTTTGTTTTTATAATAAAATCAGTAATTGACCGAATTTCACAAAATAAAGATAAGTATCATTCTTAAATTTTGCTCCAATTTAACATTATCGAAAAATAATGTTTTCTCATTGTGGATATAGCTGTAAAATGAGTACAGGTTTCATGAAACAGACATAATGGGGATCGTAGCTAGTTATTTCCCATTGATAGAAATCCGGTCCAACTTGTATATTTTATTGCCTAGTAATTGATTGTAACAAAACCAAATCGCATGATTCGTTATGTACAGAGGCCATTCTAGTGATTTCGACTAGTGTTGATCCAGATCATCCTACATATCTGCGCAATCTGATCCGGAACTGAATTATTTGCCAGATTCATATTTTCTCACGTATTAATTGTATTGCAATCAGGGCAATCAGAGCACATATGTGCAGTCTTATCTGGGTCTACCCTGTTTGCAGTGTCTATTTTTGCAAGTTATTCGGTAAGAAATAAACGCCAACATAAACCAAAGGACCGGATCTCTATAAATAGATATGCAAAGGGAAACAACTAGATACGATCCGCCATTACTTTACTTTTTATACGTTATCTCCCTTAAGATATTATATCACGCAAATTTCTATGGGGGCAGCCATATTGTTGTGATACGCATCAATGGCGAGTACGACCAAGACAATAGTGCCGTGTGCCAACTTATCCTATGGCGTTTGTGTCTGTCTTGCTTTGTATCTGAAACTCAACATATACTATTCTTTATAGATTTCACAGTTTTATGCTCAGTTTATCGGTTAAATTCTGGAAGATACTAATCAAGACATTTTTTTGCGTATGAATACAGCAGCTATTATCTGTAGGTCTCACGGACAGTACGTACGGAGCTAGCAGTAAAATGGTGTGGACGATTTTCTATGTTTCAGTACTGACCCTGAACGTCACACCAGTGTGTTTTACAAAGTTAAATTACCCCACACACCGATCGGTTTTTGTGGAGATAACATATTTCATTACTTTCAGTACTTTGATTATTGTACCTCATTGTAATTTCTAGGCGTTGCATTGGTCAATTTCACATCACAAGATAAAGGTAAGGAAACGCTAAATGGTGCAAATGTAGTCCGATATAAACCATAGTTCGGGTGTTTTGAGGTCACACACACAGTTTGATTGCAAACATTGATCCATTACTACCCAGTTTCACTTGGGGAACATGTTGGAGTGTTTTTAACAATAGTTTTCAGCGTATTGGTAACATTTAAATGAAACACTGAACCTGTTGGTCACGTGATGTAAACAGAGCTTCCTTGACGAAATAATGTAAACAATATTGGGGGACATGACAAGGTTGGAATTTTCTTTCTTAGAAGTAAGTGACCCTATTGTTTAATTCATGCAGAACTAGTACAGACCGGCTGCATGTCATATACACGTAGGTCCCACAGCATCCATACGAATAGTAAAAGTAGGAGAGACAGACCATATTTGGGGGATTCGGTAAAGTTATATATTAAAATTATTTGGAGGTTTCTTACTTAAAACTATTCTACCGTGTCGTCCGCTTCACAACGTAGTGGACAAGATTACACGGGCATATTACTATATCAAGGTGTATGATCACGTAGTTACAACAACAACAACAAGTACTGAAACTTCCAGAAGCCCTCAGATTCAAAGAACATATTCTTTTATTTTTTCCTTATTTTGTCCGTATTATGTAACGGATTTTTATGCAATCTGGCGCATCAAACGCGTTTTGGTAATCTGAAATTGTTGGTCTCTGTACTTTGGCCCAAACTTCTGTCGTTTTTGCGAAGAATCGATTTCTGTGTCTACCGACACGGAAATCGATTCGTAGCAAAGAAGACATCAGTATGTGTCGAACTCCTGGGACGACGAAATGCTGCTCATTAAGACGCATTTGCTGCACCATATTTCATCAAAATCCGTTGCATATTAAGGAAAATATAAAATAATACTTACTTTGGAGTGGGCAAGATTTCAACACTTTCAGCCACTGTTGTTGTTGTTGTAACCACGTGATTATGCACAGTGAATATTACCCTCCCGTCCCGAAAATACATGAAGCGTAATAACGGAAAGAGACGAATTCTGGTTGGACTGCCTCGGCGTTTATCCAAAATAGAAAGCAAAAGTGCGAAGGCATACAAATGAAATAGCAACAGACGATGGGCTGGTATCCCGTACTTGTCATTCCTGGTGTGATGTGAAAATAGAAACCGGATACCAGCCCAGCATTCGTAAACATTATGGCTGATTCTGCAGCCAGCAAGCGTTTTTACTTCTATTTCTGAAACAGCTTCATTAATTGTGTTCATATTAAATATTCGGTATAATAAAATTAAATACCGCTCTTGGTTGAGGAGAATATTGGGGATTATCTCCCGTCGAAAACAATATTGCTTCCTCCGTGAGATAATCCACAATATTCTCCTCAACCAAGGGCAGTATTTATATCATAATCGATATGTTCTGTTCTGTATTTCAGGCGCCTCACGGCCAGCGTTTGAGATAGAGTTATTCCCCCTGCCGAACACCACTGTAGATGCCCTGATAACGAGAGGTCTCGGAGATTTCCTTCGTAGTGACCACCGTAACTTCTGGAACAACGACATCGACGCCATATTTCTAACTGACACCGGTATGTTTGATATAGAGGATCTTACATGAGTGATGACTTAATATGATACAGTGGAACCTCTCAAAACCTGACACCAAGAAAATAGATGTGATCTAATTGTGAGTGGTTGCTTGGTAACGCATCTCAGATAAGAATGCATGTTCTTGATTGAAAATGACACGAGTATGTCCCAGAATGATCATATGCCTGATTTACAGTGGAACATCTCTAAACCGGATACGCTGGGGACCTCCCAGGGTGTCCGGTTTAGAGAGGTTTCACTGTATTTATTAAACGAATTTACGAATTTCAATATGATATCAGTCAACACGGTTAATACATATCATATTAAATCATCACAAAAGTTAGTTTATTGTTTGCATAAGTACATCATCATACATTGACCATGTACTATTCCCCAAACCTGTTTTCTGTAACGAGCTAAGTTGCATATGTATTACACTAGTGTATTATGATTTGTATTACACTGTGTTAAAGGTACATGCCCACTCAGTAGGCACAAAATGTTCGTTATATCAGAGACATCATCTGAGACATTCTCTGGCAACATAAATATTCATTCACCATTACCCCATGTATTGATTGGCACTATTATACATTATATATCAGACGTAAATTTACACACTGATATCAGGGGCGATAACCGTGTTTCCTTAAAATGTTAACGGACATTTGTATATATTATCTGTATTTATTTATTGATGTGCGATCATACTTTATAATCTGTCGAATATCTTATTTTTTCAGGTGACGATAAATATTACTAAATGATTATATCTGTATAGCGGGCACTCGTAATTATTAGAACTGGTGGAACAGTGACACAATTATACACTTATTTAATTCCAATAAAGAACGGTTTGTGCCTACTGAGTGAGTATTTATGGATATCATAAGAAACGAGGCTATGCCTCGTTTCTTAATACGTCAGTCAATGAGGTTAATACAAACCATAGTAAATCATCACAAATGTAATAATCTATTTATTGTATAAGTACATCATCATACATTGAACCTGTACTGGTCACCAAACCTGTTTTCTGTAATTGCATATTTATTGCTCTAGTGTATTATGATTTGTATTACACTGTTATTACTTAATACAATGCGAGCGACCATATCATGCAATAAGGTGCTAGTAAGTATTAAAGTGGGGCTCCGATCTATTAGGCACACACTGTTCTGTATAGGAATTATATAAGTGTATACTTGTGTAACCATTCCACCAGTTTTAAACATTACGTGAGTCCGCTATGTAGATATAATCACTTATTAATGTTTTTAATATGCAGGACATTTTTAAATTATTTATATCAATTAAATGCGTCACCTGAATAAATATTGTTATTGACATAGTATAAAGTGTGATCATGTACGTCAAAAAATAAATAGAGATAATACATAGTTGTTTCCATTAAGGTTCAAAGGAAACACCGTTACGTTTGATATGAAAAAAAGAGTATAATAATGCCAATGAACACATTCTGTATTGGTAAATGAATGTTTGTTTTTTGCCGAAAATGTATTATCTCAGTAAAGAATGGATGAAAAATGTACAACCTGGGATGTGGGTGACTATGTTTAATATCAAACATTTACACCTTCTATACATTCATAAGGCAAACGCCCATTCGACGTATTGCGTTTACATCCCAATACAATAAATTAGACACACGTGACGTCGCGCGATGTTGTTGATTGGTTAAATTTCGCAACGTCGCTGTTCCAGGAATTGCGGCAAAATGACGTAAAACAAGGTTATTGTTAATTTTTACGCCATATTTTGTTATTTACAGTTTGAAACTATCAGAAAATGCAATGTAAATATAAGTAATACAACCATGGGTTGTTGCGTTTGCTGGGGTTAACAATACATTTCTTCTGTTTAAAGTGTGCGAGGAGTCCTTCGGACTCCATTCACTTTAAACATACCAAATATATTGTGAACCCCAGTAAGCGCAACAGCTCATGGTTTTATTCCTTAACTGAATGTTTATTTTGCCCGAAAAATGTATTATTTGAAGAATGGGCGAAAATAAGTACAACCTGTGATGTGGGTGATTAGGTTTAAAAACAAATGTCTCAGTCAAGGCTAGGAAACGCGTAGGAATTCCCAGGTCAGCCTCGGAATTCCTGCCGTTTCTGAGGCGGGCTGATGCCAGCGATATTTCAAACTGACATAGGTGTGTTTCATAATGAATACCACGCTAGTATTTTTTGATTGTCAGGTTTATCGGGTCACTGTGTTATTACACGTGTCTTCACATCATATAAACGATTCTTTGTATCATTTGTATGGCATAAATAATGCTATATAACTTGGGGCCGTTTCACTAAGCTTCGTAAGTGTAAATTTGGAATCGTCTGGAAATTTAAATTGATGGATTTACATTTATTGAGCATAGGCTGCATATGCAGCCTATGCTCAATGAATGTAAATCCAATAATCGTTTACAAGAAAACATTGTTAATATGAAATGTACAGTCTATCATAAGTTTGCACTTAGGAACATTTTAGTCGTACGAAGCTTAGTGAAACGGGCCCCATGTTAGTATTTTGCGGTTATGTTTTTTTCATGTCATTCTTACCAAATACATACAAATACAATAATTTAATCAATAAAATAATCAATAATATAATAATCAAATCGAGATTCCTGGTATTTAACCGGTACCCATTTATAGCTGGGTGAACAGAAGCACAACCGTATCGAACACACGACCGTAAGATCAGCGCCTCAGAGTCCTCGACCAAGCGCTCTTTTCTGTTTAAAATGGACTCCTCGCAGACTTTAACCAAACCACATGTTTTGAATATCACATTAAACGTTGATATTCAAGACATGTGACCTGTGTCCATGGTTTTATCCCTTAAACAATTGTAAAAGATACAATGAAAGTTTCAATGATTTCAGCGAATTTCCGCGGAGATATGAAGCAATGCTACCACCATGCGTGTGACAATAATACTCGAATGTTGACGAACGAAAATGTGCGATTTCTCGGCAAAACAGCAGACGCCATCAAGAAAACGTTGGAAATGCTAGCATCGGACAGTAAGTATGACGGGAGGATTAGATTGTATGGTGTTTAACGGCCTATCGACAAGTAATGACATTTAAGGCCAGGCCAACGGGTTCGATCCCGCATTTAACCTGCTGCATCGAGGGGGGTGGGGGGGGATCCCAACATCAGAACGGAATATCGAATATTTACATCGAAATCAATATATATTAAGCCCTGAAATTAGAATATGAAGGGAGGAGTTAATGTAGCTTGCGTTCAATCCAACCCATGTACATACTACTTTATCTTAGCAATAATGTTAATAAAATTGTAAAGAATATGCAAATAAAATGTGTTTAAACCAAGTATGAGGGTTGTTCAAACTAGTCAGATACGGAACCAGTAACTTTGGTATTTCAGACCATCTTCATTTCGCGCATTAAATTAAATAGTTAATATGTATATCGTAAACAATGGCGTACTATGTTAATTCCGTTTGGTATCAAATTTATCAGGCGAGGTTAGGAATCTAGTAGGACTCGTCAAAAACTTTAAACGGACCAAATATATTGTACAATCCCGGTAACAGCAACAGCCCATGGTTTTATTACTTATATTTACACTGCATTTTCTGATAGTATCAAAAATGTAAATAACCAAATACATGTATGGCTTTAAAATTAAGAATAATATTTGTTTACGTCAATTTGTCGCAATTCCTAGAACACCGACGTTGCCGGCCAATAGCGTGCAGTTATTGACAACCTCGTGGAATGTATGGACGTCAAACGTTGTTTGTGGTTTCTTAAAATTTCAAAATATGTGACTATATTTTACGGAGCCCCGCAGGGGACGTAGAATTCTTTTTTTTATTAGTTCGTTCCCACGGCAACGAATTGTTATATCGTGGGAACGAATTGTTAATTCGAGGGAACGAATTGTTAAATTGAGGGAATGAATTGTCATTTCGTGGGAACGAATGGTTAATTCGAGGGAACGAATTAACAAAAAAATCCATGTCCATTCTCTGTTTAATAAACTAACTTCCGTGATTTTTGTTTCAGCCACGAGTGGTGCTCCGATCGCTGTTTCGACCATGTTGGTGCTCATTGCTGTTTCGATGCTACAGTTACTCTAATATTATGTATTGTTTGCCGTAGTTTCTCGACCAATGAAAGTACAGCATTTCGTCTCCATTAATCGCATATTGTGACGCTTTCACCAATACTTCCACGAAAGTTAGACGCCTTGTTTATATATATATAGAGTTATACCGATATATGTATAGTTCACATATTTAATTTTTAATGAACTAATTTCTTCACTCGCTACGCTTGCTCTTCATTAATTTATTAACATTTCAATATACATGTATATATATTAAACAATAGCTATTAGTTAACTTATACTTCGACACACTTTCTCAACCAATAATAGCGCAGCATTTCGTCTCAATTAATCGCATATCGCCACTCATTTACTGATCACTAGTATACACATGATACAGGGTGTATGATAACGTGGTACTAACAACAACAACAAGTACTGAAACTTCCAGAATCCATCCGATTCAAAGTACGTATTCTTTTATATTGTCCTTATTACGCAACGGATTTTGATGAAATATGGCGCATCAAACGAGTAGTGTCAAGCTGCAGTTGGTGGTCTCTGTACTTTGGCCCAAACTTCTGTTGTTTTTGCGAAGAATCGATTTCCGGGGTCTGCAGATTCCGGGGTCTGCAGATTCTTCGCAAAAACGACATAATTCTGTGCCGAACCCCCTGGACGACCAAATGCAGCTCATGAAGACGTGCGCCACATTTCATCAAAACCCGTTTCATATTAAAGAAAATATAAAATAATACTTACTTTGGAGTGGGCAAGATTTCAACACTTTCAGCCACTGTTGTTGTTGTTATAACCACGTGATCATGCACCTTGGTACATTTTATTATGAACAAGAGATCACACCCTGTTGTTACAACTTCAAGAAACACACGTACCTATGCACACGTACAAAGTATGCAAACACGCTTTGTCAAACCGTCATGAAATAACTGTATCGCGCGCTTAGAGGCGGGGATGCATTCAAAACATGTAAAACAGGTGCACGCGAAGGGGCGGGCCAAACAATAAAAGCAAACATTGATCAGGAGCTACACTGGTCTCCAGTCACAGACACATACATTATTGATCAGGCTACAGGAGTGTGTTATTTGATCAGGAGCTACACTGGTCACAACCCCCATAAGCCCCATTTATCCAGTCACAGACACATTTTCAAATTGTTGACATAAAAGGTCAGTTATAAAACGATGAATTATATAATACAAGTGATAGGGCTCTCTACAAACTATAATTGCATTGGATGTCTTGCATAGAGACTAACCTATACAATGCTTATATTGTACAGGTAAACTACATTTCATGATTTCATGACTTGTGGCTGTGAGTGGAGAAATGGGTCTTATGGGATTTCTGACCAGTGTAGCGTAATAACGATCTATATTGCTTGACAGAACCATGACGGGTGTTTCATTGATAGAATGACGAACGAACAGTGCAGATCATGACCAGACTGTGCGGATGCACATACTGATCTGGATATACACTGTTCGCAAAACCCTTAAGCCCCATTTCTCCAGTCACAGCCACATTTAAGTGTACCATATGAATGTTTTTATTTGCACCTACACCACTGCCTGCGCTACTCTTGCAAATATTTGCAAATTTCGATATTGCAGAATACTTGAATATTGTGATTGAAAGCAAGCCGCTTCATTGGCTGAGTCTGAGCTGTTCTACACCTCAGGCACAGCCAATCAAACTGCTTGATTGCTCGTTGATATTGCCAATGGACGTACTGACACGTTGACATCTGGGCAAGATTAACGCAGGTCGTGGTGTATCCTACTTGTATGCTATCACCAAGTAACCTGTCCAGTACACAGGTGGAAGACTCGGACCTAGGACCCAATACTTGGCTCATTTGGAAAACGTTACCCCACCCACCAATTTCCACACACTATACCTTAGAGCCTTTCCAATGAAAAGGAAAAGGCTGCAAGGTATAGTGTATGGAAATGGGTGGGCGGGGTAACGTTTTCCAAATGAACCAAGGGTTAGGGAAAAGCTGTAAGGTATAGTGTATGGAAATGGGTGGGTGGGGTAACGTTTTCCAAATGAGCCAAGAAAAAAAGCTGTAAGGTATAGTGTATGGAAATGGATGGGTGGGGTAACGTTTTCCAAATGAGCCAAGTATAGTGTATGGAAATGGGTGAGTGGAGTAACGTTTTCCAAATGAGCCAATGAAAAGGCTGTAAGGCATAGTGTGTGGAAATGGGTGGGTGGGTGGGTAACGTTTTCCAATGAGCCAAGTATTGGGTCCTAGGTCCGAGTCTTCCACCTGTGGTCCCGTGTTGACCAAATACGTAGATCTACTGACTGATAACATATTGACCTGATACAAACATCTGGGGCCCGTTTCACTAAACTTCGTACGACTAAGAAGTTCGTAAGTGCAAAATTCAAATCCACAATTACATATATTCTAACGGCCGATTTTAAAAAATATGTTCGTGGGTGTGCTACATTTAATGACATGAACTTGTAGGTACAAACTGGTAGCATTAGAGAAACCCATCAATGTGTGAAGCAAATTCATTTAAACATGCGTACGTACATTTTATCGTACGAAGTTTAGTGAAACGGGCCCCTTGATTACAACGAAGTGAAAATTGACGTTCCATTTGTCGGATGACGCCACGTGACGTTACCGAATGGCGTCAGTGTAATAACGCAAAGTAAACAAGTCCGCGTTCTGCCACGACGTCATATGTGGTCATAAAACGTTACCTGATACAAGGCTACTGTCTTTTGATACCAAGACTCGGAAACTGTAGGCAAGCTTCGAAATTCCTACGCGTTTCCTAGCCTTGCCTGATAAACTTGATATCAAAAGACACTAGCCTGGTATTCTATATTTATCCCGTCAACACAGTGCGTACATGTATGTGCCGTGAACATTTTTGATATCCTGTCAATGCGACCTAATCACTGCGTATGAATTTGTGCGGTTGTCATACTAGTCGATTCTCCGGTTTTGAGGATGCCGCTGGGGTTATTTGTTTTTACATGTTAAAGTCAGTTGTATGTGTTGATCGGCTAAATAGAATAGTAGGTCAGTGCGGTGAATGGGAAAAATGTCTGGCAGATCTTCGCCCATCCCGTTTCCTAAGCCTTGCCAGATATTTTCCCATTCACGGCATTAACCTACTATTCTCTATTTACCAACCATTAGCGTACATGTACCAATGTGAAACCAGTGATTGTCAAATGACATGTTTGCACTATCAGCAGCCAATCAACACATGATTGTGCCAGCAAGTGGATTAGCTTAATATTAACGATGAACCTGCTGTGTTGTTTGTTTGCACTAACCATGTATTTACTATATAAATTATTGTACAAGTATAAGCCATTTCATGATTTCATGATTGCCGCATTGACTAGAGAAATGGGTCTTATGGGACAGCTCCTGTGCAGCTCCTGATCAAATAGCACACTCATGTAGCGTAATAACGATCTATATTGCTTGTTAAAGCATGACGGGTGAAACGTTTCATTGATGGAATGGCGAACAGTGCAGATCCTGATCAGACTGTGCGGATGCACAGGCTGATCTGGATCTACACTGTTCGCAAAACCCGTAAGCCCCATTTCTCCAGTCACAGCCACCTTTAAGTGTACCATATGAATGTTTTTATTTGTACCTACACCACTGCCTGCGCTAATCTTGCAAATATCTGTCAATTTCGATATTGCAGAATACTTGAATATTGTGATTGAAAGCAAGCCGCTTCATTGGCTGAGCCTGAGCTGTTCTATTGCTCAGGCACAGCCAATCAAACTGATTGATTGCTCGTTGATATTGCCAATGGACGTACAGAAACGTTGACATCTGGGCAAGATTAACGCAGGTCGTGGTGTATCCTACTTGCATGTTATCACCAAGTAACCTTTCCAGTACACATGTGGAAGACTCGGACCTAGGACCCAATACTTGGCTCATTTGGAAGACGTTACCCCACCCACCCATTTCCATACACTATACCTTACAGCCTTTCCAATGTGGTCCTGTATTGACCTAATACGTCTATCTACTGACTGATAACATAGTGTTGTATCAGGCATTGACCTGATACAAACATCTGGGGCCCGTTTCACTAAACTTCGTACGAATAATAAGTTCGTAAGTGCAAAATTCAAATCCACAATTACATTTGTTCTAAAGGCCGATTTTGAAAAATATTTCGTGGATGTGCTACATTTAATGACATGAACCTGTAGATACAAACTGGTAGAGTTAGAGAAACACGTCAATGTGAGAAGCAAATTCATTTAAACATGCGTACGTACATTTTATCGTACGAATTTTAGTGGAACGGGCCCATTGATTACATGGAAGTGAAAACTGACGTTCCATTGGTCGGATGACGCCACGTGACATTACCGAATGACGTCAGTGTAATGACGTAATGTAAACAAGTCCGCGTTCTGGCCATAGATAACGACGTCATCTGTGGTCATTTTCGAGCATAAAACGTTACCTGATAAATAGAATACCAGGCTACTGTCTTTTGATATCAAGGCTCTGAAACTGTAGGCAAGCTTCGGAATTCCTACGCGTTTCATAGCCTTGCCTGATAAACTTTATATCAAAAGACACTAGCCTAGTATTCTATATATTACCAGCCTTGAGCGTGCATGTATCAATGTGAAACCAGTGATTGTCAAATGACATGTTTTCACTATCAGCAGCCAATCAACACACGACTGTGCGAGGTGGATTAGCTTAATAATAACTATTAACCTGCTGTGTTCTTTGTTGTTGTTTTCTGTTTTAATCTGACAGGTCCTAGGTCTCATATATGCATTTATTTTTTAGGAAATAAATAAAATACATACAGTTCACAGATAGTGATCGTATTTAAATGAATGCAACAGAAACATATTAAGATTTGATCAAATAAAGAATGCACTTGATCGATATAACACAGTACAGATGCATGGGAATTTTTTTTTTTTAATATTTTCGGTATTATCTGAGGCTTACATGTAGTGCCATTCATATTCATCATACTGTAACTCTATACTTATACTTATAATATCACATCTTAATAAATGAAAGATATGTAGCTTATGTGCGTTGGGCCTCCTAAACAAGATGGGCTGGTCTCCCGAACACACCGAGGTGAACTTTCGCTTTCCATACAGTAGCGTACGAGCTTTGGTTCCCAGTTTAATTTAACCAGAAAACCAGTTTTTGTGTGGTTTCTGTGCGCTTCCCCGTTTTACCATCACTGCTCATGCGCATGCGTAGCGCGTTTTAATCGAAAACGTTTATCCGTGTTTGTATTACTGCGCATGTGCAGAGTTTCAGGAAAACCAGCATTGAGTTGTTGTATCAGTGCGCATGCGCATGCTTTTTAGAGGAAATGCCATATCATGTGACAGCATTTTCATTGGATAAGAAAACCAGAAAACGGTTTGAACTCGGTAAAAACGGGAACATCCGTTTCAGACATTTTCAAACATGAATACAGGGATTTGATTGGTTAAAGGTACATGCCCACGTGCCAGGTTATAATAATGACAGGCATATTTTGTTCGTCCATTCGTTAGATATGACATTGTTCGAGCAAACTAAACAGTTATTAGTCATTTCCCGACGATATAATTGACATTATTATACTTCGTATATCAAAATAAATTTCCACACTGATATCAGGGGCGATAGCCGTGTTTCCTTAACATGTTAACGGACATTACTATTTATTCTCTGTATTTATTTTTTGATGTGCAATGGTCATACTTTATAATCTGTCGAAAATATATTTTTTTCAGGTGACGCATTTAATTAGAATAAATAATTAAAAAATACCATGCCTCATTTGCATAAGAAAATAGCCTGATACCACCGCGCGTCACTATCAGTAAACTAAATATTACTAAACGATTATATCTGTATAGCGGGCACTCGTACTGTTTAGAACTGGGGAATAGTGACGCAAGTATACACGTATTTAATTCTTATAAAGAACATTTTGTGCCTACTGAGTGGGCATGTACCTTTAATAGGAATACAGGAAACGCGCGCTTGGACTACGTTTGTACCACGTCGAATTCAGTAGCCTTTTTCACCAACTTTGCAAAGTATACTTTGAGGGAGAAATTTTCAATTAAAGGATAAATTTATTAATTTTTATTATACTGAATTTATTACATCATCACAGCCATTTTGGCTGTGATAATGTAATACATCCTGTATAATAATTCTGCATACTGTTAATCATCAAATATATGAAGTCGTTAGTTCTATAATTATGAAATAAAGTATTTCGAGAGCAAATAAATCATTAGTCCAGTTTACTTTGCTAGATAAGTATACTTTGCAACTTTGATGAAATCGGCTACTGGTTTCCAATAGAACACAAGCACAAACGCTACTGTAACACTGTAAAACTGGAAAATCTAAGATGGCTGCTACATTACATATAATTGAGAAATTATCCAAGAACAATCTATCCTTCGTTTTTACCAATATATTGTGACGTTGTATTCTGCCGACGAACTTTTGGCTATTAAACACATTAAATCTAAAAAATATTTAAAATTAAGTACTTTTTTATCGATAACAAAAAAGTCACCCTCCCCAAAATAATTTATTTGACGAAATTCCATAAAATATTGATTTTATTGCGAAAAAACTATTTTATTTTTCTATGGGAATTTAACATGGGAGCTAAAAATATATTTTTTTAAAACATTTTTTTTATTTGTGGCCCGATTTTCAAAATCTAACTTGTTTTCTTAGTTACATCATTTTCATGCTACATATATCTCGCCAGGTTTTGGAATCAATTTCAAATGTTTGCGTTTTTTGATCCTTCAGGATCAAAAAACGAAAAGTTTTGGAAATTGACTCCCCAGGTTAAATTCCCATAGGAAAATCGTTTTTTCGCAATAAAATCAATATTTGATGGAATTTTCATCAAATAAATAAATTTTTGGGGTGGGGATGGTGACTTTTTTTGATTGATAAAAATAATACTTACTTTTAAATATTTTTTAGATTTAATGTGTTTAATAGCCAAAAGTTCGTCAGCAGCAAAACGTGAAACAGACAGT
>CM055281.1:57647749-57729572 GCA_029237695.1 Conchocele bisecta
AAAATGAAAACTACACGACTCAAGACGCGCGGAATGAATAACACACTCTAGAAAGTAGATGATACCAGGTTAGAGTCTTTTGATATCAGGTTTATCAGGCTAAACTAAGAAACGCGTAGGAATTCCTATGACGTGGATCGTATGCAAAGCGAAGCACCATCCATAGACAGACAGTGTGACCAAAAATTATCAAAATCGATGAAGTTGTTCATAAGTTATTGAAACATGAAAGGAGTTGGTAATGCGTATGTACGTACATGGACTAACGATATATCGCCGGAACGAATTGTTATATTGCGGAAACGAATTTTTAAATTGAAGGAACGAATTGTTAATTGGTGGGAACAAATGTTTAATTCGTGGGAATGAATTGTTAAATTGAGGGAAAGAATTGTTATTTCGTGGGAACGAATTAATAAAAAAAAAATCTATGTCCCCTGCGGGGCTCCGTAGATTTCCCAGTCGGTATTCGCGGGAACATACATGTAAATCTGGTGATGTGATAAGGAAGGTAATTCCGCGATGAGGCCCGGTTATAATTATCTGACGGATCTTGTCATTCCGGATTGAGGAAGATCAAACGTGTCATTTGGTCGAAGTCGCATTATCCAGCGGCTCTCTGGGCCTTTAATAATCGTTTCTGGAAACACGATATAAGAGGTAGGCCACCACCATTGATGTTTCCTATATGAACAAACCAATGACCACACAGTTTCACGCGTCGCCGTAAAACTGATGCATAGACCATAAAACATAAATAAAACACACATACCGCTCCAAATCGAAAAACAAAGCATGGTTATCCCCTAATTTAATTTGAAATCAGGGCTTACAATACTCTTTAGACACAAAGCTTATCCGGAGCTCTGTATGGCATGGCAAATTAGTATTGCCGGACATAATCTGAAATTTAGAATTACACGTTATTTTCCCTTGTTCATTTTTGCTAATTGTTGCCAAAGATGTGTTCGATCCGATGATCAAGTTCCAGTCGAGTCGTATTGATGAAAAATACTATTTACCCGAGACCTCATGGGCGCCGCCATTACTGAAGTGTAAACAATAGACCACGTGATCCTATAAACGTGTATAGATACATGACATGGGGATTGCTTTCGGGTCGGTAAGCATCAGTATAGTATCGGGATACGGACGTCGCTCGTCAGTCAAATGTAACAACGTAATTACGGGGCGTCACGGATAGTAGTATTACCCCCATTTACTTTATACCCATGTGACCGTCATTTGGAAGGGAATTCTAGTTGGCTTTGCAACCAGTGTAGCTACTGCGCAGGCTGATCTGGGGCAACACTGTTTGCAAGTGAAGCGGGTTGACAGTTTGGATGCGTACCTATAGTTATACGGTCAAACATTCGCATGGTCAGAAGTTAATGCTAGTAGGTATTATTTATTTATTAATTTATATGCATTTATTTATTTATTGTTTTTTTTTTATTTATTTAATTACTTATTTATTTTTAACGATATATGCCCAGTAAATAGGCACAAAATGTTAATTACAAGAATTAAATACGTGTATAATTGTGTCACTAAATAGTATTAATAATGTTTTTTCTTTTTTTTTTCATTTTTTTAGTTATTTATTTATTTTCATTTATTTATTTTCATTTATTTATTTATTTTTAAAGATACATGCCCACTCAGTAAGCACAAAATGTTCTTTATAGGAATTAAATACGTGTACAATTGTGTCACTATTCCACCAGTTCTAAAAATAACGAGTGCCCGCTATACATACAGTAGCGCTTTTCTGCAGGTCAACTATACGTACTATACCAATACTATACGTATACTATACCAATACGATATGTTTTCTATACGATATGCATATAATATAAACGTACGGTATGTTTGTACCGTACATACCAACCAATATCGTATAGATATACCATTCAAATCGTACGTTTATACGATTTGTATACATATGTATAATTTTGGTACGTTTGCATCGTACAAACATACCAGATTATGGTATATGCATACCATATCTGTACGGATATATCGTATATACGAACGGATATCGTATGTTTGTATAATATTCGTAAAGTACGTTTGTATTATACGATGATACGGTACAAACATACCAATATTATATGATCATACGATATGCTCATTAAATATACCAATACTATACGATTACGATATGTATACGATATTAGTATATACAAATAGGTAAGGAGCAGAAAAGCGCTACTGTATAAAATAATATGTATTTTACTGATAGTGACTCGCGGTGGTATGATAATTGCATATCGAAAAATAAATACATGGAATAAATAGTACTGTCCATTAATATTTTAAGGAAACACGGTTATCGCCCCTGATATCAGTGTGGAAATTTACATCTGATATAAAATATATAATAATGCCAATCAATACGTGGGGTAAGGGTGAATTAATGTTTATTTTGCAAGAAAATGTCTCAGATTATGTCTCTGATATAAAGAACATTGTGTGCCTACTGAGTGGGCATGCACTGGCACCTTTAATGTGGTCGAATCCCATACTTCATCGTGATATAATCTACATATGGAATTCATAGACGTTTCATTGTATTTTCACACAAACTCATTCTTCAACCTTTCGACTAACCCACTTTGGGAATATAACCAAAATCACGACAGTGAGAAAATTACTAAACTGTAGTGATAACTATGGAAAGAGGACGTACAATGTATGGTCTATACGACAAGTGTAGACACAGATCAGACTGCGCATTCGCGCAGTCTGATCTGGGTCGTCACTGTTCGCCATTTCGTCAGTGAAACGCCAGTGTTGTGTCTATCAACAAGAGTGTCGAAGGTCACAATATACGCCCGTCTAGGCAAGGCCAGTCAACAAGAGATAAGTCACTGAAAAACAATAGGCTTCTCGCCTTGCCGTGATAAACATGTATACCGAATTTGGTTTCAATCGGTCAAGTAGGACTTGAGTTATTGCGTGGACAAGGATACACAGTGAAAAAATTAAAAATTCCCGCCAAGATGATTTTTGAAAATTAATATGGTTCATCGTATTGCCATGATAAACATGTATAATACCAAATCTGGTTACGATCGGTCAAACAGAGTGCGGAAATTAAAAATGTCCGCCAATGGGAGATAAGCCATCGGACATTTTAAAAAAGTAAATTATGTTCTGTTTCTTGCCGTGATAAACAAGTATACCGAATCTGGTTACGATCGGTCAAGTAGAAATTAAGTTATTGCGTGGGCAATTATACAGAGTGCGAAAATTAAAAATGTATGCCAATGGGCGATAAGTCATCGGAATGTTTTGAAAATGAATAGGCTCCTTCGCCTTCCCGTGATAAACATGTACATGTATGCCGAATCTGGTTACGATCGGTCAAGTAGAACTCTAGTTATTGCGTGGACAAATTGTCAGCTGGTCACGTGGTGTAAATGTATGTGCTAACATATCAGGAGCTACACTTATCATAGATGTCATACGCCTCATTTCCGCAGCCACAGCAAGAATTAATTTCAATCGCACCACATCACATGACACAACAGACCAATCAAATGGCAGTATATCATCGTTCGCTTCTGCACACACATTGTTAATCAATACATTAAAATCTTAATAATTACTCTTACAATTCTGAATTAAATTTTATCCTCGGCTGTTTATTTTATGTTTTCTATTGTTCTCATCAAAAGCATGATTTGACAGAACTTTAGAATCAGTTCCAATGGAAATGATTTTAAAGTAATGTCTAACCATGTTTTATTGAGAAGAAATTCAAAATAAGAAACATCAGCAGACGACAATTTTCGGTCCCCGCCTTCTAAGGGTTAATTTCGGCCGATTAGAGAATTAATCACTTTTTCAAGTTTTTACAAATTATTATGTCATTTACAAAACTGTCGACCGTGAAAATAGACTTCCATCATAGATACAGTTTTCACGGTCAAACATGGCGGAATTTCAACAAATTTGCAATCGCTCCAAAATTGTAATTCGAAGTTTTAACCTTGGAAGATTGTAGCTCAAAAATCGATAATTCTAACTGGAAACTCGAAGTTTCTAGCTCGAAACTCGAGAATCATGACTCCAAACACGATAACCAGGTGCATGATCACGTGGTAACAACAACAACAACAACAATTACTGAAACTTCCAGAAGCGCCTCTGATTCAAGATACGTATTATTTATACTGTCCTTATTATGTTACGGATTTTGGTGATGAAATATGGCGCATAAAACGCGTCTTGTTAAGCTGGTGGTATCAGTACTTTGGCACAAACTGCTGTCGTTGTTGCGAAGAATCGATTTCCATGTTTACTGACAATACAGACACGGAAATCGATTCATCGCACAAACGACATAAGTATGTGCCATAATTCCGTGACCAACAAATGCAGCTCATGTCGACGCGTTTTCTACGCCATATGTCATCAAAAATCCATCGCATATTAAGGAAACTATCAAATAATATTTATTTTGGAGTGGGCGTGCTTTCAACACGTTCAGCTATTGTTGTTGTTGTTCTAACCACGTGATCATACACCTTGGATAATTCTAACTCGAACGTCGAGGATTGTAACCCGAAACTCGAGAATGTCAGCTCGAAACTCAAGGTTTTACACTCGAGACTCGAAGCAAAGGAAACCTCCACCTCGTATTTGTGAACGGGGAACTTGGGATCGTCGCATTTCTGGACAATCTGCTTATCATGCTTACAGTCCAAGAGTTTAAAAGATTTTAACTGAAAACTCGAAAGGTTTCAGCTCAAATCTCGAAGTTTTAAACTCAAAACTCGAAACTCTAGTGTTTAAATAGAAACTCGATTATTTCAACTTGAATCGAAGTTCCATGCTCAAAACTCGATATTGAAGTTTTCAAATAAAAACTCGAAGATTTCAACTCGAAACTCTAAGATTTGTGTTCGAGAATTTAGTGATTTCATAAGAAAAGCAGATAATTATGTTAATTATCTTATGGAATCAGTCAACGGGGTTAATAAACATCAGATTAATTCAACATAAATGTTAGGTTATATTTATTGCATAAGTACAAAATTACATATTGAAGCTATACTGATATACTGAAGCTGACTCATTTACATATTGACCACTGCCTGTTTCACGAAAGCAGCCCGAATGTTATGGCCATATTAACAATGCAAAAACAATAATATTAAAATGCATCAAAATTTAAGAATGAGCCTTGTTTTTAGTTCGTGAAATTTGGTCAAATATTGATTTTATTACGAAAAATGTATTTGTTTATGGGAATTTAACATGAGGGAAAAGAAGTCAGAAAACGAATAAAATGGAAAATGACTCCGAAACCTAGCTTGGAAATGATCTAACTAAGAAAACAAAATTAAAATTTTTAAAATCGGTATTTTTGAAATTCGAAAATTTCGATTATAGGTTATATTTAGTACAAGTACAGAATTATACATTGAAGCTATACTGATATACTTAAGCTTATTCATGTATATATTGATTAGTTTACATTATACGGAGCCCCGCAAGGGAGGGACGTATAATTCTTTTTTTTTATTAATTCGTTCCCAGGAATTAACAATTCGTTCGCTCAATTTAACAATACGTTCCCAAGAATTAATAGTTCGTTCCCTCAATTTAATAATTCATGCCCATTAAATAACAATTGTTATGTCGTGGGAACGAATTGTTATTTTGAGGGAACGAATTTTTAAATTGAGGAACGAATTGTTAAATTGAGGGAACGAATTGTTAATTTGAGTGAACGAATTTTCATTTCGTGGGAACGAATTGTTAATTCGAGGGAACGAATTGTTATATCTTGGGAACGAATTGTTAATTCGAGGGAACGAATTGTTAAATTGAGGGAACGAATTGTCATTTCGTGGGAACGAATTGTTAATTCGAGGGAAAGAATTGTTAAATTGAGGGAACATATTGTTATTTCGTGGGAACGAATTGTTATTTCGTGGGAATGAATTAATAAAAAAAAATCCATGTTCCCTGTGGGACTCCGTAATATTACGATTGTCTGTTTCGTTTTGCTGCCGACGAACTTCTGGCTTTTAAACACATTAAATCCCAAAAATATTAAAATGTCACCCTCCCCAACTTTTTTCATTTGATGAAATGCCATCAAAATTAATTTTAAAACGATTATCCTATAGGACATGGGGCAAACAGGAGCTGGGGAGTGTTTGTTTGTTTGTTGCTGTTTAACGGCCTATCAACAGCTAAGGTCATGTAAGGCCGGGCAGATGGGTTCGATCCTGTTTCAACCTGCTGCATTGGGGGGAGGGGTGAGGATTCCAAAATCAGAACGGAATATTTACATCGATAACAGGCGTGCCGAAGGTCACTATATACGCCGGTCGAGGCACGGCCAGTTAACAAGGGGGGATAACTCCGATATACAGTGAAATACGACGACAGTACATTAGCAGATTGTATACCACTCACCCGAGTGTGTACAAACTTACATTGCTGCTACATGATGTTAGGAAGCATATTGTTACAAAACTTTGCAAATATTTACAACAAGCGTTTAATTTGCGTAATTCTCTCACTATGGCATTGCATAGATAGTTCATCCTCATTACAGACATCGAAGAGCTATGCCTGTGGTCGAGATGGGTGATTGGTCGTGACGGAGCACAG
The DNA here is from genome assembly GCA_029237695.1 of Conchocele bisecta. Lineage (NCBI taxonomy): Eukaryota > Metazoa > Mollusca > Bivalvia > Lucinida > Thyasiridae > Conchocele > Conchocele bisecta. Next base: position 57,654,386 of record CM055281.1, read on the forward strand.
CTCAGCACCGGCTGATCTCGCTTAAATTTTCAATTATTTCTTCAGAATCTTATTCTTCATAATCGGCTTCTTCTTCTTCTCTTCTTCTTATTCTTCTTCTCATTATTCTTTTTATTCTTCTCATTATTTCTTCGTCTTCTTCTTCTTCTCTTTCTTCTTCTTCTTCTTCTTCTTCTTCTTCTTCTTCTTCAGAAAAATCTCCCATGTCGGTGAACGGGGGGAGGACTGGACCAGATGCAGACCCTGGTGGATCTACACCGTTGGCCTTTGTACGGTCAATGTCCGCCGTGCCTAACCGGTGAACACCAGTGAGCACATGGGCCAGTGCACGTGACGGTTGGAATGTAATGTTAACCGTATATATATCCTGTTCCAGATCAGACACCGTGGGTTCGAGCGATTTTAGAGTTTTTGACATTTTGTGAGCAGCAATTACACTGGTCACGCCATCGGCCGCGGCGTTAGCCTCGTCAGCAGTACTCAGCTCTGTCTCCACTTTGGGAATTAGACCGTCGTACGCCTTGATATCGTCCAGAATGACGTTCTTCTCGACCGTGAGGATTTTCTTCATATGTACCAGCATTTCCATTGCCAGTCGTTCTACCAGTTCTACAATGTCCGTCTTAAACTGATTCACCTCGTCTTCAAACAAGTTTTGTAACTTCATCAAATCCTCGACACTCTTCTCTCGCGCATTCTTCACATTCGCGATCCGATCTCTCAGTTCGGTCATTGACCACACGACCTCGGCCAGCTGCTGTTCGTGTTCAGCCGCCGAGTCAGAAATGGACGTTACCTGGCATTTCCTGTGACTGATAACTTTGCATGTGTCACATAACATGATATCATGTTTCTCGCAATACCAACGGATATCTTTCTCCGAGTGCTCCTCACAATATGTCAGAGGAAGTCTCGCCTCGCGCTCTCCCAATAACGGTAAGTCACTCTCGGAAACCACGGTGTGGTTTCGGGAAACTTTAAGTCTGTTGTGAATCGCGGCACAAGATGGACACATATACTCATCACACTGCCGGCAGAACGTGTCCGCGTCTTTAACCAGTCCCGTCTCTTTACACGGACCACACTTCTTCGCGCCGCCTTTCGACATCGTGTCGCTATATTTCCGCCCTTGAACACTCGCCATTTTGAAATATAGTGTATATTGAGATTACGTATCGACTACAATGCACGCTAAGTCCGTGTCAGAATGATACGAACCGTCAGGATTGTATATACTTATTGACACGTGACTTTTAATCGTTGTGTAGTACACTGAATGTCGATTGATATGAAGAAACGTCCCTTGTCAACTTAACTGACAATATTTGTGTTTTCGTATAACATGGCACTTTGTTCAATGTTGTTATAGATATCACAACATGTCGACATGGTGTGATATCTAATGCAACGTGTATCCTTTCATTGTCGTGTCTTTTCATGATTGAAAATGACAAAATCTGTTAATGGAGTGCTTAATTACAGCGGAACCTCTCTCCCCAGGGTGTCCGGTTTAGAGAGGTTCCACTGTACAACACCACAGCATCTCGCTACAGGTAGTATACAATCATATGTAACCATACATACTCTTAACCCGAATTTTCTGCCTGCAACGCAGGGCTATTTACACAACCTCTGTGTTATTCATGCTCAGATTATCAATGTTTCTATTGGAAATATCAACTCAAAATAGCTTGAATAGCTTGCAATAATTCACTCGTGTACGTCGGCTTCCGTGTAAACAACTCGTTCGCTTCGCTTTCTCGTTGTTTAAGCGGAAGCCGACATACACTATTAAAACATGTACGATGGTACATTTATATACTTTATTTAACGTATGTATTTCTGAGGGAAATAGCTACAACGTATGAGACACGCCATGTGATTTTGTACCTTCGGACATCTGCGTAATTTCATGAAATTTTAGAATACATGTGGCATGTAAACTTTTGACTGTATTTATGAAAAATATTGTAAATTTTGTATACGTATGTCATGAAAGGTGCACAATCACATGGCGTGTCTCATATGTGTAGATGTCCTAGGCAAATATGTAGGAGCGGCTATCTGGTTGTGAAATGGGGATTATGGGATATGCGGCCAGTGTAGATCCTGATCAGCCTGCGCATCCGCGCAGCCACACATGTGAACATAACTATGATCGCGGAAATTGAATGTTGAATGTAGAAATAAATATTTGTTTTCCAAGACGGATGATCTCTCACACCTTTCTAAACTTGATCCACAATTCGCACCACACCCCACTCCCACCCGTACGCCCCTTTCGCAAGACCATGGTTACGTCACTGTACTTAGTTACAGTCAGAACATTCGGGTTAAAGGTACATGCCCACGCAGTCGGCACTAACTGTCCTTTACATCAGAGACATCATCTGTGACATTTTCTGGCAAAATAAACATTCATCCTCTTTACCCCACGTATTGATTGGCACTATTATACATTTTATATCAGAAGTAAATTTCCACACTGATATCAGGGGCGATAATCGTGTTTCCTTGAAATGTTAACGGACATTACTATTTATTCTCTGTATTTATTTTTCGATATGCAATGATCATACTTTATAATCTGTCGTAAATATTATTTGTTCAGGTGACGCATTTAATTAGTATAAATAATTAAACAATATCATGCCCCATTTGCATATGAAAATAGCCTAATAGCACCGCGCGTCACTATCAATAAACTAAATATTACTAAATCGTTATATCTGAATATCGGGCACTCGTAAGTTTTAGAAATGATGGAATAGTGACACAATTATACACTTATTTAATTCATATAACGAACATTTTATGCCTACTAAGTGGGCATGTACCTTTAACATAAGACCGTCGTGTATACACCATATTACCTATCGGCGAGGATAATTATGTGATACATTTGTACAGTGGAACCTCTCCAAACCGGACACCCTGGGAGTTCCCCAGGGTGTCCGGTTTGGAGATGTTCCACTGTAAATCATACATGTTAGCGCTTCATGACACATTCTGGTGTTTTGCAATCATGTAAGTCATTGTAATCAGAGCGAAACACATCTAAGTTAAAGATCCATATTGTCCCAAGTGTTCGGTTTAGAGGGGTCCCACTGTATAACATAAACCTCCAGAATGTCTGTGTTAAGTTTCGGTTTACTGATAACAGTATTGAGATAAAATATGTTAGTGTGAAATCTACGGAGCCCCGCATGGGACGTAAAATTCGTGTTTATTAATTCGTTCACACGAAATAACGATTCGTTCTCAAAAAATAGCAATTCGTTCCCATGAATTAACAATTTGTTCCCTCATTTTAACAATTCGTTCCCACGAAATAACAATTGTTATTTCGTGGGAACAGAATTGTTATTTCGTGGGAACGAATTGGTAATTGTTAATTCGAGGGAACGAATTGTTAAATTGAGGGAACCAATAGTCAATTCGAGGGAACATATTGTAATTTCGTGGGAATGAATTGTTAATTCGTAGGAACGAATTGCTATATCGAGAGAAAGAATTGTTATTTTGTGGAAACGAATTAATAAAAACAAATCCATTTCCCCTGCGGGACTTCGTAGAAAACCGATCTACAAGTATACCACATTGTGTTGTCCTATGTATTACGGCGGTCCGTTTAGGCCATCGTAATGTCGCTATCGGGTCGATACGACGATAACACGATAATGAAAGTACGATATTACGATGCTACGATAACGATATAACGATAATAGATGACGATAGTACAATGCTACGATGACGATAGTACAATACCACGATGCTATTACATGTATGACGACAGTACGATATTATATCATAGTATCGTCATCGTAGTATCGTTATATTGTCATCGTAACGTCATACTATCACCATCGTACTGTCGTGTTATCGTACTATCGTCATCGTAGTATCGTATTATCGTTAACATAGCATCGTCATTTCGTAATATCGTCATCGTAGCATCGTACATGTGTCATCGTAGTATCGTACTATCGTTATCGTAGCATCGTCATATCATTGTAATATCGTCATCGTAGCATCGTAGTGTCGTACTATCGTTATAGTAGCATCTTGATATATTACTATCATCATCGTACCATCGTAGTATCGTCACCATATAATCGTACTGTCGTGTTATTACGATGGCCTAAATACCGTAATGCATGTTTATGTACATTTAGAGACATGTATAACTTCAGGGACCATATTACACAGTCACATTTGTCGCCTTCATTTGAAAATGCACGTTATAGTATGGGCTCTGGGGGGTTGTTTGTGTACATTTTTCTTTCACGGCAAAACTTTGCATTTTATTGTTCGGTGTGACAAGACCTTAAAAAAAAGTTTGGGTAGCACTTCCAAGTCGAGTACGTTTTCTCTGTGGCGGCCATCTTGGATTTTAGTCCGGGTGCAAAATGGCTAAATTTATGATATTTTATTTTCACAAATTAAATCATTATTGGGCATCAATAAATTATTAATTTTGATGTTTTGCATTATAATGGTTCTCAAAATACATTATGAGCACAATTTACTATCATAAACATGACTTTGGGGTACACAATGGACATATTTTACTCAAATTTATCACAAATTTTCTTCATTTTGGAAAGTCGCTCAATCTCTGATGGTGTCTCAATCGCCCAATAATATAATTAGAACTCTAAAATATTCCCCAAAACTTGCTAATTAAATCCTCTAAATAATGCAATCCTCATTGCCATACATTAGGGCACAGTGAGAAGTCCACTTGAGCGAAAAGTTACCCCTACCCCATAATGAGCAATTTTTTGGAATTTTGCTAGAAATGAAATATCTTCTGAACGAATAGACTTAGGAAGGTGATCTTGGTGTCTACACATAGGTTTTCGGGGTCAGATATTCTATTTCTGGCATCATGAAATTAATGTTTCGAGTTAGTCATGTGTATGTAAATCCAAGATGGCCGCAAACATGGCCGCCAAAATGCTGAAAAATTATATAATCCAAACAAATTGACATACGAAGGCGAAATCCACAAAGACAATGTTTCAAAGCGACTAAAGCTTGTTGAAGGCGACACATTCTGTTACCATGTATCGAATGACTGTTATAAGCTCTACACCATGAAGACCATGCTTGGTAGGTCATCTAAGCAATCCACAGACCAATGTTCATCAAAGGAGGAAACCGATAGCCGAATCAATCGCTCCCAGGCTGTCCGTAACCCACCTAATGCAGATGCTTTATCAGTGCGAGATGTAACATGTATTATATGTGATCAGAAATCCTATAAGAAAATATACACCAAATATCGTATTTGTGAAAGCGAGCGGGCATCATACTTTCTCGTGGCAACAAACATATTGCAGGATGATATATTTACTCGAACATGCGACCTACAAGATCAGAATTCAGTTTTTGGAGCTGATCTTTATTATCATAGAGAATGCATGACTAGGTATCTGTATAGGTATGAGACAAGGGACCTGACCCCTAAGTTATCAGACAAACAGATTGCATGGAGACAAGTTGTACCAGAGTTGGATCAAGGCATGAACAATGGCATGGGGTATGAGTTGAGTGCTATAAGAGACCAGCTGAATAGTATTGATGAGCAATTTAATTTCCGCAATAGAGATGTGAAAGATTTTTTGATTAACGAATTTGGTTGTGAGATTGATTTCACATATCCTGATTCTTTTCGTAAATCATTGATGGTGTACCGTGTGTCAAATTGCAAAACAAATGTGTTAGCTGAGCAGATTCGCTCTGTTAGCCCTGTAGAAGTATGTGCTAATGTGATTAGGACGTCTCTTGAAGACTACAATTTTGGTCTTGACGATAGCTTTTGTGATGCTCATGATCTTAAACGTGCATGTAATGATATGAATATCCCTGATCCCTTACTCAAGTTTTTTGTTGTTTTGTACAATTTTAATCCTGGTACACACAAAAATAAAAGGCAGCAGAATCAGTCATGACAGATGATCAAGTGTCCGATGAGCGCGAAGATAATGATGAAGATGATGGCGAGGATATCAATGCCGGAGAAGCAGATGACAACCTGTCCACACAACGTTGCAGAAAGGTTCAATCCCTGTTTCAAATTATGTACTATGTGTACCACTGTGGGAGAAAAAGAACACCGATGCATATTTTGAACGCGGAAACTGTTCATAGTCTTGGGCGAGGTAGCAAAATTGTGACCACAACTTTAAACCATGAAGGACTTGCAATCAGCTATGTAGAGCTACATAGGTATCAGCACGACCTTGCGTCATTTACAGCACAGCACAACAAAGACCGAGTGGCACTACCCAGATGGATGTATAGGTTACATTCCAGTAAAGTTAGTGGTACATAATGAAGAAATATTGCGAAACATTTTGCTTGCTTTGCGCTAACAATTTTCGGATTATAATTATTAGAAGTACATATACATTTACTCCTGCAACACAAATATTTGAGAGAATTTCATCTTATTGCCTGTAACATATTCATACGTCACATGACCCTGCCATTTGTTGATCCATTCGGTCGTCTGCCTAATCAAGCATGCCTTCCAAGTCATGGGAATTGATTACATGATATTTAACACCTGGTTTGATCCTCAGGTTTCTGTTAAATTATATATAGTGGCAAACAATGGTGGAGTGTAACCTATACAGCATTTGAATGTGCAGTCAAGCTCAAAATAAATGTCAACGTGTAAACTTTCCCATCTGATGCACAGCCTATGTTACTGTACACATTACCCATCGGTAAAGCCATATTTACTCACACAGTAGGTAAGTAGACACCAGGAACAATACCCTCAGGTAACTGCCTACATGTCACTGGATTTGATAGCTAATAACAGAGTACAGTGGTGGGTATATATGGTATGCGTTTTGCAGGTAAAAGTGATACACTGTGTTATTTTCTGTGTATGAGGTTATTTATAATGGTGGCTCATGTTGTTAAAAACACGGGCACAAACCTGTCCAGAAAACTGACACAATTTACAATTCGGTGTAATATAATTGATAGGAGTCCGTTCTCCTGGCTTTTCTACATATGAGTAGCTACATTATATCATATAACTGTTCTACTTCACATTTTGAGTTATTTGTCAAACGGAATAATAGGTGAAACTGGTTGATGTCTGGAACACACAAAGATGGCCGACTTGGCCACCCCATGTGCCATATCGGATACAGTAACGAGGCAGTGTTCATATGCATGTTATATATATATATTCCATCACAAGCAAGTACTTCTTCAATAACAAAAAAAGTAACCCTCCTCAAAAAAATTGCATTGTATTTGCACACAAACTCATTCTTCAAACTTTCGACTACATGTAACCCACTTTTGGAATATAACCAAAATCACGACAATCAGAAAATTGCTAAACTGTAGTGGTAACTATGGAACGAGGACGGATGGTCTATACAATCAGTGTTGACCCAGATCAGCCTACGCATTCGCGCAGTCTGATCTGGGTCGCCACTGTTCGCCATTCCGTCAGTGAAACGCCAGTGTTGTGTCTATCAACAATAGTTCTGACGGTCACACTATACGTCCGTCTAGGCAAGGCCAGTCAACAAGAGGAGATAAGGCACTGACAAATCAATAGGCTTCTCGTCGTGCCGTGATAAACATGTCTACCGAAATCGGTCAAGTAGAACTTGAGTTATTGCGTGGACAATGATACACAGTGCGAACGTTAAACATTCCCGCCAAGGGGAGATTTTTGAAAATGAATATGGTTCATCGTCTTGCCCTGATAAACATGTATAATACCAAATCTCGTTACGATCGGTCCAGAAGAACTTGAGTTATTGCGTGGACAAGGATACAGAGTGCGAAAATTTAAATGGATGCCAAGGGGAGATAAGTCATTGGAAATTTATAACCAGAGCTGTAGGAGAACAGCATAGCTCGACTACGAGGGTTGTCAATGTACACATAGCTTGACAAACAAGGTGGCTGCGGCCTACATACAAATCTTAACCAAGGTTGACTAAAAGGATTAACCAAGGGAAATTAAGTAAGTAATTCAAGGTTAAATGTAGGTCAATGTCAGATATAGGTCAGGGGTTATTGTTGTACATCACTACATGTAGGAGATGAAGTTTTCCAAGTATGGTTGCTGTAGGCCCAGGAGTATTCCATATAAAAGCTTGACTAAAAACCTTTACCAAGGGGAAATAACTAAGTAATCCAAGGATAAAAGTAGGTGAAGGTAAAATATAGGTCAGGGATTATTGATGTACATCACTAGGAGATGAAGTTGTCCAAGTATGGTTGATGTAGGCCCAGTAGTATTCCATATACAAGCTTGACTATAAACATTAACCAAGTAATTCAAGGTTAAATGTAGGTGAAGGTAAAATATAGATCAGGATTATTGATGTACATGTTCATCACTATCAGAAACGGTTGTCCAAGTATGGTGTCTGTATGAACAATAGTATTCCATGTACAAGCTTGAGTAAAACCCTTAACCATGGTTGACTAAAAACCTTAAGTAATTCAAGGTTAAATGTAGGTCAAGGTCAAATATAGATCAGGGGATATTGATGTACATCACTAGGAGATGAAGTTGTCCAAGTATGGTGGGTGTACGGCCAGTAGTATTCAATATACAAAGTTGACTAAACGCCGACGCCGACGCCGGGGTGACAACATAAGCTCTAACTATTCTTCGAATAGTCGATCTAAAAATGAATAGGCTCCTTCCTGGGCATACACATTGTTAATCAATAATCTTAATAATTACTCTTACAATTCTGAATTAAATTTTGTCGTCTGCTGTTTATTTTATGATTTCCATTTTTCTCATCAAAAGCATGAGTTGACAGACAGCACTTTAGAATCATTTCCAATGGAAATGATTCTAAAGTACTGTCTAACTATGTTTTATTGAGAGGAAATGCAAAATAAGAAACATCAGCAGACGACAATTTTCGGTTCCCGCCTTTTAAGGGTTATGTACGGCCGATTAGAGAGTTCATCAGTTTTTCAAGTTTTTACAAATCATTATGTCATTTACAAAACTGTCGACCGTGAAAATAGACTTCCATCATAGATACCGTCAAACATGGCGGAATTTCAACAAATTTGCAATCACTCCAAAATTGTAATTCGAAGTTTTAACCTCGAAGATTGTAACTCAAAAATCGATAATTCTAACTCGAAACTCGAAGTTTCTAGCTCGAAACTCGAGAATCATGTCTCGAAACACGATAACAAGGTGCATGATCACGTGGTAACAACAACAACAACAATTACTGAAACTTCCAGAAGCGCCTCCGATTCAAGATACGTATTCTTCTATATTGTCCTTATACGGAACGGATTTTGATGAAATATGGCGCATAAAACGGGTCTTGTTACATGTAAGCTGCATTTGGTGGCATCAGTACTTTGGCACAAACTGGTGTTGTTGTTGTTGCGATTTCCGTGTTTACTGACATTACTGACACGGAAAACGATTCATCGCAAAAACGACATAAGTATGTGCCATAGTTCCGTGACCAACAAATGCAGCTCATGACAACGCATTTGCTGCGCCATATTTCATCAAAATCGCATCAATTTCGTCGCATATTAAGGAAACTATCAAATAATACTTACTTTGGAGTGGGATTGCTTTCAAAAAGCTCATATATTATTGTTGTTGTTCTAACCACGTGATCATGCACCTTGGATAATTCTAATTCGAACGTTCAGGATTGTAACCCGAAACGCGAGAATGTCAACTCGAAATTCAAGGTTTTACACTCGAGACTCGAAGCAAAGGAAACCTGGTAATTGTGACCGGGGAACTTGGGATCGTCGTATTTCTGGACAATCTGCTTGTACTCCAAGAGTTTAACTGATTTTAACGCAAAACTCGAAAGGTTTCAACTCGAAACGTGAACGATTTGAACTCAAATCTCGAAGTTTTAAACTCAAAATTCGAAACTCGATTATTTCAACTTGAATCGAAGTTCCATGCTCAAAACTCAATACTGAAGTTTTCAAATAGAAACTCGAAGATTTCAACTCGAAACTGGAAGATTTGTGTTCGAGAATATAGTGTTCGAGAAAAGTAGATATGTCGATTATCTTATGGAACCAGTCAACGGGGTTAATAAACATCAGATTAATTCAACGTAAATGCTATAAGGTTATATTTATTGCATAAGTACAGAATTACACATTGAAGCTATACTGATATACTGAAGCTGACTCGTTTACATATTGAGTACTGCCCGTTTCACGAAACCTGCCCGAATTTCACGGCCATATTAACAATGCAAAACCATTTTTTTTGTCGATATGAACTTTTATCAAAATGTGCCTTCTTTATATTTCGTGAAATTTGGTCAAATATTGATTTTATTACGAAAAATGTATTTGTCTATGGGAATTTAACATGGGGGAAAAGGAGTCAGAAAACGAAAACAAACGGGAAAATGACCCCGAAACCTAGCTAGATAGTTTTGAAATGATCTAACTAAGAAAACAAAAGTTAACTTTTAAATCGGTCCAGTATTTCTTAATTCGAAAATTTCCCCATGTTAAATCCCCAAAGACATCTTCACTCAGTGAAGATATCTATGGGGATTTAACATGGGGAATTTCTTTTTTCGATTAAAAACAATTCAACATAAATTCTAGGTTATATTTAGTACATAAGTACAGGATTATACATTGAAGCTATACTGATATGCATAGTGATTAGTCTACATTATACGGAGCCCCGCAGGGGACGTAGAATTCTTTTTTTTGTATTAAGTCGTTCCCATGAATTAACAATTCGTTCCTCAATATAACAATTCGTTCCCACGAATTAACAATTCGTTCCCTCAATTTAATAATTCCTTCCCACGAAATAACTATTCGTTCCTACCGAATTGTTAATTCGTGGGAACGAATTGTTAATTCGTGGGAACGAATTGTTATTTCGAGGGAACGAATTGTTAAATTGAGGGAACGAATTGTCATTTAGTGGGAACGAATAGTTAATTCGAGGGAACGAATTGTTATATCGTGGGAACGAATTGTTAATTCGAGGGAACGAATTGTGAAATTGAGAGAAAGAATTGTCAGTTCGTGGGAACGAATTGTTAATTCATGAGAACGAATTGTTAAATTGAGGGAACGAATTGTTATGGTGGGAACGAATTAATAAAAAAAAATCCATGGGCCCTGCGGGGCTCCGTAATATTACGATTGTCTGTTTCGTTTTGCTGCCGACGAACTTCTGGCTTTTAAACACTTTAAATCCCAAAAATATTAAAATGTCACCCTCCCCAACTTATTTTATTTGATGAGTGTTTGTTTGTGTATTGGTGTTTAGCGGCCTATCAACAGCTAAGGTCATGTAATGCCGGGCAAACGGGTTCGATCCCGTTTTAACCTGCTGCTGCAGTGGGGGCGCGGGGGTGGGGGGGATGGGGATCCAAAAATCAGAACGGAATATTTACATCGAGAAAGAATATGTTCAGCCCTGCAATTAGAATAACCTGACCTGGTGCCAGGTCCATACCACACCAAAGTCACTTGGCCCCTTCCCCTAAAATAATATTACGAGTAATCGTAATACTCACATAAGGGGTACAATGTATAACCAGATTCAGCTGTCACATACAAAATGCCAAAGACGTATGTGAGGGCCAAACCTGGTCTCCAGTCGGCATTCTGGTAAGGATGAACCCCGATCGTTAAATTACCCATCACATACTCCCACCTGCCACCCACGAGCTGGTGAGTGACTTTGAGGGTCGAAAAACGAAAACCTTTGGAAAGTGACTCCGAAACCGGTCTAGATAGCTTGGAAACGATGTTGTTAAGAAAGAAAAAGTTGAAAACCGGTCCACAAATTCTTCAAAATGTATTGTATAAAATCTATTTTAGCCTTTATGTTAAATTCCTACATGTATAAACAAATAGTTGATGGATTTGATGAAATAATGTTTTTGCAGGAAGGTGACTTTGTTGTCATTGATGAGTGGGCGTGTACCTTTAATCAACAGCTATTGTACATGTAGTTGTGGCAGGTCTTTAGAATCATTTCCAATGGAAATGATTCTAAAGTACTGCCAAACTATGTTATTATTGGGAATTTGTTTACAAAGTGTTGCCAAACCATGTTATTGTTGAGAAAAATGACAAAATACGAAACAGCAGCCAACACTTTGTGACTCCCGCCGTTTATTAAAGGCACAGGTCCGCTCAGTAGGCACAGACTGTTCTTTATATCAGAGACATCATCTGAGACATTTACTGGCAAAATAAACATTCATTCACCATTACCCGACACATTGTTTGGCATTATTATACATTTTATATCTGAAGTAAATTTACCGTGACAAACTGATATCAGGGGCGATAACCGTGTTTCCTTAAAATATTAACGGACATTACTATTTATTCTCTGTATTTATGTTTTGATGTGCAATGATCATACTTTATAATCTGTCGAAAATATTATTTTTAGGTGGCGCATTTCATTAGTATAAATAATTAAACAATAGCATGCCTCATTCGCATATGAAAATAGCTTGATACCACCGCGCGTCACAACCAGTAAAATCAATATTACTAAATGATTATATCTGTATAGCGGACACTCGTAATTCTTAGAACTGGCGAATAGTGACACAATTATACACTTATTTAATTCCTATAACGAACATTGTGTGCCGACTGAGTGGGCCTGTACCTTTAAGCGCAACAATCCGTGGTTTTATTCCTTAAGTACCTGTTTATCGACGCTCAATAAGTTGACGTTGAACAAAATTGTGGCTGTGGCTGGAGAAATGGGATCCGCACAGTCTGATCAGGATCTACACTGTTCGCAATCTCATCAATGAAACACCCGTCAGGCTAGAGGAGTGCGCTATTCGATCGGGAGCTACATTTGTCAAACATCCCACAAGCCCAATTTCTCCAGTCACAGCCACAATTTATAAATGAACAAAGATATGACAATTTCGGGTATATTGATATTAACATCAGTACAATGTATATACCCAGACCAGCCTACGCTTCCTCAGAGTCTGATCAGGGTCTACGACCGTGTCATGCTCTCGCATAAAGTTCGCTACTGTCTGTTCCACGTTTTTTCTACCGAAACGTTAAATGTAAGAACTTGTGTAGCAATAACAAAACGTCGATCTCATTGTTTTCTTTTATGACGTTCAATAAAATATTGATTTTATTGCGAAAAGCGAAAAGAAAATCCTATTAGAATTAACATGGGGGCTAAAAGCAGATTTTGTTTACTAAATCATTTTTGAATTTGTGGACTGATTTTGAAAATCAAAAAAATGTTTTCCTGAGTTACATCATTTCCAAGCTATCTAGCCATGTTTCGGAGTCAATATCCAAACTATTTCGTTGTTCGTTCCTCCTCTTCACTCTCCAGCTCCTCGAAATGAAATCAATGTTTGGTGGAATTTCATGAAATGAAAAAAATAAGGAAGGTTACTTTTTAAATTGAGTGAATGTGTTTAATAGCCAAAAGTTGGTCGGCAGAAAAAGAAAAGTGGAACAAACAGAAGTTATATACACCGACACCTGCGGTAAACTTGCCAAAGTTGTCAATTGTTTTCCTTCAAAATGCTTAAATAGTGTGCTTGATATCAATCAGATTGATTGGCTGCAGAGCTCCAGATAAGCTGCGTATTTGCTTCAATACCCAATTAAAATTGCCAAAAACCCAATTGAAATCAGAAGTAGCGAGTATCAAAAAGCAATATAAATTGTATCGTACCTTTATCATGCTGCAGAAAACAATAAACAGACCACAAATATAGCATATTTTTCTTATTTTCTAAGAAAACACATCTATGTATTCCATTAGAATTGTCTCCAAGGAGACAATTCTAATAAAATGCCAAGACATGTTTTCATTATTCTATAAGTGTTCTATCATTATTCAATAAGTGCTGTCTGTTACTGTGTAAACAGTAGTATGATTTTATTTTACCCAATTAAAATTTTGAAATACCCAATTGCTTAAGAAATGATGGAGTGACAATACTCGATTACTAATTCCTTATCTGAAGCCCTGTGGCTCAGACCCAGCCGGTAAAACTGCTTCGATGTTCAGGAACGTTGATCTAATGGCAAGATTAACGCAGGCGCATGTGTACTTGTCGCAACTCTACTGTCTATACCTGCCCCAATTTTACGGTTATATAAACAATGCAAAAACTGTTTCTTTCCATAATAATAAATTTTATTAAAATTTAAGAATTAGCCTTCTTTTTATTTCGTGAAATTTGGTCCAAAATTAATTTTATTAAGACAAAATTATTAGTCCATGGAAATTTAACATGTTGGGGGGGGGGGGGGGATGGGGGGGGGGGGGGGACAAACAAAGATGTGGACAACCTGAAAGAGTCGAAAAACGGAAACTTTTGGAAATTTACTATGAAATCTGGCTGAAACCGGGAAATGATCCATCTAAGAAAACAAAACTTATATATTTTGAAAAACGGTCCACTAAGTCTGAAATTAGAAAAAATTTCCCAGTGTTAAATCCCCATTGACATCTTCACAGAGTGAAGATGTCTATAGGGATTTAACATGTGGAAATTATTTTTTCGCAATAAAATCAATATTATGCCAAATTTCACGAAAGAAAAAGAAGGCTCATTCTTAAATTTTGCTATAATTTAATATTATCGAAAGCAATCTTGTTTTTAACTCGTTTATATATCCGTAACATTGGGACAGGTTTCGTGAAAGAGACAGTACATGTAGTTTGTATGCACGACAGTACAGTGTTTCGTCCATTGTGACTATAATTGTGTTGTCACTATGTCTATACGTCACGGACCGCGGCCCCGCCACCACATCAACAGTCGACCCTGTTGTGACTGACGGACTATTTTAGTTTGTATACCCGACAGAATGGTGTCTTGTTCATTGTGACTATAAGTGTGTTGTCACTATGTCTATACGTCACGGACCGCGGCCCCGCCACCACATCAACAGTCGACCCTGTTGTGACTGACGACTATTTTAGTTTGTATACCCGACAGAATGGTGTCTTGTTCATTGTGACTATAAGTGTGTTGTCACTATGTCTATACGTCACGGACCGCGGCCCCGCCACCACATCAACAGTCGACCCTGTTGTGACTGACGACTATTTTAGTTTGTATACCCGACAGAATGGTGTCTTGTTCATTGTGACTATAAGTGTGTTGTCACTATGTCTATACGTCACGGACCACGGCACCCTCACTTCGTCAGCAGACGACAGGATGACCCTGTGCCTACTGCCGTCCTTCCGCAGCACGTGTACGTCCTCGGAACTGTAACAGCAGACCATAACATTGTCGTCCCCGTCAGCCGCCAGTCCGCATGGATACATCATGTCCTCGTGGTCCACACTGTAAACCAGGTCCCCGCCATTGGTGAAGCACGTTATACGACCTTTGCAAATATAGTCGGCGACATAGACGTGTCCCCGTGCACCGACAGTTATGTAGTGGCGTGGATCTATAAACGTGCCTCTACCGCTGGCGTCCAGTCCGATACACCGGGTCACCGCGCCGCGCCTGTCCAGGACCTGTACATGGCCGCTGTCGTTGCTGTCTGACTTCACAGTGACGTATATGTGGCCCCCGTGGACGGCCACGCTCCAGGATGTCAGACTGGTGGTGATGTTGCGGCCGGCCCGGAGTGCGCCGTCAACGTGGATGAACTTGAGCACTCCAGTGCAGTACATTGACACGATTGCTCCATTGTCGCCGTCGGCCGCCACATCCCAGGGCTCATTTTGTAACTTCAGGGTTGTCTGTACGGTAAAGTTTCTATCAAGAAGGATGACCTGCTTCTGTCCGTAATTACCAAGAATTATCTTCCCGTCTGGCAGTACTGCCGACCCAGTGATGGTGCCGTCAATACCTTTAATGTCGATCGACGACTCCACTTCCATGTCGGTGAACGGGGAGCGGACTGGACCAGATGCAGACCCTGGTGGATCTACACCATCGACATTTGTACGTTCAATGTTCATCGTGCCTAATCGGTCAACACCAGTGAGCACATCGGCCAGTGCACGTGACGACTGGAATGTAATGTTGACCGTATATATATCCTGTTCCAGATCAGACACCGTGGGTTCGAGCGATTTTAGAGCTTTTGACATTTTGTGAGCAGCAATTACACTGGTCACGCCATCGGCTGCGGCGTTAGCCTCGTCAGCCGTCCTCAGCTCTGTCTCCACTTTGGGAATTACACCGTCGTACGCCTTAACATCGTCCAGAATGACGTCCTTCTCGACCGTGAGGACTTTCTTCATATCTGCCAGCATTTCCATTGCCAGTCGTTCTACCAGTTCAACAATGTCCGTCTTAAACTGCTTCACCTCGTCTTCAAGCGAGTTTTGTAACTTCATCAAATCCTCGACACTCTTCTCCCGCCCATTCTTCAAATTCCCGATCCGATCTCTCAGTTCGGTCATTGACCCCACGACCTCGGCCAGTCGCTGTTCGTGTCCAGCCGCCGCGTCAGAAATGGACGTTACCTGGCATTTCCTGTGACTGATAACTTTACATGTGTCACATACCATGATATCATGTTTCTCGCAACACCAACGGATATCTTTCTCCGAGTGCTCGTCACAATATGTCAGAGGAAATCTCGCCTCGCGCCCTCCCAAAAACGGTAAGTCACTCCCGGAAACCACGGTGTGGTTTCGGGAAACTTTCAGACTGTTGTGAATCGCGGCACAAGATGGACACATATACTCGTCACACTGCCGGCAGAACCTGTCCGCGTCTTTAACCACTCCCGTCTCTTTACACGGACCACAGTTCTTCGCGCAGCCTTTCGACATCCTGTCATTATATTTCCGCCCGTCCACACTCGCCATTTTGAAATATAGTGTATATTGAGATTACGTAACGACTACAATGCACGCTAAAGTCAGAATGATACGAACCGTCACGATTGTATATAACTATTGACACGTCACTTTTAATCGTTGTGTATTACATTAAATGTCGATCGATATGAAGAAACGTCCCTTGTCAACTTAACTGACAATATTATGTGTTTTCGTATAAAATGACACTTTGTTCAATGTTGTTATAAATATCACAACATGTCGACATGGTGTGATATCTAATGCAACGTGTATCCTTTCATTGTCGTGTCTTGTCATGATTGAAAATGACAAAATATGTTCATGGAGCGCTTAATTACCGCGGAACCTCTCTAAACCGGACACCCTGGGATGTCCCCAGGGTGTCCGGTTGAGAGAGGTTCCACTGTACAACATCACAGCATCTCGCTACAGGTAGTAAATAATCATATGTAACCATATTTTCTATTTCTATTATATTATTCAAATGCCCTACTAACAAAGCACAGTCAAGTGACACTAAATGTACTATATGCCAATTTTCTGAAATAGCAATGACCTTGTTTTTGTTACACCCCTGTAATTCACTTGGACTGGTCCGTACCGGTAGTTTATAAACTGCTGTCACTTTTAACAGTGTACAACCTACGGACCCGCGCAGGGGACATGGCTTTTTTTTTATTAATTCGTTCCCACGAAATAACAATTTGTTTCCTCAATTTAACAATTCGTTCCTACGAAATAACAATTCGTTCCCACGGGAACGAATTGTTAATTCGTCGGAACGAATTGTTATCTCGAGGAAACGATGTTCAATTTAGGGAACGAATTGCCATTTCGTGGGAACGAATTGGGAACGAATTGCCATTTCGTGGGAACTAATTGTTAATTCGAGGGAACAAATTGTTATATCGTGGGAACGAATTGTTAATTCAAGGGAACGAATTGTTAAATTGAGGGAACGAATTGTTATTTCGTGGGAACGAATCTAATAAAAAGAAATCCATGTCCCCTGCGGGGGTCCGTAGGATCTACACTGTTAAAAGTGACAGCAGTTTATATAAACTCCCGGTACGGAACAGTGCATGTGAATTACAGGGAGCAACACAAACAAGGTCATTGTTATCACTAAGCTAATCCCTTCGCTAGCAGCCGTAATAATAAAACAAGTTCTTGAATAAACGAAAACAAGTTTAACGCAATTGCTTACAAACACGGTGTACATACGGCATCAGTGACCTTGACCTTACAGCGGTCGTATGCAAATCAAGTCACCATCCCTAGACACACATTGTGGCCAAATACGATCAAAATCGGGAAACTGTTCATAAGTTATTGAATAAAGAAAAACACATTTACAAATGTACCATAGTTTATACAAGCTGTGTGCACATAAGTCCTCAGTGACCGTGAGTGGTCGGACGTGGGTCGTATGTAAACAAAGCACTATCTGTATACACATTGTGGCCAAATAGTATCAAGATCTGTGAAGCGGTTAATAAGTTAATGAAAATTAAATGGTTTACTAATGTACGTACGCACGCACACACGTACGCACGTACAATGCCTAACGATATACACCATATTACCTATCAGCGAGGGGATAATTATGTGATACATGTGTACAGTGGAACCTCTCCAAACCGGACACCCTGTGAGTTCCCCAGGGTGTCCGGTTTGGAGATGTTCCACTGTAAATCCGCTGTAAATCAGACAAGTTAGCGCTTCATGACACATTATGGTGTTTTTCGTCATTGTAATCAGAGATATATAACAGCGAAACACATCTAAGTTAAAGATCCATATTTTCCCAAGTGTCCGGTTTAGAAGGGTTCCACTGTATAACATAAACCTCCAATGGCGTCGTGACACGTTCACACAAGAATTTCTGTGTTAAGTTTCAGTTTGCCGATATAACAGTATTCAGATAAAATGTGTAATGACCAAGTGGGAAATCTACGGAAGCATGGAGCGACATGTGTTTTTTTTTATTTATCTCGTGGCCACGACTTACATTTATTATGTCGCAGTCACGAGATAAATAAAATAAGACACACCTAAATATATCGTGGCCATGATATACATGAAATTCATAATTTAGGTGTGTTTTTTTTGTATTTATCTCGTGGGCACGACTTAGTATTGTGTCCCCTGCATGCTTCCGTCGAAATCGGATCTACAAGTATACCGCAGTGTGTTGTTCTATTTATTACGGTGTTCCGTTTATGCCATCGTAATGTTGCTATCGGGTCGATACGACGATAGCACGATAACGAAAGTACGAAATCAAGATGCTACGATAACGATATTACGATACTAGATGACGATAGTACACTACTACGATGACGATAGTACGATGCCATGATGCTACGATGACGATGGTACGATATTATATCGTAAAATCGTCATCGTAGTATCGTTATATTCATCGTCATCATACTATCAATATCGTACCGTCGTAGTATGTACTATCGTTATTCGTAGCATCCTGGTATCTTACTATCGACATCGTAGCATCGTAATATCTTCATCGTAGTATCGTTATATTGTCATCGTAGCATCATACTATCAATATCGTACCGTCGTAGTATCGTACTATCGTTATCGTAGCATCGTCATATCGTACTATCGTCATCGTACCATCGTACCATCGTCATCGTAGTATTGTACTGTCGTTATCGTAGCATCGTGATATCATACTATCGTCATTGCATCGTACTATCCTCATCGTAATATCGTACTATCGTAACCATAGTATCGCACTGGCGTGCTAGCGCAGTATCGATCCGATCTCGATTTTACGATGGCATAAACGGAACACCGTATTGTATGTCTGTGCACATTTAGAGACATGTATAACATCCGGGGCCGACTACACCGTCACACTTGTGCTTTCATTTGAAAACGCGCGTTATATAAAGGGATGTATAGGTTACATTCCAGTACATTGAGTAGTACACAATGAAGAAATATTGCGTAACATTGTGCTTGCTTTGCGCTAACCGTTTGTGGTTACTGGTGAATTTCGGATTGGAATTATTAGAAGTACATATACATTTACACCTGCCACACAAATATTGAATGAGTTTTCAATTGACTGCCTGTCACATATTCATACGTCACATGACCATGTCATTCGTTGATCCATTCGAGCGTCTGCTTGTTTAATCAAGCATGCCTTCCAAGTCATGGGAATTGATAGTTAACACCTTGTTTTATCCTCATATTTTACTGTCCACAATGTAATACATTATTAAAATGTTAGTCTGACAGAAAGTATTCCATTCAATATGTATTTTATATAAATCCTGGTAACACAGGTTTCTGTTAAATTATATATTGGCAAGCAATGGTGGAATGTAACCTATGTATACAGCATTTGAATGTGCAGTCGAGCTATCTGGTCTGAACTGACAAATGTAGGCTTTGACAGTTTGACAGTCGTAAATTGAAACTTCAATTGCAACAGGTGAATACTGATTTCGAAAACAAATGCAATACGTTATGTAAATCACGTCGATTGTTGACAGAAAAATTCACAGCTGGCGTGGAATTCAATTTCTCATTGGTTTTCAATCAATTATGTCTTTTTTTTGTTTTGTATCCGAGTTGTAAGGAATTAAATGCGAGGGAGCGCTAGGGAGCGCTAGCGACCGCAGCATTTAGTTCCTGAAAAATCCAATATGGGAACAATAACTGACTTTTATATTCAGCCAAGTATACATGCAATGTCCCATCGATTATTGATTTTCAATTTCTGTCAACAGTTAATCATAAATCTGGTAATACACAACTTATTGGGGCTAAACGTTGCAATATGTGAAATAAGTTGAGTACAATACTGTCCAGCGATTGGGGTAGAAAGTAGGATGAACTGTAAGTCAATATGACGTCATTTACAGAAAAACAGAAATATGGGAGGGTTAAGGTATTAGTTGATAGATAGATACACTTGACTTCAATGATAAGAGTGATGTGATATATGAATACATATGTGATATTGTATTGTTACTGTATACTATATGGAGCATTGTGTTTCCATCTCCGCCATCTTTGTATGTACAAGCCATCGTACGGTTTCACCACTTCGTGCGTTTGACACATACAGCAAATAATATGACAGTAAACCAAATAGGATTTGGTGCAATATATATCACAACAGATATCACAGCAGTAAGCTATAAATATTATGCCAGCAAAATATACAAAATACGATATATCTGAGCATCTATCCCATCAACCTCACAATAATGTCAACATGTAAATTGTCCCATCTGATGCACAGTCTATGTTACTGTACAATAATTCCAGCACTAAAATATTTACACAATTACCTAACATTTGATTGGCCCGTAGCAAGTCTCTGTCCAAAATTTATATCCCAAAAAATACTCACACGCCGAACTACTTTCCGTAACCGTGAGGCGCAGTTAAAATAATTCTTAAGAAAACGGAAAATAAACACATTTCTTGATTAATTTATTTACAATGCTGGAATTATAAGGAATGAATGGCCTTTTTGTGGAATTTATCGGGGATATAAACTTGGAAAAGTCGCGGGAATACTGGACGAGGCCTTCCGGCTTTTCCAAGTTTATATCCCGATAAATTCCACAAAAAGGCCATTCATTCCTATACATTACCCATCGGTAAAGCCATATTTACTCGCATAGCAGGTAAGTAGACACCAGGGACAATACCCTCATGTAATAGCTTACATGTCACTGTATTTGATAGCTAAAGAGTTCAGTAGTGGTTATATATGGTATGATTTGTGTGGTTTGTCAGGTAAAAGTGATACATAGAGATATTCATATTTGTTCAACGAATATGACATATATGTTCATCGAGGGGTGTGAAATGTCCACATTTCACGAGAGCCGTTCACGAATTTCGTTGCAAAAATATGAATATTCTATTTATTATATACCGCTCCATGGAAATTAGCAGTTTTTTTAGACTGTATACGGTAATGAATGTATTTGCAGCCTATTTGCGCTGTTTTCTTGAACATAGATTTTATGAATATACATAGCGGAAGTAGTCGTATTTTCACCGGAAGTTGTTTATTTCATCGATGAGAACATATGAATTGTATTTACATCGTATGACTATGTATTTCATGGGTAGGTATATAGTAAACTGTTATTTTCTGTGTATGAGGTTATTCATAATGGTGGCTCATGTTGTTAAAAAAAACACAGGAACAAACCTGTCCAGAAAACGGACACAATTTACAGTTCGGTGTAATATAATTGATAGGAGGCCAGTCTCCTGGCTTTTCTACATGTGATTTAGCTACATTGTATCATATGTTCTACTTCACATTTTGAGTTATTTGTCAAACGGAATAATAGGTGAAACTGGCTGATGTCTGGAACACACAAAGATGGCCGACTTGGCCACCCCATGTGCCATATCGGATACAGTAACGAGGCAGTGTTCACATATATGTTATATATACATGTATTCCATCACAAGCAAGTACTTCTTCATCTATAACAAATAAGTCACCCTCCCCATTGATGAAATTCCATAAAATATTCATTTTTATTGCGAAAAAACGATTTTCATATGGGAATTTAACATGGGGGCTAAACATATATTGTTTTTAAATATGTTTTTATTTGTGGACCGATTTTCAAAATCTAACTTTTGTTTTTATTTCTAGGCTATCAATTTCTAAAACTTTCGTTTTTGATCATCTTGGTCCTCTTCCTCCTTGCTAAACTATAGTGGTAACTATACGACCAGTGTAGACCCAAATCAGCCTGCGCATTCGAAATCTGAAAATCAATAGGCTTCTCGTCGTGCCATGATACATATGTATGCCGAATTTGGTTTCAATCGGTCAAGTAGGACTTGAGTGATTGCGTGGACAAGGATACACAGTGAGAAAATCAAAGATTCCCGCCTAGGGGAGACTTTTGAAAATGAATATGGTTCATCGTATTGCCCTGATAAACATGTATAATACCAAATCTCGTTACGATCGGTCAAGCATAAATTGAGTTATTGCGTGGACAAGGATACAGAGTGCGGAAATTAAAAATGTCCGCCAATAGGAGGTAAGCCATCGGACTTTATAGCAAGAGCTGTAGGAGAACAGCATAGCTCGACTACGGGGGTTGTCGATGTACACAGAGCTTGACAAAGAAGGTGGCCGCGGCCCGCATACAAACCTTATCCAAGGGAAATTAGCTAAGTAATTCAAGGTTAAATGTAGGTCAATGTCAGATATAGGTCAGGGGTTATTGATGTACATCATTAGGAGATGAAGTTTTCCAAGTATGGTTGCTGTAGGCCCAGTAGTATTCCATATACAAGCTTGACTAACAATCTTAAACAAGGGGAAATAACTAAGTAATCAAAGGGTAAAAGTAGATCAAGGTCAAATATAGGTCAGGGATTATTGATGTACATCAGTAGGAGATGAAGTTGTCCAAGTATGGTTGCTGTAGGCCCAGGAGTATTCCATATACAAGCTTGAATATAAACCTTAACCAAGTTTGAGTACAAACCTTAACCAAGGGGAAATAACTAAGTAATTCAAGGTTAAATGTAGATCAAGGTAAAATATAGGTCAGGGGTTATTGATGTACATCCCTATGAGAAAAAGTTATCAAAGTATGGTGCCTGTATGCAAAATAGTATTCCATCTACAAGCTTGACTAAATACCTTAACCAAGGTTGACTAAAAACCTTAAAACCAAGGGGAATTAAGTAAGTAATTCAAGAGGAAATGTAGGTCAAGGTCAAATATAGATCAGGGGTTATTGATGTACATCCCTGTGATAAAAGGTTGTTCAAGTATGGTGTCTGTATGCACAATAGTGTTTCATGTACAAGCTTGACTAAAACCTTAACCAAGGTTGACGACTGAAAACCTTAACCAAGGGGATTTAAGTAAGTAATTCAAGCTTAAATGTAGGTCAATGTGAAATATAGGTCAGGGGTTGTTGCTGTACATCACTAGGAGATGAAGTTGTCCAAGTATGGTTGGGGTAGGGCCAGGAATATTCCATATACAAGCTTGACTAAAAACCTGAACCAAGACGTGACGGTGACGCCGACGCCGACGCCGACGCCGACGCCGACGCCGACGCCGACGCCGGGGTGATTACATAAGCTCTAACTATTCTTCGAATAGTCGAGCTAAACAATGAATCGTGTTCTGTTTCTTGCCGTGATAAACAAGCATACCGAATCTGGTTACGATCGGTCAAGTAGAAATTAAGTTATTGCGTGGACAAGTATACAGAGTGCGAAATTAAAAAAGGATGCCAATGGGCGATAAGTCATCGGAATGTTTTTAAAATGAATAGGCTCCTTAGGCTTGCCGTGATAAACATGTACATGTATGCCGAATCTGGCTACGATCGGTCAAGTATAACTCTAGTTATTGCGTGGACAAACTGTGCCCGCCCGTACAAGGTGAATACATAATACGTCCCGTTTTTTCCAAACGGGCGTATAAAAAGGTCAGCTGGTCACGTGGTCTACATTTATGTGCTAACAGATCAGGAGCTACACTGACCATAGATGTCATACGCCTCATTTCCGCAGCCACAGCAATAATTAATTTCAATCGCACCACATCACATGACACAACAGACCAATCAAATGGCAGTATATCATCGTTCGCTTCTGCACACATATTGTTAATCAATAATCTTAATAATTACTTTTACAATTCTGAATTAAATTTTATCGTCTGTTGTTTATTTTATGCTTTCCATTTTTCTCATCAAAAGCATGATTTGACAGAACTTTGGAAATGATTATAAAGTACTTTCTAACCATGTTTTATTGAGAAGAATTCAAAATAAGAAACATCAGCAGACGACAATTTTCGATTCCCGCCTTCTAAGGGTTAATTACGGCCGATTAGAGAATTAATCCGTTTTTCAAGTTTTTACAAATCATTATGTCATTTACAAAACTGTCGACCGTGAAAATAGATTTCCATCATAGATACAGTTTTCACGGTCAAACATGGCAGAATTTTAACAAATTTGCAATCGCTCCAAAATTGTAATTCGAAGTTTTAACCTCGAAGATTGTATGTAACTCAAAAGTCGATAATTCTAACTCGAAGTTGCTAGCTCGAAACTCTAGAATCATGACTCGAAACACGATAACAAGGTGCATGATCACGTGGTAACAACAACAACAACAATTAATGAAACTTCCAGGAGCGTCTCCGTTTCAAGATACGTATTATTTTATATTGTCCTTATTACGGAACGGATTTTGATGAAATATGCCGCATACAACGCGTCTTGTTAAGCTGCATTTGGTGGTATCAGTACTTTGGCACAAACTGCTGTTGTTGTTGTTGTTGTTGCGAAGAATCGATTTCCGTGTTTACTGACAATACTGACACGGAAATATATTCATCGCAAAAATGACATAAGCATGTGCCACAGTTCCGTGACCAACAAATGCAGCTCATGACGACGCGTTTGCTGCGCCATATTTATCATCAAAAATCCGTCGCATATTAAGGAAAACTATCAAATAATACTTACTTTGGAGTGGGCGTGCTTTCAACACGTTCATATATTATTGTTGTTGTTCTAACCACGTGATCATGCACCTTGGATAATTCTAACTCGAACGTCGAGGATTGTAACTCGAAACTCGAGAATGTCAACTCGAAATTCAAGGTTTTACACTCGAGACTCGAAGCAAAGGAAACCTGATAATTTTGACCGGGGAACTTGGGATCGTCGTATTTGAGGACAATCTGCTTGTAGTCCAAGAGTTTAAAAGATTTTAACTCAAAACTCGAAAGGTTTCAACTCGAAACTTGAACGATTTCAACTCGAATCTAGAAGTCTTAATCTCAAAAGTCGAAACTCAAGTGTTTAAATAGAAACTCGATTATTTCAGATTGAATCGAAGTTTCATGCTCAAAACTCAATACTGAAGTTTTCAAATAGAAACTCGAAGATTTCAACTCAAAACTCGAAGATTTCTGTCCTAGAATTTAGTGATTTCATAAGAAAAGCAGATATGTCGAGTATCTTATGGAATCAGTCAACGGGGTTAATAAACATCAGATTAATTCAACATAAATGCTAGGTTATATTTATTGCATAAGCACAGAATTACACATTGAAGCTATACTGATATACTGAAGCTGACTCATTTACATATTGACTACTGTCTGTTTCACGAAACCGGCCCGAATTTCACGGCCATATTAACAATGCAAAACCATTATTTTTTTCGACAATATTAAATTTTATCAAAACTTAAGAATGTGCCTTCTTTATATTTCGTGAAATTTGATCAAATATTGATTTTATTACGAAAAATGTATTTTTCTATGGGAATTTAACATGGGGGAAAAGGAGTCAGAAAACAAAAAAAAACAGGAAAATGACCCCGAAACCTAGCTAGATAGTTTGGAAATGATCTAACTAAGAAAACAAAAGTTAAATTTTGAAAATCGGTCCAGTATTTCTTAATTCGAAAATGTCCCCATGTTCAATTCCCAAAGACATCTTCACTCAGTGAAGATGTCTATGGGGATTTAACATGGCGAATTTATTTTTTCGATTAAAATCAATTCAACATAAATTCTAGGTTATATGTAATACATAAGTACAGGATTATACATTGAAGCTATGCTGATATACTTCACTGAGCTGATTCAGTTACATAGTGATTAGTCTACATTATACTGATATACTTCACTGAGCTGATTCAGTTACATAGTGATTAGTCTACATTATACTGATATAACTTCACTGAGCTGAATTCAGTTACATAGTGATTAGTCTACATTATACTGATATACTTCACTGAGCTGATTCAGTTACATAGTGATTAGTACTATTATACTGATATACTTCACTGAGCTGATTCAGTTTACATATTGATTAGTCTACATTATACTGATATACTTCACTGAGCTGATTCAGTTACATATTGATTAGTCTACATTATACTGATATACTTCACTGAGCTGATTCAGTTACATAGTGATTAGTCTACATTATACTGATATACTTCACTGAGCTGATTCAGTTGACATATTGATTAGTCTACATTATACTGATATACTTCACTGAGCTGATTCAGTTACATAGTGATTAGTCTACATTATACTGATATACTTCACTGAGCTGATTCAGTTACATATTGATTAGTCTACATTATACTGATATACTTCACTGAGCTGATTCAGTTACATAGTGATTAGTCTACATTATACTGATATACTTCACTGAGCTGATTCAGTTACATATTGATTAGTCCTACATTATACTGATATATTCTTCACTGAGCTGCTTCAGTTACATAGTGATTAGTCTACATATACTGATATACTTCACTGAGCTGATTCAGTTACATAGTGATTAGTCTACATTATACTGATATACTTCACTGAGCTGATTCAGTTACATATTGATTAGTCTACATTATACGGAGCCCCGCAGAGTACGTAGAATTCTTTTGTTTTTTATTAATTCGTTCCCATGAATTAACAATTCGTTCACTCAATTTAACAATTTGTTGCCACGTATTAACAATTCGTTCCCTCAATTTAATAATTCGTTCCTACTGGAATGAATTGTTATGTCGTGGGAACGAATTGTTAATTCGAGGGAACGAATTGTTAAATTGAGGGAACGAATTGTCATTTCGTGTGAACGAATTGTTAATTCGAGGGAACGAATTGTTATATCGTGGGAACGAATTGTTAATTCGAGGAACGAATTGTTAAATTGAAGAAAGAATTGTCATTTCGTGGGAACGAATTGCTAATTCATGAGAACGAAATGATAAATTGAGGGAACAAATTCTTATTTCATGGGAACGAATTAATAAAAAAAATCCATGGGTCCTGCGGGGCTCCGTAATATTACGATTGTCTGTTTCGTTTTGCTGCCGACGAACTTTTGGCTTTTAAACACATTAAATCCCAAAAATATTAAAATGTCACCCTCCCGAACTTATTTTATTTTATGATGAAATGCCTCAAAATTAAAAATCCACAAAATTAATTTTATTGCAATAAAACGATTATCCTATAGGACATGGGGCAAACAGGAGCTGGGGAGTGTTTGTTTGTTTATTGATGTTTAGCGACCTATCAACAGCTAAGGTCATGCAATGCCGGCCAAACGGGTTCGATCCCGTTTTAACCTGCTGCAGTGGGGGCGCGGGGGCGGGGGTGGGGAGGGGCGGGGGGGGGTGGGGAGGGGGATCCAAAATCAGAACGGAATATTTACATCGAGAAAGAATAGGTTCAGCCCTGACATTAGAATAACCTGACCTGGTGCCAGGTCCATACCACACCAAAGTCACTTGGCCCCTTCCCCTAAAATAATATTACGAATAATCGTAATACTCACATACATGGGGTATAACCAGATTCAGCTGTCACATACAAAATGCCAAAGACGTATGTGAGGGCCAAACCAGGTCTCCAGTCGGCATTCTGGTAAGGATGAATCCCGATCGTTAAATTACTCATCACATGCTCCCACCTGACACCCACGAGCTGGTGAGTGACTGTGAGGGTCGAAAAACGAAAACCTTTGGAAAGCGACTCCGAAACCGGTCTAGATAGCTTGGAAACGATGTTGTTAAGAAAGAAAAAGTTAGATTTTGAAAACCGGTCCACAAATTCTTCAAAATGTATTGTATAAAATCTATTTTAACCTTTATGTTAAATTCCCATAAACAAATAGTTGATGGATTTGATGAAATAATGTTTTTGTAGGAAGGTGACTTTGTTGTTATTGATGAGTGGGCGTGTACCTTTAATCAACAGCTATTGTACATGTAGTTGTGGCAGGACTTTAGAATCATTTCCAATGGAAATGATTCTAAAGTACTGCCAAACTATGTTATTATTGGGAACATTTTTACAAAGTGTTGCCAAACCATGTTATTGTTGAGAAAAATGACAAAATACGAAACAGCAACCAACACTTTGTGGCTCCCGCCGTTTATTAAAGGTACAGGTCCGCTCAGTAGGCACACAATGTTCTTTATATCAGAGACATCATCTGAGACATTTACTGGCAAAATAAACATTACTTTACCATTACCCGACGCATTGATTGGCATTATTATACATTTTATATCGGAAGCAAATTCCCGCACTGATATCAGGGACGATAACAGGGATTATACACTTAATTAATTCCTATAACGAACATTGTGTGCCTACTGAGTAGGAGTGTACTGTACCTGTAAGCGCAACAGCCCGTGTTTATCGACGCTCAGTAAGTTGACGTTGAACAGAATCGTGGCTGTGGCTTGATAAATGTGGCTTATGGGTTTTGCGACCAGTGCAGATCCAGATCAGACTGTGCATCCGCACAGTCTGATCAGGATCTACACCATTCGCAATATCATCAATGAAACACCCGTCATGCTTAATCAGCGATGTAGATCGTTATCAGGCAAGAGGAGTTCGCTATTCGATCAGGAGCTACATTTGTCACACATCCCATAAGCCCAATTTCTCCAGTCACAGCCACAATTTATGAATGAACAAAGATATGACAATTTCGGGTATATTGATATTAACATCCCTGTCTATACCCTGACCAGACTACGCTTCCTCGGGGTCTGATCAGGGTCCACGACAGCGTCATGCTCTCGCATACAGTTCGCTAATATCTGTTCCACGTTTTGCCGAAACGTTCTGCCGAAACGTAAATGTAAGAACTTTTGTAGAAGTAACAAAACGTGAATCTCATTTTTTTCTTTCATGAAATTCAATCAAATATTGATTTTATTGCGAAAAGCAAACACAAATAAATTTCACATTGGAATCTAACATGGGGGATAAAAGCAAATTTTGTTTACATTTAAAAACCTTTTTATGTAACGTGATTAAATATCCAAAAGTTGGTCGGTAGAAAAAAAACCGTGGAACAAATAGAAGTTTATGTCACAATGACATCTGATATACACTGCCGCCCGCTATAAACTTGCCGAAGTTGTCAATTGTTTTCTTTCGAAATGCTTAAATAGTGTACTTGAAATCAATCATATTGATAAGCTCCAGATAATCTGCGTATTTGATTAAATACCCAATTAAAATTGCCAAAAACTCAATTGAAATCAGAAGTAGCCAGTATCAAAAAGCAATACAAATGGTACCCTTAGCATGCTGCAAAAAACAATAAACAGACCACAAATATAGCATATTTATTGTATTTTCTAAGAAAACACATCTTGATATTTCATTAGAATTGTCTCCAAAGAGACAATTCTAATGAAATGTCAAGACATGTTTTCATTTCGAGCCAAACTATTCAATAATTGTTGTCCGTTGCTGTATAAACAGTAGTGTGATTATGTTACCCAATTCAAATGTTGAAATACCCAATTGATTAAGAAATGATGGAGTGACAATACTCAATTACTAATTCCTTATCTGGAGCCCTGTGGTTGTGTCTGCGCTGTGCTATAGCTCAGACTCAGCCGGTCAAACTGCTTAGATGTTCAGGAACGTTGACATATTGGCAAGATTAACGCAGGCGGATGTGTATTTAAGTGTACATGTCGCTACTCTACTGGCTGTTTCACGAAACCTGCCCCAAGTTTACGGTTATAAAAACCATGCAAAAATTATTTCTTTTCATAATAATAAATTTTATTAAAATTTAAGAATCAGCCTTCGTTTATTTCGTGAAAAAATTATTAGTCCATGAGAATTTAACATAGGTGGGGGGGGGGGGGGACAACAAAGACGTGGACAACCTGAAGGAGTCGAAAAACGGAAACTTTTGGAAATTGACTCTGAAACCTGGCTGAAACTTGGAAATGATCCATCTAACAAAACAAAACTTATGTTTTGACAAATATGGTCCACTATTTCTGAAGTTAGAAACTATTTCAGCATATTAAATCCCCATTGACATACTGTGAAGATGTCTATGGGGATTTAACATGTGGACATTATTTTTTCGCAATAAAAACAATATTGGGCCACATTTCACGAAATAAATAGAAGGCACATTCTTAAATTTTACTATAATTTAATATTATCGAAAAAAATCTTGTTTGTTAATTGTTCATATAGCCGTAAAAATTGGACAGGTTTCGCTAAACAGACAATACATGTAGTTTGTATGCCCGACATTGCGACTATAACTGTGTTGTCACTATGTCAATACGTCACGGACCGCGGCCCCGCCACCCCATCAACAGTCGACCCTGTGGTGACTGGCGACTATTTTAGTTTGTATGCACGACAGAACGGTGTATAGTACATTGTGACTATAAGTGTGTTGTCACTATGTCTATACGTCATGGACCACGGCTCCACCAACCCGTCAGCAGACGACAAGACGACCCTTTGCCGACTGCCGTCATTCCGCAGCACGTGTACGCCCTGGGACCCCTGACAACAGACGATAACATTGTCGTCCCCGTCAGCCACCAGTCCGTGTGGATACTTCATGTCCTCGTGGTCCACACTGTAAACCAGGTCCCCGCCATTGGTGAAGCACGCTATACGACCTTTGGCAATATGGTCGGTGACAAACACTTGTCCCCGTGCACCGACAGTTATGTAGCGTGGCTCTATAAACGTGCCTGTACCGCTGGCGTCCAGTCCGATACACCGGGTCACCGTGCCGCGCATGTCCATGACCTGCACATGGCCGCCGCCGTTGGGTGACCTCGCAATGACGTAGATGTTGCCCTCGTGGACGGCCACGCCCCAGCACACCAGTCTGGAGTTGATGGTGCGGCCGGCCCGGAGTGCGCCGTCAACGTGGATCCACTGGAGCCGAGTACTTTTGTACATTGACATGATTGCTCCATTGTCGCCGTCGGCCGCCACATCCCAGGGCCGACATTTTACATTCAGGGTTGTCTGTACGGTAAGGTTTCTATCAAGAAGGATGGCCTGCTTCTGTCCGTGACCAGCGAGAATTATCCTCCCGTCTGGCAGTACTGCCGACCCAGTGATAGAGTCGCCAGGAACAGTAATATCGGTCCACCACTCCATTTCCATGTCGGTGAACGAGGGGCGGACTGGACCAGATGCAGAGCCTGGTAGATCTAAACCGTTGGCCTTTGTACGGTCAATGTCCGCCGTGCCTAATCGGTCAACACCAGTGAGCACATCGGCCAGTGCACGTGACGGCTGGAATGTAATGTTGACCGTATATATATCCTGTTCCAGATCAGACACCGTCGGTTCGAGCGATTTTAAAGCTTTTGACATTTTGTGAGCAGCAATTACACTGGTCACGCCATCGGCCGCGGCTTTAGCATCGTCAGCAGTCCTCAGCTCTGTCTCCACTTTGGGAATTAGACCGTCGTACGCCTTGATATCGTCCAGAATGACGTCCTTCTCTACCGTGAGGACTTTCTTCATATTTGCCAGCATTTCCACTGCCAGTCGTTCTACCAGTTCTATAATGTCCGTCTTAAACTGATTCACATCGTCTTCAAACGAGTTTTGTAACTTCATCAAATCCTCGACACTCTTCTCTCGCGCATTCTTCAGATTCGGGATCCGATCTCTCAATTCGGTCATTGACACTACGACCTCGGCCAGTCGCTGTTCGTGTCCAGCCGCCGCGTCAGAAATGGACGTTACCTGGCATTTCCTGTGACTGATAACTTTACATGTGTCACATAACATGATATCATGTTTCTCGCAATACCAACTAATATCTTTCTCCGAGTGCTCCTCACAATATGTCAGAGGAAGTCTCGTCTTGCGCTCTCCCAAAAACGGTACATGTAAGTCACTCCCGGAAACCACGGTGTGGTTTCGGGAAACTTTCAGGCTGTTGTGAATCGCGGCACAAGATGGACACATATACTCGTCACATTGCCGGCAGAACATGTCCGCGTCTTTAACCAGTCCCATCTCTTTACACGGACCACATTTCTTCGCGCCGCCTTTCGACATCGTGTCACTATGTATCCGCCCGTCCACACTTGCCATTTTGAAATATAGTGTATATTAAGATTACGTATCGACTGCAATGCACGCTAAATCCGTGTCAGAATGATAAAAACCGTCATGTGACTTTTAATCGAGGTGTAGTACACTGAATGTCGATTGATATGAAGAAACGTCCCTTGTCAACTTAACTGACAATATTATGTGTTTTCGTGTAAAATGGCACTTTGCTCAATGTTTTTATAAATATCACAACATGTCGACGTATCATTTCATTGCCGTGTCTTTTCATGATTGAAAATGACAAAATATGTTCATGGAGCGCTTTATTACAGCGGAAACTCTCTAAACCGGACACCCTGGGATGTCCCCAGGGTATCCGGTTTAGAGAGGTTACACTGTACAACATCACAGCATCTCGCTACAGGTAGTACACAATCATATGTTACCATACATATGCTTAACCCGAATTTTTTATTATATTATTCAAATGCCCTACTAACAAAGCACAGTCAAGTGACACGAAAAGTATTACTATATGTCAATTTTCTGAAATAACAATGACCTTGTTTTCTTTGCACCCCTGTAATTCACTTGGACTGGTCCGTACCGGGAGTTTATAAACTGCTGTCACTTTTAACAGTGTAGAACCTACGGACCCGCGCAGGGGACATGGATTTTTTTTTATTAATTCGTTCCCACGAAATAACAATTTGTTCCCTCAATTTAACAATTCGTTCCTACGAAATAACAATTCGTTCCCACGGGAACGAATTGTTAATTCGTCGGAACGAATTGTTATATCGAGGAAACGATTTGTTCAATTTAGGGAACGAATTGCCATTTCGTGGGAACGAATTGGGAACGAATTGCCATTTCGTGGGAACTAATTGTTAATTCGAGGGAACAAATTGTTATATCGTGGGAACGAATTGTTAATTCAAGGGAACGAATTGTTAAATTGAGGGAACGAATTGTTATTTCGTGGGAACGAATTTAATAAAAAGAAATCCATGTCCCCTGCGGGGGTCCGTAGGATCTACACTGTTAAAAGTGACAGCAGTTTATATAAACTCCCGGTACGGAACAGCGCATTGAATTACAGGGAGCAACACAAACAAGGTCATTGTTATCACTAAGCTAATACCCTCGCTAGCAGCCGTAATAATAAAACAAGTTCTTGAATAAACGAACAAAAGTTTAACGCAATTGCTTACAAACACGGTGTACATACGGCATCAGTGACCTTGACCTTACAGCGGTCGTATGCAAATCAAGTCACCATCCCTAGACACAAATTGTGGCCAAATATGATCAAAATCGGGGAAGCTGTTCATAAGTTATTGAATAAATAAAAACACATTTACAAATGTACCATACAAGCTGGGTGAATATAAGTCCTCAGTGACCGTGAGTGGTCGGACGTGGGTCGTATGTAAACAAAGCACTATCTGTATACACATTGTGGCCAAATAGTATCAAGATCTGTGAAGCGGTTAATAAGTTAATGAAAATGAAATGGTTTACTAATGTACGTACGCGCGCACACACGTACGCACGTACATGAACTAACGCTATACACCATATTACATATCGGCGAGGCGATAATGATGTGATACATTTGTACAGTGAAACCTCTCCAAACAGGACACCCTTGGGGGTGTCCGGTTTTGAGATGTTCCACTTTAAATCAGACATTTTAGCGCTTCATGACACATTATTGTGTTTTGCAATCATGAAAAGTCATGGTAATCAGAGATATATAACAGCGAAACACATCCAAGTTAAACATCCATATTTTCCCAAGTGTCCGGTTTATAGGGGTCCCACTGTATAACATAAACCTCCAATGACACGTTCACACAAGAATGTCTGTGCTACGTTTCAGTTTGCCGATATAACAGTATTCAGATAAAATGTGTAATTACCAAATGTGAAATCTACGGAAGCATGGA
The DNA here is from genome assembly GCA_029237695.1 of Conchocele bisecta. Lineage (NCBI taxonomy): Eukaryota > Metazoa > Mollusca > Bivalvia > Lucinida > Thyasiridae > Conchocele > Conchocele bisecta. Next base: position 57,689,076 of record CM055281.1, read on the forward strand.
GCGACATGTGTTTTGTTTGTATTTATCTCGTGGCCACGACTTATTATGTCGCCGCCACGAGATAAATAAAGAAAAACACACCTAAATATCTCGCGGCCATGATATAATTCATAATTTAGGTGTTTTTGGGGGGTATTTATCTCCTGGTCAAGACTTAGTATTACGCCCTCTCCGTGCTTCCGTAGAAATCCTATCTACAAGTTTACCACAGTGTGTTGATCTATTTATTAAGGTGTTCCGTTTATACCATCGTAATGTAGCTATCGGGTCGATACGACGATAGTACGAAAACGAAAGTACGAAATCACGATGCTACGATAATGATATCACGATGCCATGATTATATCGTAAAATCGTCATAGTAGTATCGTTATATTGTCATCGTAGCATCATACTATCAATATCGTACCGTCGTAGAATCGTACTATCATCATCGTAGCATCGTACTGTCGTCATCGTAGTATCGTACTATCGTTATCGTAGCATCCTGGTATCTTACTATCGTCATCGTAGCATCGTAATATCATCATCGTACCATCGTAATATCGTCATCGTAGTATTGTACTATCGTTATCGTAGCATCGTGATATCATATTATCGTCATAGTTGCATCGTACTATCCTCATCGTAATATCGTATATCGCACTGGCGTGCTATCGCAGTATCGATCCGATCTCGATATTACTATGTCCTAAACGTAACACCGTATTGTATGTATGTGTACATTTAGAGACATGTATAACTTCCGGGGCCGACTACACCGTCACACTTGTCGCGTTCATTTGAAAACGCGCGATATATAAATGGATGTATAGGTTACATTCCAGTAAATTGAGTAGTACACAATGAAGAAATATTGCGAAACATTTTGCTTGCTTTGCGAAAACCGTTTGTGGTTACTGGTGAATTTCGAATTGGAACTAGAAATGGACGCTTGTCGACAAGCGCATGTGTATCCCCCTCCCCAGATACACAAGTAGTTTGAAAAAAGGGTGTTCGAGTTATGCTCCGGAGACAAAATCAGTGACGGAAAAACAAAGGGAGATAACTAAAGAATTAGTGATGCAAGAGTTGTCATTCTTGCGGGACACACCTTTAGGGTCGTGGTCTATGCATGTGTGAAGTTTCATGAAAATATTCCAAAGGGTGTTCGAGTTATGCTCCAGACACGAAATCAGTGCACGAAACAACAAAGGGAGATAACTAAGAAATTAACGACGCAAGAGTTGTCATTCTTACGTGCGACACACCTTTGGGTCGTCTTCTATGCATGTGTGAAGTTTAATAAACTAGAAAATGTGTTCATAGAACACGGATGTCCCACATATCGCTTTGATAATAAATGAGGCCAAATTGCAAGTCAAAATTTTCTTTTACCTGAGCGTTAAAGTTTTTGAAGCACCAAGTATGTGACCTTCACCCTGGGCTTGGCGGGGGCAGGACAAACGTGGATTTGGCACAGGGCGGTAGAGGACCATTAGAGCAATGCATATATGAAATATGAAGCTGATCCGTGAAATAAAACAGAAATTATAAGATATTTACCTGAGCGTTAAAGTTTTTGAAGCACTAAGTATATGATGTTAACCTGGGCTGGGCGGGGGCGGGACGAACGTGGATTTGGCACAGGGCGGTAGAGGACCATTAGAGCAACGCATATATGAAATATGAAGTTGATCCGTGAATGGAAAGAAAAATTATAAGATATTTACCTGAGCATTAAAGTTTTTGAAGCACCAAGTATGTGACCTTGACCCTGGGATTGGCGGGGCAGGACGAACGTGGATTTGGCACAGGGCGGTAGAGGACCATTAGAGCAATGCGTATATGAAATATGAAGATGATCCATGAAAGAAAACAGAAATTATAAGATATTTACCCTAGCGTTAAAGTTTTTGAAGCACTAAGTATGTGACCTTGACCCTGGGCTTGGCGGGGAAGGACGAACGTGGATTTGGCACAGGGCGGTAGACGACCATTAGAGCAACGCGTATATGAAATATGAAGTTGATCCGTGAATGGAAATCAAAATTATAATATTTACCTGAGCGTTAAAGTTTTTGAAGCACCAAGTATGTGACCTTGACCCTGGGATTGGTGGGGCAGGACGAACGTGGATTTGGCACAGGGCGGTAGAGGACCATTAGAGCAATGCGTATATGAAATATGAAGATGATCCATGATCCATGAAAGAAAACAGAAAGTATAAGATATTTACCCAAGCGTTAATGTTTTTGAAGCACTAAGTATGTGACCTTGACCCTGGGCTTGACGGGGGCAGAACGAACGTGGATTTGGCACAGGGCGGTAGAGGACCATTAGAGCAATGCGTATATGCGTGTTCGAGTTATGCTCTGGATACAAAATCAGAGCACAAAACAACAAAGGGAGATAAGTAAACAAGAATTCCGCGGAATCAGATGCCTCGCCTTGTCCCGCCTTGACCTCGAGCCTGGGCCCGAAAGCAATTTTCACTGGCCCGAACATATTATACAATTATTGACCAGTGAACCATAGAATATCAGATTATATTCTATGGCTCACTAGTCAATAATTGTTTTATTATATGATAATAGTCTGTATATAGCACTTACGACCTTATGCTACCAGACAAAAATTGAAAAAGAATTTGAAAAAAAAATGAAAAAAAAAAATGGAAAAAAAGTTTAAAAATTAAAAATAATAATGCTTGCTACTGGAGCCCAGAATTTTTTTTAATAGTCCTACATTTATCTACATATATCTGCACAGGTCCACATAATGCCACAATATTTTCAACACAGTTTACGGAAATGTAATATAATCATTTACCTGTATAAATTACCTGTAAGTGGTCAGTGGTCAGTTGCACATGCTAGCACATGTACAGGTGAATAGTCCTTGTATATAGCACTTACGACCTTCTGCTACTGGACAAAAATTGAAAAATAATTTGAAAAAAAAAATGAAAAAAAAAAAAATGGAAAAAAAAAAGTTTAAAAATAATAATGCTTGCTACTGGAGCCCAGATTTTTTTTCCAGTCAAATTGAAAAATAATTTGAAAAAAAAAAATGAAAAAAAAAATAATGAAAAAAAAAAAAAAAAAAATGACAAAAAAAAGTTTAAAAATAATAATGCTTGCTATTGGAGACCAGATTTGTTTTTAATAGTCCTATATTTATCTACATATATCTGCAGAGGTCCACATAATGCCACAATATTTTCAACACAGTACCCAATGTAGTGATTTACATGTATAAATTACCTGGTCAGTAGTGGTCAAGCCAGGTGGTCAAGCAGTGGACATCTGCACATGCTAGCCCATGCTTAGCACATGGTTCTCCCACTTTCTATTGTTCTCTCTACAGGTAAGGTGTACAGAGCACACGAGAAAAGGTATACAGAGCAGACGAGAAAACAGGTCTTCATGCATTATTGTCCAGTTTGTAGAGTGCGCAAAACAAAAAAGGGAGATAACTGAAAAATTAGCTAAGCAAGAGTTGTCATTTTTCTTGTGCGCGACACCACCTCCGGGTCGTGGTCTATGCATGTGTGAAGTTTCATGAAAATATTCCAAAGGGTGGTCGGAGTTATGCTCGGACAGGAAATCAGTGAGCGAAAACAAAAAAAAAAAAGGGAGATAACTCAAAAATTAGCTATGCAAGAGTTGTCATTCTTGTGCACGACACACCTTCGGTTCGTGGTCTAATTGAATGTGTTAAGTTTCATAAAAATATTCCAAAGGGTGGTCGAGTTATGGTCAATCAGTGCGCGAAACAAAAAAGGGAGATAACTCAAAAATTAGCTATGCAAGAGTTGTCATTCTTGTGCGCGACACACCTTTCGGGTCGTGGTCTATGCATGTGTGAAGTTTCATGAAAATATTCCAAAGGGGTGGTGGAGTTATGCTCCGGACACGAAATCAGTGCGAGAAACAAAAAAGGGAGATAACTCAAAAATTAGTTATGCAAGAGTTGTCATTCTTGTGCGCGACACACCTTCGGGTCGTGGTCTATGCATGTGTGAAGTTTCATGAAAATATTCCAAAGGGTGTTCGAGTTATGCTCCGGACAAGAAGTGTCTGCGGCGGACGCGGACGCGGACGCGGACGCGGACGCGGCGCGCTGTCAAATCCATAGTATCCCCCGACGGTAGTCTGGGGGATACAATTATTAGAAATACATATACATTTACTCCAGACCTGCAACAAAAATATTGAGTGAGTTTTCATTTCACTGCCTGTCATATTCATACGTCACATGACCATGTCATTCGTTGATCTATTCGAGAGTCTGCTTGTTTAATCAAGCATGCCTAAGCCCTTCCAAGTCATGGGAACAGACCAATCAAATGGCAGTATATCATCGTTCGCTTCTGCACACACATTGTTAATCAATAATCTTAATAATTACTCTTACAATTCTGAATTAAATTTTATCGCCTGCTGTTTATTTTATGTTTTCTTTTTTTTTTCATCAAAAGCATGATTTGACAGAACTTTAGAATCATTTCCAATGCAAATGATTTTAAAGTACTGTCTAACCATGTTTTATTGAGAAGAAATTCAAAATAAGAAACATCAGCAGACGACAATTTTCGGTTCCCGCCTTCTAAGGGTTAATTACGGCCGATTAGAGAATTAATCAGTTTTTCAAGTTTTTACAAATCTTTATGTCATTTACAAAACTGTCGACCGTGAAAATAGACTTCCACCATAGATACAGTTTTCACGGTCAAACATGGCGGAATTTCAACAAATTTGCCATCGCTCCAAAATTGTAATTCGAAGTTTTAACATGGGAAGATTGTAACTCAAAAATCGATAATTCTAACTCGAAACTAGAAGTTTCTAGCTCGAAACTCGAGAATGATGACTCGAAACACGATAACAAGGTGCATGATCACGTGGTTACAACAACAACAACAACAACAACAACAATTACTGAAACTTCCAGAAGCGCCTCCGATTCAAGATACGTATTATTTTATATTGTCCTCATTACGGAACGGATTTTGATGAAATATGGCGCACAAAACGCGTCTTGTTAAGCTGCATTTGGTGGTATCAGTACTTTGGCACATACTGCTGTTGTTGTTGTTGCGAAGAAGATATCCGTGTTTACTGACAATACTGACACGGAAATATATTCATCGCAAAAACGACATAAGCATGTGCCACAGTTCCGTGACCAACAAATGCAGCTCATGACGACGCGTTTGCTGCGCCATATTTCATCAAAATCCGTCGCATATTAAGGAAAACTATCAAATAATACTTACTTTGGAGTGGGCGTGCTTTCAACACGTTCATATATTAGTGTTGTTGTTCTAACCACGTGATCATGCACCTTGGATAATTCTAACTCGAAAGTCGAGGATTGTAACTCGAAACTCGAGAATTTCAACTCGAAACTCAAGGTTTTACACTCGAGATTCGAAGCAAAGGAAACCTGGTAATTGTGACCGGGGAACTTGGGATCGTCGTATTTCTGGACAATCTGCTTGCAATACAAGAGTTTAAAAGATTTTAGCTCAAAACTTGAAAGGTTTCAACTCGAAACGTAAACGATTTCAACTCGAATTTCGAAGTCTTAAACTCAAAAGTCGAAACTCAAGTGTTTAAATAGAAACTCGATTATTTCAAATTGAATCGAAGTTCCATGCTCAAAACTCAATACTGAAGTTTTCAAATAGAAACTCGAAGATTTCAACTCGAAACTCGAAGATTTCTGTCCTAGAATTTAGTGATTTCATAACAAAAGCAGATATGTCGAGTATCTTATGGAATCAGTCAACGGGGTTAATAAACATCAGATTAATTCAACATAAATGCTAGGTTATATTTATTGCATAAGCACAGAATTACACATTGAAGCTATATACTGAAGCTGACTCATTTACATATTGACTACTCTCTGTTTCACGAAACCGGCCCGAATTTCACGGCCATATTAGCAATGCAAAACCATTTTTTTTTTCGATAATATTAAATTTTATCAAAACTTAAGAATGTGCCTTCTTTATATTTCGTGAAATTTGATCAAATATTGATTTTATTACGAAAAATGTATTTTTCTATGGGACATGGGGGAAAAGGAGTCAGAAAACAAAACAAAACAGGAAAATGACCCCGAAACCTAGCTAGATAGTTTGGAAATGATCTAACTAAGAAAACAAAAGTTAACTTTTGAAAATCGGTCCAGTATTTCTTAATTCGAAAATTTCCCCATGTTCAATCTCCAAAGACATCTTCACTCAGTGAAGATGTCTATGGGGATTTAACATGGGAAATTATTTTTTCGATTAAAATCAATTCAACATAAATTCTAGGTTATATTTAATACATAAGTACAGGATTATACATTGAAGCTATGCTGATATACTTCACTGAGCTGATTCATTTACATATTGATTAGTCTACATTATACGGAGCCCCGCAGGGGACGTAGAATTATTTTGTTTTTATTAATTCGTTCCCATGAATTAACAATTCGTTCCCTCAATTTAACAATTTGTTGCCACGTATTAACAATTCGTTCCCTCAATTTAATAGTTCGTTCCTACGGGAATGAATTGTTATGTCGTGGGAACGAATTGTTAATTCGAGGGAACGAATTGTTAAATTGAGGGAACGAATTGTCATTTCGTGGGAACGAATTGTTAATTCGAGGGAACGAATTGTTATATCGTGGGAACGAATTGTTAATTCGAGGGAACGAATTGTTAAATTGAGGGAACGAATTGTTATTTCGTGGGAACGAATTAATACAAAAAATCCATGGGTCCTGCGGGGCTCCGTAATATTACGATTGTCTGTTTCGTTTTGCTGCCGACGAACTTTTGGCTTTTAAACACATTAAATCCCAAAAATATTAAAATGTCACCCTCCCAAACTTATTTTATTTGATGAAATGCCATCAAAATTAATTTTATTGCAATAAAACGATTATCCCTTAGGACATGGGGTAAACAGGAGCTGGGGAGTGTTTGTTTGTTTATTGATGTTTAGCGGCCTATCAACAGCTAAGGTCATGTAATGCCGGGCAAACGGGTTCGATCCCGTTTTAACCTGCTGCAGTGGGGGCGCGGTGTGTGGGGGGGGGGGTGAGGATCCCAAAATCAGAACGGAATATTTACATCGAGAAAGAATAGGTTCAGCCCTGAAATTAGAATAACCTGACCTGGTGCCAGGTTCATACCACACCAAAGTCACTTGGCCCCTTTCCCTAAAATAAGATTACGAATAATCGTAATACTCACATAAGGGGTATAACCAGATTCAACTGTCACATACAAAATACCAAAGACGTATGTGAGGGCCAAACCAGGTCTCCAGTCGGCATTCTGGTAAGGATGAATCCCGATCGTTAAATTACCCATCACATACTCTCACCAGACACCCACGAGCTGGTGAGTGACTGCGAGGGTCGAAAAACGAAAACCTTTGGAAAGCGACTCCAAAACCGGTCTAGATAGCTTGGAAACGATGTTGTTAAGAAAGAAAAAGTTAGATTTTGAAAACCGGTCCACAAATTCTTCAAAATGTATAGTATAAAATCTATTTTAGCCTTTATGTTAAATTCCCATAAACAAATAGTTGATGGATTTGATGAAATAATGTTTTTGCAGGAACGTGACTTTGTTGTCATTGATGAGTGGGCGTGTACCTTTAATCAACAACTATTGTACATGTAGTTGTGGCAGGACTTTAGAATCATTTCCAATGGAAATGATTCTAATGTTCTGCCAAACTATGTTATTATTGAGAACATTTTTATAAAGTGTTGCCAAACCATGCTATTGTTGAGAAACTGACAAAATACGAAACAGCAACCAACACTTTGTGGCTCCCGCCGTTTATTAAAGGTACATGTCCGCTCAGTAGGCACAACATGTTCTTTATATCAGAGACATCATCCAAGACATTTTCCGGCAAAAGTAAACATACATTCACCATTACCCCACGTATTTATTGGCATTATTATACATTTTATATAAATTTACCGTGACACACTGATATCAGGGGCGATAACCGTGTTTCCTTAAAATATTAACGGACATTACTATTTATTCTCTGTATTTATGTTTTGATGTGCAATGATCATACTTTATAATCTGTCGAAAATATTACTTTTTAGGTGACGCATTTAATTAGTATAAATAATTAAACAATAGCATGCCTCATTCGCATATGAATATAGCTTGATACCACCGCGCGTCACAACCAGTAAAATAAATATTACTAAATGATTATATCTGTATAGCGGACACTCGTAATTCTTAGAACTGGCGAATAGTGACACAATTATACACTTATTTAATTCCTATAACGAACATTGTGTGCCTACTGAGTGGGCATGTACCTTTAGGCGCAACAAGTCATTCATTCATTTTATTCATTGGGCTCATATTTAAGGGTGGGAATTGGCTCGAACACCCTCCATACCCGTGGTGTTATTCCTTAAGTACCTGTTTATCGACGCTCAATAAGTTGACGTTGAAAAAAATTGTGGCTGTGGCTGGAGAAATGGGGCTTATGGGTTTTGCGATCAGTGTAGATCCAGATCAGACTGTGCATCCGCACAGTTTGATCAGGATCTACACTGTTCGCAATTTCATCAATGAAACACCCGTCAGGCTAGAGGAGTGCGCTATTCGATCAGGAGCTACATTTGTCAAACATCCCATAAGCCCAATTTCTCCAGTCACAGCCACACTTTATAAATGAACAAAGATATGACAATTTCGGGTATATTGATATTAACATCAGTACAATGTATATACCCAGACCAGCCTACGCTTCCTCAGAGTCTGATCAGGGTCTACGACCGTGTCATGCTCTCGCATAAAGTTCGCTACTGTCTGTTCCACGTTTTTTCTACCGAAACGTTAAATGTAAGAACTTGTGTAGCAATAACAAAACGTCGATCTCATTGTTTTCTTTTATGACGTTCAATAAAATATTGATTTTATTGCGAAAAGCGAAAAGAAAATCCTATTAGAATTAACATGGGGGATAAAAGCAGATTTTGTTTACTAAATAATTTTTGAATTTGTGGACTGATTTTCAAAATCAAAACATTGTTTTCCTTAGTTACATCATTTCCAAGCTATCTAGCTATGTTTCGGAGTCAATATCCAAACTATTTCGTTGTTCGTTCCTCCTTTTCACTCTCCAGCTCCTCGAAATGAAATCAATGTTTGGTGGAATTTCATGAAATGAAAAAAATAAGGATGGTTACTTTTTAAATTGAGTTTAAAGTAATTACATTTAAATACCTTTTTATTTAATGTGTTTAATAGCCAACAGTTGGTCGGCAGAAAAAGAAAAGTGGAACAAACAGAAGTTATATACACCGACGCCTGCGGTAAACTTGCCAAAGTTGTCAATTGTTTTCCTTCAAAATGCTTAAATAGTGTGCTTGGAATCAATCAGATTGATTGGCTGCAGAGCTCCAGATAAGCTGCGTATTTGCTTCAATACCCAATTAAAATTGCCAAAAACCCAATTGAAATCAGAAGTAGCGAGTATCAAAAAGCAATATAAATTGTATCGTACCTTTATCATGCTGCAGAAAACAATAAACAGACCACAAATATAGCATATTTTTCTTATTTTCTAAGAAAACACATCTATGTATTCCATTAGAATTGTCTCCAAGGAGACAATTCTAATGAAATGCCAAGACATGTTTTCATTTCGGAGCAGACTATTCAATAAGTGCTGTCTGTTACTGTGTAAACAGTAGTGTGATTTTATTTTACCCAATTAAAATTTTGAAATACCCAATTGCTTAAGAAATGATGGAGTGACAATACTCGATTACTAATTCCTTATCTGGAGCCCTGTGGCTCAGACCCAGCCGGTAAAACTGCTTCGATGTTCAGGAACGTTGATCTAATGGCAAGATTAACGCAGGCGCATGTGTACATGTCGCTACTCTACTGTCTATACCTGCCCCAATTTTACGGTTATATAAACAATGCAAACACTGTTTCTTTCCATAATAATAAATTTTATTAAAATTTAAGAATTGGCCTTCTTTTTATTTCGTGAAATTTGGTCCAATATTAATTTTATTAAGACAAAATTATTATTCCATGGAAATTTAACATGTTGGGGGGGGGGGGGGGGGGGTGGTGGGGGGGGACAAACAAAGAGGTGCACAACCTGAAAGAGTCGAAAAACGGAAACTTTTGGAAATTTACTATGAAATCTGGCTGAAACCGGGAAATGATCCATCTAAGAAAACAAAACTTATCTTTTGAAAAACGGTCCACTAATTCTGAAATTAGAAACAATTTCCCAGTGTTAAATCCCCATTGACATCTTCACAGAGTGAAGATGTCTATAAGGATTTAACATGTGGAAATTATTTTTTCGCAATAAAATCAATATTATGCCAAATTTCACGAAAGAAAAAGAAGGCTCATTCTTAAATTTTGCTATAATTTAATATTATCGAAAGAAATCTTGTTTTTGACTCGTTTATATATCCGTAACATTCGGACAGGTTTCGTGAAATAGACAGTACATGTAGTTTGTATGCACGACAATACGGTGTTTCGTCCATTGTGACTATAATTGTGTTGTCACTATGTCTATACGTCACGGACCGCGGCCCCGCCACCACATCAACAGTCGACCCTGTTGTGACTGACGACTATTTTAGTTTGTATGCCCGACAGAATGGTGTCTTGTTCATTGTGACTATAAGTGTGTTGTCACTATGTCTATACGTCACGGACCACGGCACCCTCACTTCGTCAGCAGATGACAGGATGACCCTGTGCCGACTGCCGTCCTTCCGCAGCACGTGTACGTCCTGGGAACTGAAACAGCAGACCATAACATTGTCGTCCCCGTCAGCCGCCAGCCCGCATGGATACATCATGTCCTCGTGATCCACACTGTAAACCAGGTCCCCGCCATTGGTGAAGCACGTTATACGACCTTTGCAAATATAGTCGGCGACATAGACGTGTCCCCGTGCACCGACAGTTATGTAGCGTGGATCTATAAACGTGCCTCTACCGCTGGCGTCCAGTCCGATACACCGGGTCACCGCGCCGCGCCTGTCCATGACCTGTACATGGCCGCTGTCGTTGCTGTCTGACTGCACAGTGACGTATATGTGGCCCCCGTGGACGGCCACGCTCCAGGATGTCAGACTTGTGGTGATGTTGCGGCCGGCCCGGAGTGCGCCGTCAACGTGGATCAACTTGAGCTCTCCAGTGCAGTACATTGACACGATTGCTCCATTGTCGCCGTCGGCCGCCACATCCCAGGGCTCATCTTGTAACTTCAGGGTTGTCTGTACGGTAAAGTTTCTATCAAGAAGGATGACCTGCTTCTGTCCGTAATTACCAAGAATTATCTTCCCGTCTGGCAGTACTGCCGACCCAGTGATGGTGCCGTCAATACCTTTAATGTCGATCGACGACTCCACTTCCATGTCGGTGAACGGGGAGCGGACTGGACCAGATGCAGACCCTGGTGGATCTACACCATCGGCCTTTGTACGTTCAATGTCCATCGTGCCTAATCGGTCAACACCAGTGAGCACATCGGCCAGTGCACGTGACGACTGGAATGTAATGTTGACCGTATATATATCCTGTTCCAGATCAGACACCGTGGGTTCGAGCGATTTTAGAGCTTTTGACATTTTGTGAGCAGCAATTACACAAGTCACGCCATCGGCCGCGGCGTTAGCCTCGTCAGCCGTCCTCAGCTCTGTCTCCACTTTGGGAATTAGACCATCGTACGCCTTAACATCGTCCAGAATGACGTCCTTCTCGACCGTGAGGACTTTCTTCATATCTGCCAGCATTTCCATTGCCAGTCGTTCTACCAGTTCTACAATGTCCGTCTTAAACTGATTCACCTCGTCTTCAAGCGAGTTTTGTAACTTCATCAAATCCTCGACACTCTTCTCCCGCCCATTCTTCAAATTCCCGATCCGATCTCTCAGTTCGGTCATTGACCCCACGACCTCGGCCAGTCGCTGTTCGTGTCCAGCCGCCGCGTCAGAAATGGACGTTACCTGGCATTTCCTGTGACTGATAATTTTACATGTGTCACATACCATGATATCATGTTTCTCGCAACACCAACGGATATCTTTCTCCGAGTGCTCGTCACAATATGTCAGAGGAAGTCTCGCCTCGCGCCCTCCCAAAAACGGTAAGTCACTCCCGGAAACCACGGTGTGGTTTCGGGAAACTTTCAGACTGTTGTGAATCGCGGCACAAGATGGACACATATACTCGTCACACTGCCGGCAGAACCTGTCCGCGTCTTTAACCACTCCCGTCTCTTTACACGGACCACAGTTCTTCGCGCAGCCTTTCGACATCCTGTCATTATATTTCCGCCCGTCCACACTCGCCATTTTGAAATATAGCGTATATTGAGATTACGTATCGACTACAAGCACGCTAAAGTCAGAATGATACGAACCGTCACGATTGTATATAACTATTGACACGTCACTTTTAATCGCTGTGTATTACATTAAATGTCGATCGATATGAAGAAACGTCCCTTGTCAACTTAACTGACAATATTATGTGTTTTGGTATAAAATGGCACTTTGTTCAATGTTGTTATAAATATCACAACGTGTCGACATGGTGTGATATCTAATGCAACGTATATCCTTTCATTGTCGTGTCTTTTCATGATTGAAAATGACAACATCTGTTCATGGAGTTCTTCATTACAGCGGAACCTCTCTAAACCGGACACCCTGGGGTGTCCCCAGTGTGTCCGGTTTAGAGAGGTTCCACAGTACAACATCACAGCATCTCGCTACAGGTAGTAAATAATCATATGTAACCATATTTTCTATTTCTATTATATTATTCAAATGCCCTACTAACAAAGCACAGTCAAGTGACACGAAACGTATAACTATATGCCAATTTTCTGAAATAACAATGACCTTGTTTGTGTTGCACCCCTGTAATTCACTTGGACTGGTCCGTACCGGGAGTTTATAAACTGCTGTCACTTTTAACAGTGTAGAACCTACGGACCCACGCAGGGGACATGGATTTTTTTTATTAATTCGTTCCCACGAAATAACAATTTGTTCCCTCAATTTAACAATTTGTTCCTACGTAATAACAATTCGTTCCCACAACGAATTGTTATATCGAGGGAACGATTTGTTAAATTTAGGGAACGAATTGCCATTTCGTGGGAACGAATTGGGAACGAATTGCCATTTCGTTGGAACTAATTGTTAATTCGAGGGAACAAATTGTTATTTCGTGGGAACGAATTAATAAAAAGAAATCCATGTCCCCTGCGGGGGTCCGTAGGATCTACACTGTTAAAAGTGACATCAGTTTATATAAATTCCCTATACGGAACAGTCCATGTGAATTATAGGGGAGCAACAAAAACAAGGTCATTGTTACATGTATCACTAAGCTCATCCCATCGCATACAGCGGTCGTATGCAAATCAAGCCACCATTCCTAGACACACATTGTGGCCAAATATGATCAAAATCGGGGAAGCTGTTCATAACTTATTGAATAAAGAAAAACACATTTACAAATGTACCATAGTTCATACAATCTGGGTGAATATAAGTCCTCAGTGACATTGAGTCACCCTTGGGGTGTCCGGTTTAGAGATGTTCCACTGTAAATCAGACATGTTAGCGCTTCATGACACATTATGGTGTTTTTCAATCATGAAAAGTCATTGTAATCAGAGATATATAACAACGAAACACATCCAAGTTAAACATCCATATTTGCCCAAGTGTCCGGTTTAGAGGGGTCCCACTGTATAACATAAACCTCCAATGACACGTTCACACAAGAATGTCTGTGTTAAGTTTCTGTTTGCCGATATAACAGAATTCAGATAAAATGTGTTAGTTACAATGTGGGAAATCTACGGAAGCATGGAGGGACATGTGTTTTTTTATTTATCTCGTGGCCACGACTATGTCGCGGCCACGAGATAAATAAAAAAAACATAGTCGCGGCCACGAGATAAATAAAAAAAACACACCTAAATATCTCGTGGCCATGACATAATTCATAATTTATGTGTTTTTTTTTGTATTTATCTCATGGTCACGACTTAGTATTATGTCCCCTCCGTGCTTCCGTAGAAATCCGATCTACAAGTATACCACAGTGCGTTGTTCTATTTATTATGGTGTTCCGTTTATACCATCGTAATGTCGCTATCGGGTCGATACGACGATAGCACGATAACTAAAGTACGAAATGACGATGCTACGATAACGATATTACGATACTAGATGACGATAGTACACTGCTTCGATGACGATAGTAAGATGTCATGATGCTACGATGACAATAGTACGATATTATATCGTAGTATCGTCAACGAAGTATCGTTATCTTGTCATCGTAGCATCATACTATCAATAGTACTATCAATATATTACCGTCGTAGTATCGTACTATCGTTATCGTAGCATCGTACTGTCGTTATTGTAGCAGCGTCATATGGTACTATCGTCATCGTAGCATCGTACTGTCGTCATCGTACTGACGTTATCGTAGCATCGTGTTATCGTACTATTGCAATAGTAGCATCGTAATATCGTCATTGTAGTATCGTACTATCGTTATCGTAGCATGCTGGTATCTTACTATCGTCATCGTAGCATCGTAATATTTTCATCGTAGTATCGTACTATCGTTAGCGTAGTATCCTGGTATCCTACTATCGTCATCGTAGCATCGTAATATTGTCATCGTAGTATCGTACTATCGTTATCGTAGCATCGTGATATCATGCTATCGTCATAGTTGGATCGTACTATCCTCATCGTAATATCGTACTATCGTCACCATAGTATCACACTGGCGTGCTATCGCAGTATCGATCCGATCTCGATATTACAATGTCCTAAACGGAACACCGTAATGTATGTACATGTATGTGTACATTTAGAGACATGTACAACTTCCGGGGCCGACTACACCGTCACACTTGTCGCGTTCATTTGAACACGCACGTTATATAAATGGATGTGTAGGTTACATTCCAGTAAATTGAGTAGTACATAATGAAGAAATATTGGGAAACATTGTGCTTGCTTTGCGCTAACCGTTTGTGGTTACTGGTGAATTTCGGATTTCACATATTCATACGTCACATGACCCTGTCATTTGTTGATCCATTTGAGCGTCTGCTTGTTTAATCAAGCATGTCTTCCAAGTCATGGGTATTGATTACATGATAGTAAACGCCTTGTTTTATCCTCATGTTTTACTGTCCACAATGTAATACATAGAGGCTATTCCTTCGTACATTTTGAATAGCGGGAAATAATACACGAGTGTGCGTCGGCTTCAGTGTAAGCAACGAGCGAGCGTAGCGAACGAGTTCCTTGCACGGACGCCGACGGACACGAGTACATTATTTCCGCTATTCAAACATGTACGATGGAATATCCTATTTATTACACTTCGACGGCGGATACATATGCACATTTAGTATATTTTTGAGATCTTAATCCATAAATTCGGATGTACGCATAAATAGTTATACAATGACGTCTTTTCCCGCGTTTTGAAGTTACGTTGTATGACGTCAAATGTGACGTCATGTAAACTTTTTAAAATCTATATTACGCAGCTGTTTCTATGAACCAGATATATTTAAGTGCATGTTTGGAATGTGTTCAATCACATTAACATAGTCGAGACCCTTTCCAAATTTTCAAATGACTATTTGGACTGTAATAAAAATTAAACATTTTGCATGATAGCTCGAGGTTTCCAATAAAACAGGCGCGCAATTACTGGTGTTTTCTTCACGGTGTATTATTTGTAAGGAGTTGATTACTGATTTTCTCTCACAGCGAAACCGTGCAAATAATTTGCAAGAGTGTAATACATTATTAAAATGCTAGTCTGACAGAAAGTATTCCATTCAATATGTATTATATATAAATCCGGGTGACACAGTGACACGTTTCCGTGCCGCGCCAGATATTTTTCCCATTCACGGCACTAACCTACTATTCTATTTATCCCGTCAACACCTACAAATAGCTTTAAAATGCAATAAAAATAACCCCAGCCACCGCACATATTCATACGCAGTGATTAGGTCGTATTGACAGGATATCAAAAATGTTTCACGGCACCGTGTTTCACGGCACATACTCACTGTGTTGACGGGATAAAGCATTTTAATGTGCTGTCGAGCTCTGGTCTAAACTGACAAGCGCAGTCTTTGACATTTTGACAGGTGAATACTGATTTCTAAAACAAATGCAATACGTTTTGTAAATCACGTCGATTGTTGACAGAATTAAATTTTCATTGGTTTTCAATCATTTATGTCTTAGTTATTGTGTTTTATTTCATGTTTAATGAATTAAATGCGAGGGAGTGCTCTGAAAAATCCAATATGTGAACAATAACTGGCGTATAGTTCAGTCCAATATACAATGCAATGTCCCATCCGATTATTGATTTTCAATTTCCTGTCAACAGTTACTAGTAATCATTAAATCTGGAAATACACAACTTATTGGGTTTTAACGTTGCAATATGTGAAATAAGTGGAGCACAATACTGTCCATCGATTGGCTTAGAAAATAGGGTGCACTATAAGTCAGTATAGACGTCATTTACAGAAAACAGAAATATGGGAGGGTTGACGTATTAGGTGATAGATAGATACACTTGACTTCAATGATAATTGCTTCATAAGAGTGATGTGATATATGAATATAACATGTGTGAATATTGTATTGTTACTGTATACTATATGGAGCATTGTGTTGCCATCTCCGCCATCTTTATATGTAAAAGCCATCATACGGTTTCATCACTTCGTGCGTTTGACACATACAGCAAATAATATGACAGTAAACCAAATAAGATTTGGTGCAATACATAATATACAGATATCACAACGGCAAGCTATAACTATTATGCCGGCAAACTATACAAAAGACAAGATATCTGCATTAAAATTTTGTCCCATCAACCTCAAAATAAATGTCAACGTGTAAACACTCCCATCTAAGGCACAGCCTATGTTATAGAGAATAGTAGGTTAGTGCTGTGAATGGGAAAAAATATCTGGCAAGGCTCAGGAATCGGGATGGGCGAGGCTCTGCCGAGCACATCCCGTTTCCGTGCCGCGCCAGATATGTTTTCCCATTCACGGCACTAACCTACTATTCTATTTATCCTGTCAACACCTACAAATGGCTGTAAAATGCAAACATTGTATTGACTGGATATCAAAAATGTTTCACGGCACTGTGTTTCACGGCACATACGCACTGTGTTGACGGAATAAACTGTACACATTACCCATCGGTAAAGCCATATTTACTCACATAGTAGGTAAGTAGACACCAGGAACAATACACTCAGGTAACAGCTTACATGTCACTGTATTTAATTGATAATAACAGAATACAGTGGTGGGTATATATGATATGCGTTATGTGGTTTGCCAGGTAAAAGTGATACACTGTGTTTTTTTCTGTGTATGAGGTTATTTATAATGGTGGCTCATCATGTTAAAAACACAGGCAGAAACCTTTCCAGAAAACTGACACAATTTACAGTTCGGTGTAATATAATTGATATGAGTCCGTTCTTCTGGCTTTTCTACATGTGATTAACTACATTATATCATATGTTCTACTTGACATTTTGAGTTATTTGTTAAACGGCAGAATAGGTGAAACTGGCTGATGTCTGGAACACACAAAGATGGCCGACTTGGCCACCCCATGTGCCATATAGGATACAGTAACGAGGCAGTGTTCACATATATGTTATACATATATTCCATCACAAGCAAGTACTTCTTCATCAATAACAAAAAAGTCACCCTCCCCAAAAAAATGATTTGATGAAATTCCATCAAATATTGATTTCATTGCGAAAAAAAGATTTTCCTATGGGAATTTAACATGGGGGCTAAACATATAACAAAAATTTAAACATCTTTTTATTTGTGAACGGATTTTCAAAATCTAACTTTTGTTTTCATTTCCAGGCTATCAATTTCCAAAAATTTTCGTTTTTGATCCTCTTGGTCCTCTTCCTCCTCCTTTCCCGCCAAGTTAATTTCCCATAGGAAAATCGTTTTTTCGCAATAAAATCAATATGTGATGGAATTTCATCAAATAAACAATTTTGGGGAGGGTTACTTTTCTTGTTATTGATGAAAAAGTACTTGCTTTTAAATATTTTGTTTACATTTAATGTGTTTCTCTCAGATTATGTCTGTGATATAAAGAACAGTTTGTGCCTACTGAGTGGGCATGCACCTTTAATGGGGTGGAATCCCATACTTCATCGTGATATAATCTACATATGGGATTCATAGACGTTGTATTGTATTTTCACACAAACTCATTCTTCAAAGTTTCGACTAACCCACTTTGGGAATATAACCAAAATCACGACAGTCAGAAAATTGCTAAATTGGAAAGGGGGCGTATGGTCTATACGACCAGTGTAGACCCAGATCAGCCTGCGCATTCGCGCAGTCTGATCTGGGTCGCCACTGCTCGCCATTCCGTCAGCGAAACATTCCGCCAGTGTTGTGGCTATCAACAAAAGTGCTGAAGGTCATAATATACGCCCGCCTAGGCAAGGCCAGTCAACAAGGGGAGATAAGTCACTGAAAATAGGCTTCTCGCCTTGCCGTGATAAACATGTATACCGAATTTAGTGCGAAAAATAAAAATGGATGCCAATGGGTGATAAGTCATCGGGATTTTTTGAAAATTAATAGGCTCTTTCGCCTTGCCGTGATAAACGTGTACATGTATGCCGAATATGGCTACGATAGGTCAAGTAGAACTCTAGTTATTGCGTGGACAAACTGTGCCAGTTTTTTCCAAACGGGCGTATAAAAAGGTCAGCTGGTCAAGTGGTCTACATTTATGTGCTAACAGATCAGGAGTTGCACTGATCATAGATGTCATATGCCTCAAGAATTAATTACAATCGCACCACATAGATGTCATATGCCTCAA
Organism: Conchocele bisecta; assembly: GCA_029237695.1. Lineage (NCBI taxonomy): Eukaryota > Metazoa > Mollusca > Bivalvia > Lucinida > Thyasiridae > Conchocele > Conchocele bisecta. The sequence continues at coordinate 57,708,078 of CM055281.1, forward strand.
GAATTAATTTCAATCGCACCACATCACATGACACAACAGACCAATCAAATGGCAGTATATCATCGTTCGCTTCTGCACACACATTGTTAATCAATAATCTTAATAATTACTCTTACAATTCTGAATTAAATTTTTCTATTTTTCTCATCAAAAGCATGATTTTACAGAACTTTAGAATCATTTCCAATGCAAATGATTTTAAAGTACTGTCTAACCATGTTTTATCGAGAAGAAATGAGAAGAAATTCAAAATAAGAAACATCAGCGGACGACAATTTTCGGTTCCCGCCTTCTAAGGGTTAATTACGGCCGATTAGAGAATTAATCAGTTTTTCAAGTTTTTACAAATCATTATGTCATTTATAAAACAGTCGACCGTGAAAATAGACTTCCATCATAGATAGTTTTCACGGTCAAACATGGCGGAATTTCAAGAAATTTTCAATCGCTCCAAAATTGTAATTCGAAATTTTAAGCTGGGAAGATTGTAACTCAAAAATCGATAATTCTAACTCGAAACTAGAAGTTTCTAGCTCGAAACTCGAGAATCATGACTCGAAACACGATAACAAGGTGCATGATCACGTGGTAACAACAACAACAACAATTACTGAAACTTCCAGAAGCGCCTCCGATTCAAGATACGTATTATTTTATATTGTCCTTATTACGGAACGGATTTTGATGAAATATGGCGCACACAACGCGTCTTGTTAAGCTGCATTTGGTGGTATCAGTACTTTGGCACAAACTGTTGTTGTTGTTGTTGCGAAGAATCGATTTCCGTGTATACTGACGATACTGACACGGAAATATATTCATCGCAAAAATGACATAAGCATGTGCCACAGTTCCGTGACCAACAAATGCAACTCATGACGACGCGTTTGCTGCGCCATATTTCATCAAAATCCGTCGCATATTAAGGAAAACTATCAAATAATACTTACTTTGGAGTGGGCGTGCTTTCAACACGTTCATATATTATTGTTGTTGTTCTAACCACGTGATTATGCACCTTGGATAATTCTAACTCGAACGTCGAGGATTGTAACTCGAAACTGGAGAATGTCAACTGGAAACTCAAGGTTTTACACTCGAGACTCGAAGCAAAGGAAACCTGGTAATTGTGACCGGGGAACTTGGGATCGTCGTATTTCTGGACAATCTGCTTGTAGTTCAAGAGTTTACAATATTTTAACTCAAAACTCGAGAAAGGTTTGAACTCGAATGTCGAAGTTTTAAACTAAAAACTCGAAACTCAAGTGCTTAAATAGAAACTCGATTATTTTAACTTGAATCGAAGTTCCATGCTCAAAACTCGATAATGAAGCTTTCAAATAGAAACTCGAAGATTTCAACTCGAAACTCGAAGCTTTCTGTCCGAGAATTTACATGTAGTGATTTCATAAGAAAAGCAGATAATTATGTATATTATCTTATGGAATCAGTCAACTGGGTTAATAAACATCAGATTAATTCAACATAAATGCTAGGTTATATTTATTGCATAAGCACAGAATTACACATTGAAGCTATACTGATATACTGAAGCTGACTCGTTTACATATTGACTACTCTCTGTTTCACGAAACCGGCCCGAATTTCACGGCCATATTAACAATGCAAAACATTTTATTTTTTTTCGATAATATTAAATTTTATCAAAACTTAAGAATGTGCCTTTATATTTCGTGAAATTTGATCAAATATTGATTTTATTACGAAAAATGTATTTTTCTATGGGAATTTAACATGGGGGAAAAGGAGTCGGAAAACGAAAAAAACGGGAAAGGGACCCCGAAACCTAGCTAGATAGTTTGGAAATGATCTAACTAAGAAAACAAAAGTTAACTTTTGAAAATCGGTCCAGTATTTCTTAATTCGAAAATCTCCCCATGGCATATCCACAAAGACATCTTCACTCAGTGAAAATCAATTCAACATAAATTCTAGGTTATATTTAGTACATAAGTACAGGATTATACATTGAAGCTATACTGATATACTTAGTATCGGGATCTACAATTTCATACTTAACCGATCACGAGAGGACATCATGCTATAAGCTGGCATTAAGGTTTTTACGCTATAAGCTGGCATTAAGGTTTTTACGCTATAAGCTGGCATTAAGGTTTTTACACTATTTGGCGTCCCCATTGCATTATTACCTCCCGTGCCAATAGTTACATGTATGCACAAAACCTTAAACCTTAGCATGCTGAATTAAATTTTGTCGTCTGCTGTTGATGTTCTATTATCCATTTTTCTCACAGGGAGCATGCTTTGGTAGCACTTTAGAATCATTTTCAATATAAATGATTCTGGTGTGCTGTCAAACCATGTTTGTGGTGAGAAAAAGGGAAAAATACAAAAGCAACAGCAGACGACAGTTGCTGTGTGTGACGAAAAGTTCACGTAAATTATTAAGAAACTCAGATCCGATTATGAAATATGTTCATTTCATGCTTACACATTAACATGTATATATGTTCACAATTCTGTGCAATTGCTTGTATTGTATACTTGTACAAACTTGTGTTTTTCTTTATACTATATTCTTGTACATAATTGTAACTCTCCTTATGGAGGAATAAAGAATTACTACTATTTACATATTGATTAGTTTACATTATACGGAGCCCCGCAGGGGACGTAGAATTTCATTTTTTTTATTAATTCGTTCACATAAATTAACAATTCGTTCCCTCAATTTAACAATTCGTTCCCACGAATTAACAATTCGATACCTCAATTTAATAATTCATTCCCACGAAATAACAATTCGTTCCTACGGGAATGAATTATTAATTCGTGGGAACGAATTGTTATGTCGTGGAAACGAATTCTTATTTCGAGGGAACGAATTGTTAAATTGAGGGAACGAATTGTGATTTCGTGGGAACGAATTGTTAATTCGAGGGAAAGAATTGTCTTTTCGTGGGAACGAATTGCTAATTCATGGGAACGAATTGTTAAATTGAGGGAACGAATTGTTATTTCGTGGTAACGAATTAATAAAAAAAATCCATGGACCCTGCGCGGCCCCGTAATATTACGATTGTTTCGTTTTGCTGCCGACAAACTTCTGGCTTTTAAACACATTAAATCCCAAAAAATAATAAAATGTCACCCTCCCCAACTTATTTTATTTGATGAAATGCCATCAAAATTAAATTAATCGATCCCGATAAAAAGAACAGAATGTTATTGACAAAAGTAATGCATTTTGTGAGATTCGAACTCTCGACCAGATAAAATGAACAAAAGTTCTGCAAACGTATGGATTTTCTCCCGCTTCGATACCACTGAGCCACACGACATGTCTATGTTGCGCACCAAGCTACACTATTATATTGACATGGATGCACGTGCACTTTATAGTGTAGAAATTATGAACGAAAACGAGGCTATGATATGACCTCCTGCAACGTTTTATCGTCTGTCATTTACAGAAACTGTATTGTTTACGATAATTTAAAATATTATTTTTTTTCATGAAATTTCTTCATCAATTACTTGACAATTTAAACTAGAAATGTGGCCTGTCGGCACACGAATGCCCCCGCTGGCAGCCAAAGAAAACGAGGCATATTTGATTATAAGCAATTTACCCGAGTGTTAAGGTTTTGAACGCACCAAGTCTGTAACCTTGACCCTGGGCTTAGCGGGGGCGGGACGAATGTGGATTTGTCACAGGGCGGTAGAGGACCATTGGAGCAATGCGCGTGTGAAATGTGAAGCAGATCCGAACCAGAAAACAAAAATTATAAGCCATTTACCCGAGCGTTAAGGTTTCGAACGCACCAAGTCTGTGACCTTGACCCTGGGCTTAGTGCGGGCGGGACAAATGTGGATTTGTCACAAGGTGACAGAGGAACATTGGAGCAATGCGTGTGTGAAATGTGAAGCAGATCCAAGCAAGGAAACACAAATTACAAGACATTTACCCGAGCGTTAATGTTTCAAACGCACCAAGTCTGTTACTTTGACCGGAGGCTTAGTGGGGGCGGGACGAATGTGGATTTGTCACAGGGTGGCAGAGGACCATTGGAGCAATGCGTTGTGAAATGTGAAGCAGATCCGAGCAAGGAAACAGAAATTATAAGCCATTTACCCGAGCGTTAAGGTTTCGAACGCACCAAGTCTGTGACCTTGACCCTGGGCTTAGCGGGGGCGGGACGAATGTGGATTTGTCACAGGGCGGTAGAGGACCATTGGAGCAATGCGTGTGTGAAATGTGAAGCAGATCCGAGGAAGGAAACAGAAATTATAAGCCATTTACCCAGAGTTAAGGTTTCGAACGCACCAAGTCTGTGACCTTGACCCTGGGGTTAGCGGGGGCGGGACGAATGTGGATTTGTCACAGGGCGGTAGAGGACCATTGGAGCAATGCGTGTGTGCAATGTGAAGCAGATACGAAGAAGGAAACAGAAATTATAAGCCATTTACCCAGCGTTCAGGTTTCGAACGCACCAAGTCTGTGACCTTGACCCTGGGCTTAGCGGGGGCGGGACGAATGTGGATTTGTCACAGGGTGGTAGAGGACCATTGGGGCAATGCGTGTGTGCAATGTGAAGCAGATACGAAGAAGGAAACAGAAATTATAAGCCATTTACCCAGCGTTCAGGTTTCGAACGCACCAAGTCTGTGACCTTGACCCTGGGCTTTAGCGGGCGGGACGAAATGTGGATTTGTCACAGGGTGGAGGTAGAGGACCATTTGGGGCAATGCGGTGTGTGCAATGTGAAGCAGATCCGAGCAAGAAACAGAAATTATAAGGAATTTACCCAGCGTTAAGGTTTCGAACGCACCAAGTCTGTGACCTTGACCCTGGGCTTATCGGGGGCGGGACGAATGTGGATTTGTCACAGGGCGGTAGAGGACCATTGGAGCAATGCGTGTGTGCAATGTGAAGCAGATCCGAGCAAGGAAACAGAAATTATAAGCCATTTACCCAGCGTTAAGGTTTCGAACGCACCAAGTCTGTGACCTTGACCCTGGGCTTAGCGGGGGCGCGATGAATGTGGATTTGTCACAGGGCGGTAGAGGACCATTGGAGCAATGCGTGTGTGCAATGTGAAGCAGATCCGAGCAAGGAAACAGAAATTATAAGCAATTTACCCAGCGTTAAGGTTTCGAACGCACCAAGTCTGTGACCTTGACCCTGGGCTTAGCGGGGGCGGGACGAATGTGGATTTATCACAGGGCGGTAGAGGACCATTGGAGCAATGCGTGTGTGCAATGTGAAGCAGATCCGAGCAAGGAAACAGAAATTATAAGCCATTTACCCAGCGTTAAGGTTTCAAACGCACCAAGTCTGTGACCTTGACCCTGGGCTTAGCGGGGGCGGGACGAATGTCGATTTGTCACAGGGCGGTAGAAGACCATTGGAGCAATGCATGTGTGCAATGTGAAGCAGATCCGAGCAAGGAGACAGACATTATAAGCCATTTACCCAGCGTTAAGGTTTCGAACGCACCAAGTCTGTGACCTTGACCCTGGGCTTAGCGGGGGCGGGACAAATGTGGATTTGCCACAGGGCGGTAGAGGACCATTGGAGCAATGCGTGTGTGCAATGTGAAGCAGATCCGAGCAAGGAAAGAGAAATTATAAGCCATTTACCCAGCGTTAAGGTTTCGAACGCACCAAGTCTGTGACCTTGACCCTGGGCGATTTTAGAGTTTTTGACATTTTGTGAGCAGCAATTACACTGGTCACGCCATCGGCTGCGGCATTAGCATCGTCAGCAGTCCTCAGCTCTGTCTCCATTTTGGGAATTAGACCGTCGTACGCCTTGATATCGTCCAGAATGACGTCATGCTCGACAGTGAGGACTTTCTTCATATTTGCCAGTATTTCCATTGCCAGTCGTTCTACCAGTTCTACAATGTCCGTCTTAAACTGATTCACCTCGTCTTCAAACGAGTTTTGTACCTTCATCAAATCCTCGACACTCTTCTCTCGCGCATTCTTCAGATTCACGATCCGATCTCTCAGTTCGGTCATTGACGCAACGACCTGGGCCAGTCGCTGTCCGTGTCCAGCCGCCGCGTCAGAAATGGACGTTACATGGCATTTCCTGTGACTGATAACTTTACATGTGTCACATAACATGATATCATGTTTCTCGCAATACCAACGGATATCATTCTCCGAGTGCTCCTCACAATATGTCAGAGGAAGTCTCGCCTCGGGCTCTCCCAATGACGACAAGTCACTCCCGGAAACCACGGTGTGGTTTCGGGAAACTTTAAGTCTGTTGTGAATCGCGGCACAAGATGGACACATATACTCGTCACACTGCCGGCAGAACGTGTCCGCGTCTTTAACCAGTCCCGTCTCTTTACACGGACAACACTTCTTCGCGCCGCCTTTCGAAATCGTGTCACTATATTTCCACCCGTCCACACTCGCCATTTTGAAATATAATGTATATTGAGATTACGTAATGTCTACAATGCACGCTAAATCCGTGTCGGAATGGTACGAACCGTCAGGATTGTATATACCTATTGACACGTGACTTTTAATCGCTGTGTAGTACACTGAATGTCGATCGATATGAAGAAACGTCCCTTGTTAACTTAACTGACAATATTATGTGTTTTCGTGTAAAATGGCACTTTGCTCAATGTTTTTATAAATATCACAACATGTCGAGGTATCATTTCATTGCCGTGTCTTTTCATGATTGAAAATGACAAAATATGTTCATGGAGCGCTTAATTACAGCGGAACCTCTCTAAACCGGACACCCTGGGATGTCCACAGGGTGTCCGGTTTAGAGAGGTTCCACTGTACAACATCACAGCATCTCGCTACAGGTAGTAAATAATCATATGTAACCATATTTTCTATTTCTATTATATTATTCAAATGCCCTACTAACAAAGCACAGTCAAGTGACACTAAATGTACTATATGCCAATTTTCTGAAATAGCAATGACCTTGTTTTTGTTGCACCCCTGTAATTCACTTGGACTGGTCCGTACCGGGAGTTTATAAACTGCTGTCACTTTTAACAGTGTAGAGCCTACGGACCCACGCAGGGGACATGGATTTTTTTATTAATTCGTTCCCACGAAATAACAATTTGTTCCCTCCATTTAACAATTCGTTCCTACGCAATAACAATTCGTTCCCACAACGAATTGTTATATCGAGGGAACGATTTGTTAAATTTAGGGAACGAATTGCCATTTCGTGGGAACGAATTGGGAACGAATTGCCATTTCGTGGGAACTAATTGTTAATTCGAGGGAACAACTTGTTATATTGTGGGAACGAATTGTTAATTCAAGGGAACGAATTGTTAAATTGAGGGAACGAATTGTTATTTCGTGGGAACGAATGTAATAAAAAGAAATCCATGTCCCCTGCGGGGGTCCGTAGGATCTACACTGTTAAAAGTGACAGCAGTTTATATAAACTCCCGGTACGGAACAGTGCATGTGAATTACAGGGTGCAACACAAACAAGATCATTGCTATCACTAAGCTAATCCCCTTGCTAGCAGCCGTAATAATAAAACAAGTTCTTGAATAAACGAAAAAACGTTTAACGCAATTGCTTACAAACACGGTGTACATACGGCATCAGTGACCTTGACCTTACAGCGGTCGTGTGCAAATCAAGTCACCATCCCGAGACACACATTGTGGCCAAATATTATCAAAATCGGGGAAGCTGTTCATAAGTTATTGAATAAAGAAAAACACATTTATAAATGTACCATAGTTCATATAAGTTGTGTGAACAGAAGTCCTCAGTGACCGTGAGTGGTCGGACGTGGGTCGTATGCAAAACAAAGCACTATCTGTATACACATTGTGGCCAAATAGTATCAAGATCCGTGAAGCGGTTAATCATTTAATGAAAATTAAATGGTTTAAATGGTTTACTAATGTACGTACGCACGCACACACGTACGCACGTACATGGCCTAACGATATACACCATATTACCTATCAGCGAGGGGATAATTATGTGATACATGTGTACAGTGGAACCTCTCCAAACCGGACACCCTGGGAGTTCCCCAGGGTGTCCGGTTTGGAGATGTTCCTCTGTAAATCCGCTGTAAATCAGACATGTTAGCGCTTCATGACACATTATGGTGTTTTTCGTCATTGTAATCAGAGATATATAACAGCGAAACACATCTAAGTTAAAGATCCATATTTTCCCAAGTGTCCGGTTTAGAAGGGTTCCAATGTATAACACAAACCTCCAATGGCGTCGTGACGCGTTCACACAAGAATTTCTGTGTTAAGTTTCAGTTTGCCGATATAACAGTATTCAGATAAAATGTGTAATGACCAAGTGGGAAATCTACGGAAGCATGGAGCGACATGTGTTTTTTTTTATTTATCTCGTGTCCACGACTTACATTTATTATGTCGCAGTCACGAGATAAATAAAATAAAACACACCTAAATATCTCGTGGCCATGATATACATGTAATTCATAATTTAGGTGTGTTTTTTTTGTATTTATCTCGTGGGCACGACTTAGTATTATGTCCCCTGCATGCTTCCGTCGAAATCGGATCTACAAGTATACCGCAGTGTGTTCTATTTATTACGGTGTTCCGTTTATGCCATCGTAATGTTGCTATCGGGTCGATACGACGATAGCACGATAACGAAAGTACGAAATGAAGATGCTACGATAACGATATTACGATACTAGATGACGATAGTACACTACTATGACGACGATAGTACGATGCCATGATGCTACGATGACGATGGTACGATATTATATCGTAAAATCGTCATCGTAGTATCGTTATATTGTCATCGTATCATCATACTATCAATATCGTACCGTCGTAGTATCGTACTATCGTTATCGTAGCATCCTGGTATCTTACTATCGACATCGTAGCATCGTAATATCTTCATCGTAGTATCGTTATATTGTCATCGTAGCATCATACTATCAATATCGTACCGTCGTAGTATCGTTATCGTAGCATCGTCATATCGTACTATCGTCATCGTACCATCGTACTATCGTCATCGTAGTATTGTACTGTCGTTATCGTAGCATCGTGATATCATACTATCGTCATTGCATCGTACTATCCTCATCGTAATATCGTACTATCGTAACCATAGTATCGCACTGGCGTGCTATCGCAGTATCGATCCGATCTCGATTTTACGATGGCATAAACGGAACACCGTATTGTATGTCTGTGCACATTTAGAGACATGTATAACATCCGGGGCCGACTACACCGTCACACTTGTGCATTCATTTGAAAACGCGCGTTATATAAAGGGATGTATAGGTTACATTCCAGTACATTGAGTAGTACACAATGAAGAAATATTGCGTAACATTTTGTTTGCTTTGCGCTAACCGTTTGTGGTTACTGGTGAATTTCGGATTGGAAGTACATATACATTTACACCTGCCACACAACTATTGAATGAGTTTTCAATTGACTGCCTGTCACATATTCATACGTCACATGACCATGTCATTCGTTGATCCATTCGAGCGTCTGCTTGTTTAATCAAGCATGCCTTCCAAGTCATGGGAATTGATAGTTAACACCTTGTTTTATCCTCATATTTTACTGTCCACAATGTAATACATTATTAAAATGTTAGTCTGACAGAAAGTATTCCATTATTCAATATGTATTTTATATAAATCCTGGTAACACAGGTTTCTGTTAAATTATATAGTGGCAAGCAATGGTGGAATGTAACCTATGTATACAGCATTTGAATGTGCAGTCGAGCTATCTGGTCTGAACTGACAAATGTAGTCTTTGACAGTTTGACAGTTGTAAATTGAAACTTCAATTGCAACAGGTGAATACTGATTTCGAAAACAAATGCAATACGTTATGTAAATCACGTCGATTGTTGACAGAAAAATTCACAGCTGGCGTGGAATTCAATGTCTCATTGGTTTTCAATCAATTATGTCTTTGTTTTGTTTTGTATCCGAGATTTAAGGAATTAAATGCGAGGGAGCGCTAGCGACCGCAGCATTTAGTTCCTGAAAACACTATGGGAACAATAACTGACTTATAGTTCAGCCAAGTATACACTGCAATGTCCCATCCGATTATTGATTTTCAATTTCCTGTCAACAGTTAATCATTAAATCTGGTAATACACAACTTATTGGGGCTAAACGTTGCAATATGTGAAATAAGTTGAGTACAATACTGTCCAGCGATTGGGGTAGAAAGTAGGATGAACTGTAAGTCGATATAGACGTCATTTACAGAAAACAGAAATATGGGAGGGTTAAGGTATTAGTTGATAGATAGATACACTTGACTTCAATGATAAGAGTGATGTGATATATTAATATAACATATGTGAATATTGTATTGTTACTGTATACTATATGGAGCATTGTGTTTCCATCTCCGCCATCTTTGTATGTACAAGCCATCGTACGGTTTCACCACTTCGTGCGTTTGACACATACCGCAAATAATATGACAGTAAACCAAATAGGATTTGGTGCAATATATATCACAACAGATATCACAGCAGCAAGCTATAAATATTATGCCAGCAAAATATACAAAATACGATATATCTGAGCATCTATCCCATCAACCTCACAATAATGTCAACATGTAAATTGTCCCATCTGATGCACAGCCTATGTTACTGTACAATAATTCCAGCACAAAAATATTTACACAATTACCTAACATTTGATTGGCCCGTAGCAAGTCTCTGTCCAAAATTTATATCCCAAAAAATACTCACACGCCGAACTACTTTCCGTAACCGTGAGGCGCAGTTAAAATAATTCTTAAGAAAACGGAAAATAAACACATTTTCTTGATTAATTTATTTACAATGCTGGAATTATAAGGAATGAATGGCCTTTTTGTGGAATTTATCGGGGATATAAACTTGGAAAAGTCGCGGGAATACTGGACGAGGCCTTCCGGCCTTCGTCCAGTATTCCCGCGACTTTTCCAAGTTTATACCCCGATAAATTCCACAAAAAGGCCATTCATTCCTATACATTACCCATCGGTAAAGCCATATTTACTCGCATAGCAGGTAAGTAGACACCAGGGACAATACCCTCATGTAATAGCTTACATGTCACTGTATTTGATAGCTAAAGAGTTCAGTAGTGGTTATATATGGTATGATTTGTGTGGTTTGTCAGGTAAAAGTGATACATAGAGATATTCATATTTGTTCAACGAATATGACATATATTTTCATCGAGGGGTGTGAAATGTCCACATTTCACGAGAGCCGTTCACGAATTTCGTTGCAAAAATATGAATATTCTATTTATTATATACCGCTCCATGGAAATTAGCAGTTTTTTTAGACTGTATACGGTAATGAATGTATTTGCAGCCTATTTGTGCTGTTTTCTTGAACATAGATTGTATGAATATACATAGCGGAAGTAGTCGTATTTTCACCGGAAGTTGTTTATTTCATCGATGAGAACATATGAATTGTATTTACATCGTATGACTATGTATTTCATGGGTAGGTACAATATATAGTAAACTGTTATTTTCTGTGTATGAGGTTATTCATAATGGTGGCTCATGTTGTTAAAAACACAGGAACAAACCTGTCCAGAAAACGGACACAATTTACAGTTCGGTGTAATATAATTGATAGGAGGCCAGTCTCCTGGCTTTTCTACATGTGATTAGCTACATTGTATCATATGTTCTACTTCACATTTTGAGTTATTTGTCAAACGGAATAATAGGTGAAACTGGTTGATGTCTGGAACACACAAAGATGGCCGACTTGGCCACCCCATGTGCCATATCGGATACAGTAACGAGGCAGTGTTCACATATATGTTATACATATACATGTATTCCATCACAAGCAAGTACTTCTTCATCTATAACAAATAAGTCACCCTCCCCATTGATGAAATTCCATAAAATATTCATTTTTATTGCGAAAAAACGATTTTCATATGGGAATTTAACATGGGGGCTAAACATATATTGTTTTTAAATATGTTTTTATTTGTGGACCGATTTTCAAAATCTAACTTTTGTTTTTATTTCTAGGCTATCAATTTCTAAAACTTTCGTTTTTGATCATCTTGGTCCTCTTCCTCCTTGCTAAACTATAGTGGTAACTATACGACCAGTGTAGACCCAAATCAGCCTGCGCATTCTAAATCTGAAAATCAATAGGCTTCTCATCGTGCCATGATACATATGTATGCCGAATTTGGTTTCAATCGGTCAAGTAGGACTTGAGTGATTGCGTGGACAAGGATACACAGTGAGAAAATCAAAGATTCCGCCTAGGGGAGACTTTTGAAAATGAATATGGTTCATCGTATTGCCCTGATAAACATGTATAATACCAAATCTCGTTACGATCGGTCAAGCATAAATTGAGTTATTGCGGGGACAAGGATACAGAGTGCGGAAATTAAAAATGTCCGCCAATAGGAGGTAAGCCATCGGACTTTATAGCAAGAGCTGTAGGAGAACAGCATAGCTCGACTACGGGGGTTGTCGATGTACACATAGCTTGACAAAGAAGGTGGCCGCGGCCCGCATACAAACCTTATCCAAGGGAAATTAGGTAAGTAATTCAAGGTTAAATGTAGGTCAATGTCAGATATAGGTCAGGGGTTATTGATGTACATCATTAGGAGATGAAGTTTTCCAAGTATGGTTGCTGTAGGCCCAGTAGTATTCCATATACAAGCTTGACTAACAATCTTAAACAAGGGGAAATAACTAAGTAATCAAAGGGTAAAAGTAGATCAAGGTCAAATATAGGTCAGGGATTATTGATGTACATCAGTAGGAGATGAAGTTGTCCAAGTATGGTTGCTGTAGGCCCAGGAGTATTCCATATACAAGCTTGAATATAAACCTTAACCAAGTTTGAGTACAAACCTTAACCAAGGGGAAATAACTAAGTAATTCAAGGTTAAATGTAGATCAAGGTAAAATATAGGTCAGGGGTTATTGATGTACATCCCTATGGGAAAAAGTTATCATAGTATGGTGTCTGTATGCAAAATAGTATTCCATCTACAAGCTTGACTAAAAACCTTAATCAAGGTTGACTAAAAACCTTAAAACCAAGGGGAATTAAGTAAGTAATTCAAGAGGAAATGTAGGTCAAGGTCAAATATAGATCAGGGGTTATTGATGTACATCCCTGTGATAAAAGGTTGTTCAAGTATAGTGTCTGTATGCACAATAGTGTTTCATGTACAAGCTTGACTAAAACCTTAACCAAGGTTGACGACTGAAAACCTTAACCAAGGGGATTTAAGTAAGTAATTCAAGCTTAAATGTAGGTCAATGTGAAATATAGGTCAGGGGTTGTTGCTGTACATCACTAGGAGATGAAGTTGTCCAAGTATGGTTGGGGTAGGGCCAGGAATATTACATATACAAGCTTGACTAAAAACCTGAACCAAGACGTGACGGTGACGCCGACGCCGACGCCGACGCCGACGCCGACGCCGACGCCGACGCCGACGCCGACGCCGACGCCGACGCCGACGCCGACGCCGACGCCGACGCCGACGCCGACGCCGACGCCGACGCCGGGGTGATTACATAAGCTCTAACTATTCTTCGAATAGTCGAGCTAAACAATGAATCGTGTTCTGTTTCTTGCCGTGATAAACAAGCATACCGAATCTGGTTACGATCGGTCAAGTAGAAATTAAGTTATTGCGTGGACAAGTATACAGAGTGCGAAATTAAAAAAGGATGCCAATGGGCGATAAGTCATCGGAATGTTTTTAAAATGAATAGGCTCCTTCGGCTTGCCGTGATAAACATGTACATGTATGCCGAATCTGGCTACGATCGGTCAAGTATAACTCTAGTTATTGCGTGGACAAACTGTGCCCGCTCGTACAAGGTGAATACATAATACGTCCCGTTTTTTCCAAACGGGCGTATAAAAAGGTCAGCTGGTCACGTGGTCTACATTTATGTGCTAACAGATCAGGAGCTACACTGACCATAGATGTCATACGCCTCATTTCCGCAGCCACAGCAATAATTAATTTCAATCGCACCACATCACATGACACAACAGACCAATCAAATGGCAGTATATCATCGTTCGCTTCTGCACACATATTGTTAATCAATAATCTTAATAATTACTTTTACAATTCTGAATTAAATTTTATTGTCTGTTGTTTATTTTATGCTTTCCATTTTTCTCATCAAATGCATGATTTGACATAACTTTGGAAATGATTATAAAGTACTTTCTAACCATGTTTTATTGAGAAGAAATTCAAAATAACAAACATCAGCAGACGACAATTTTCGATTCCCGCCTTCTAAGGGTTAATTACGGCCGATTAGAGAATTAATCCGCTTTTCAAGTTTTTACAAATCATTATGTTATTTATAAAACTTTCGACCGTGAAAATAGACTTCCATCATAGATACAGTTTTCACGGTCAAACATGGCAGAATTTTAACAAATTTGCAATCGCTCCAAAATTGTAATTCGAAGTTTTAACCTCGAAGATTGTATGTAACTCAAAAGTCGATAATTCTAACTCGAAGTTGCTAGCTCGAAACTCTAGAATCATGACTCGAAACACGATAACAAGGTGCATGATCACGTGGTAACAACAACAATTACTGAAACTTCCAGAAGCGTCTCCGTTTCAAGATACGTATTATTTTATATTGTCCTTATTACGGAACGGATTTTGATGAAATATGCCGCATACAACGCGTCTTGTTAAGCTGCATTTGGTGGTATCAGTACTTTGGCACAAACTGCTGTTGTTGTTGTTGTTGCGAAGAATCGATTTCCGTGTTTACTGACAATACTGACACGGAAATATATTCATCGCAAAAATGACATAAGCATGTGCCACAGTTCCGTGACCAACAAATGCAGCTCATGACGACGCGTTTGCTGCGCCATATTTCATCAAAATCCGTCGCATATTAAGGAAAACTATCAAATAATACTTACTTTGGAGTGGGCGTGCTTTCAACACGTTCATATATTATTGTTGTTGTTCTAACCACGTGATCATGCACCTTGGATAGTTCTAACTCGAACGTCGAGGATTGTAACTCGAAACTCGAGAATGTCAACTCGAAACTCAAGGTTTTACACTCGAGACTCGAAGCAAAGGAAACCTGGTAATTGTGACCGGGGAACTTGGGATCGTGGTATTTCTGGACAATCTGCTTGTAGTCCAAGAGTTTAAAAGATTTTAACTCAAAACTCGAAAGGTTTCAACTCGAAACTTGAACGATTTCAACTCGAATCTCGAAGTCTTAAACTCAAAAGTCGAAACTCAAGTGTTTAAATAGAAACTCGATTATTTCAAATTCCAAGTTCCATGCTCAAAACTCAAAACTGAAGTTTTCAAATAGAAACTCGAAGATTTCAACTCGAAACTCGAAAATTTCTGTCCTAGAATTTAGTGATTTCATAAGAAAAGCAGGTATGTCGAGTATCTTATGGAATCAGTCAACGGGGTTAATAAACATCAGATTAATTCAACATAAATGCTAGGTTATATTTATTGCATAAGCACAGAATTACACATTGAAGCTATACTGATATACTGAAGCTGACTCATTTACATACTACTGTCTGTTTCACGAAACCGGCCCGAATTTCACGGCCATATTAACAATGCAAAACCATTTTTTTTTTCGATAATATTAAATTTTATCAAAACTTAAGAATGTGCCTTCTTTATATTTCGTGAAATTTTATCAAATATTGATTTTATTACGAAAAATGTATTTTTCTATGGGAATTTAACATGGGGGAAAAGGAGTCAGAAAACAAAAAAAACAGGAAAATGACCCCGAAACCTAGCTAGATAGTTTGGAAATGATCTAACTAAGAAAACAAAAGTTAACTTTTGAAAATCGGTCCAGTATTTCTTAATTCGAAAATTTACCCATGTTCAATCCCCAAAGACATCTTCACTCAGTGAAGATGTCTATGGGGATTTAACATGGGGAATTTATTTTTTCGATTAAAATCAATTCAACATAAATTCTAGGTTATATTTAATACATAAGTACAGGATTATACATTGAAGCTATGCTGATATACTTCAGCTGATTCATTTACATATTGATTAGTCTACATTATACGGAGCCCCGCATGGGACGTAGAATTCTTTTGTTTTTATTAATTATGTTCCCATGAATTAACAATTCGTTCCCTCAATTTAACAATTTGTTGCCACGTATTAACAATTCGTTCCCTCAATTTAATAATTCGTTCCTACGGGAATGAATTGTTATGTCGTGGGAACGAATTGTTAATTCGAGGGAACGAATTGTTATATCGTGGGAACGAATTGTTAATTCGAGGGAACGAATTGTTAAATTGAGGGAACGAATTGTTATTTCGTGGGAACGAATTAATAAAAAAAATCCATGGGTCCTGCGGGGCTCCGTAATATTACTACGATTGTCTGTTTCGTTTTGCTGCCGACGAACTTTTGGCTTTTAAACACATTAAATCCCAAAAATATTAAAATGTAACCCTCCCCAACTTATTTTATTTGATGAAATGCCATCAAAATTAATGTTATTGCAATAAAACGATTATCCTATAGGACATGGTGCAAACAGGAGCTGGGGAGTGTTTGTTTGTTTATTGATGTTTAGCGGCCTATCAACAGCTAAGGTCATGTAATGCCGGGCAAACGGGTTCGATCCCGTTTTAACCTGCTGCAGTGGGGGCGCGGGGGTGGGGGGGGGGGTGGGGGGGGGGGTCCCAAAATCAGAACGGAATATTTACATCGAGAAAGAATAGGTTCAGCCTTGAAATTAGAATAAACTGACCTGGTGCCAGGTCCATACCACACCAAAGTCACTTGGCCCCCCCCCCCCCCCCACCCCCCCCCCCCCCCCCTTTCCCTAAAATAAGATTACGAATAATCGTAATACTCACATAAGGGGTATAACCAGATTCAACTGTCACATACAAAATGCCAAAGACGTATGTGAGGGCCAAACCAGGTCGCCAGTCAGCATTCTGGTAAGGATGAATTCCGATCGTTAACTCACACCTGACACCCACGAGCTGGTGAGTGACTGCGATGGTCGAAAAACGAAAACCTTTGGAAAGTGACTCCGAAACCGGTCTAGATAGCTTGGAAACGATTTTGTTAAGAAAGAAAAAGTTAGATTTTGAAAATCGGTCCACAAATTCTTCAAAATGTATAATATAAAATCTATTTTAGCCTTTATGTTAAATTTCCATAAACAAATAGTTGATGGACTTTATGAAATAATTGTTTTGCAGGAAGGTGACTTTGCTGTCATTGATGAGTGGGCGTGTACCTTTAATCAACAGCTATTATACATATAGTTGTGGCAGGACTTTAGAATCATTTCCAATGGAAATGATTCTAAAGTTCTGCCAAACTATGTTGTTATTGAGAACATTTTTATAAAGTGTTGCCAAACCATGTTATTGTTGAGAAAATGACAAAATACGAAACAGCAACCAACACTTTGTGACTCCCGCCGTTTATTAAGTACAGGTCCGCTCAGTAGGCACAGACTGTTCTTTATATCAGAGACATCATCTGAGACATTTACTGGCAAAATAAACATTAATTTACCATTACCCGACATATTGATTGGCATTATTATACATTTTATATCGGAAGCCAATTTCCGCAATGATATCAGGGGCGATAACCGTGTTTCCTTAAACTATTAACGGACATTACTATTTATTCTCTGTATTTATGTTTTGATGTGCAATGATCATACTTTATAATCTGTCGAAAATATTATGTTTAGATGATGCATTTAATTAGTATAAATAATCAAACAATAGCATGCCTCATTCGCATATGAAAATAGCCTGATACCACCGCGCGTCACTATCAGTAAACTAAATATTACTAAATGATTATATCTGTATAGCGGACACTCGTAATTCTTAGAACTGGCGAATACAGACACGATTATACACTTATTTAATTCCTATAATCAAGATTGTGTGCCTACTGAATGGGCATGTACCTTTAAGTACCTGGGGGCCGTTTAACTAAACGTCATACAACTAAAATGTTCGTAAGTGCAAAATTATGATAGTCGGTAAATTTCACATTCAGAATGTTTTCTTGAAAACAATTACTGGATTTACATTTATTGTGCATACTAGCTAGCTATGCAGCATATGCTCAATAAATGTAAATCCATCAATTGAAATTTCCAGACGATCCTAAATTTGCACTTACGAACATTTTAGTCGTACGAAGTTTAGTGAAACGGCACACTGTTCATAGACGCTCAGTAAGTTGACATTGAAAATAATCGTGGCTGTGGCTGGACAAATGTGGCTTATGGTTTTGCGACCAGTGCAGATCCAGATCAGACTGTGCATCTGGATCTACACTGTTCGCAATCTCATCAATGAAACACCCGTCATGCTTCTAATCAACGATGTAGATCGTTATCAGGCTAGAGGAGTGCGCTATTCGATTAGGAGCTACATTTCTCACACATCCCATACGCCCAATTTCTCTAGTCACAGACACAATTTATAAATGAACAAAGATATGACAATTTCGGGTATATTGATATTCCCAAGTGTCCGGTTTAGAGGGGTCCCACTGTATACAATAAACCTCCAATGGTGACACGTTCACACAATAATTTCTGTGTTAAGTTTCGGTTTGCCGATATAACAGTATTCAGATAAAATGTGTAATTACCAAGTGGGAATCTACGGAAGCATGGAGGGACATGTGTTTTTTTTTATTTATCTCGTGGCCACGACTTATTATGTCGCGGCCACGCGATAAATAGAAAAAAAACACACCTAAATATCTCGTGGCCAATATAATTCATAATTTAGGTGTGTTTTATTTATTCATCTCGTGGTCACGACTTAGTATTATGTCCCCTCCATGCTTCCGTAGAAATCCGATCTACAAGTATACCGCAGTGTGTTGTTCTATTTATTACGGTGTTCCGTTTATGCCATCTTAATGTCGCTATCGGGTCGATACGACGATAGCACGATAACGAAAGTACGAAATCACGATGCTATGATAACGATATTACGATACTAGATGACGATAGTACACTGCTACATGTACGATGACCATAGTAAGATGCTATGATGCTACGATGACGATAGTTATTGCAGCATCGTCATATCGTACTATCGCCATCGTAGCATCGTACTGTCGTCATCGTAATATCGTACTAACGTTATCGTAGCATCGTGATATCGTACTATCGTCATAGTAGCATCGTAATATCGTGATCGTAGTATCGTACTATCGTTATCGTAGCATCCTGGTATCTTACTATCGTCATTGCAATATTGTCATCGTTGTATCGTACTATCGTTATCGGAGCATCGTAATATCATATTATCGTCATAGTTGCATCGTACTGTCCTCATCGTAATATCGTACTATCGTCACCAAAGTATCGCACTGGCATGCTATCGCAGTATGATCCGATCTCGATATTACGATGACCTAAACGGAACACCGTAATGTATGTATGTGTACATTTAGAGACATGTATAACTTCCGGGGCCGAATACACCGTCACACCTGTCGCGTTCATTTGAAAACGCGCGTTATAGAGAACAGCAGGTTAGTGGCGTGAATGGGAACACACATCTGGCAAGGCTCAGGAAACGGGATGGGCGAGGCTCTGCCGAGCACATCCCGTTTCCGTGCCGCAAAAATATTTTTTCCCATTCACGGCACTAACCTACTATTCTATTTATCCCGTCAACACTTACAAATGGCTGTAAAATGCAAAAATAGTATTGACTGGATATCAAAAATATTTCACGGCACCGTGTGTCACGGCACATACGCACTGTGTTGACGGGATAAATATAAATGGATGTATATGTTACATTCCAGTAAATTGAATAGTAAATAATGAAGAAATATTGCGAAACATTGTGCTTGCTTTGCGCTAACCGTTTGTGGTTACTGGTGAATTTCGGATTGGAATTATTAGAAGTACATATTATACATTTACACCTGCCACACAAACATTGAGATAATTTTAAGTGTACTGCCTATCACCTTGTCATTCGTTGATCCATTCGAGCGTCTGCTTGTTTAATCAAGCATGCCTTCCAAGTCATGGGCATTGATTACATGATAGCTAACACCTGGTTTTATCCTCAATTTTTACTGTCCACAATGTAATAAATTATTAAAATGCTAGTCTGACAGAAATATTCCATTCAATATGTATTTACAATAAATCCGGGTAACACAGGTTTCTGTTAAATTATATAGTGGCAAGCAATGGTGGAATGTAACCTATACAGAATTTGAATGTGCAGTCGAGCTCTGATCTGAACTGACAAGCGCAGTCTTTGACAGTTTGACAGTTGTAAATCGAAACAGGTGAATACTGATTTCCAAAACAAATGCAATACGTTATGTAAATCACGCCGATTGTTGACATAAAAATTCACAGCTGGCGGGGAATTACATTTCTCATTGGTTTTCAATCATTTATGTCTTAGTTATTGTTTTGTATTCGATGTTTAAGGAATTAAATGCGAGGGAGCGCTAGCGACCGCAGCATTTAGTTCCTGAAAAATCCAATATGTGAACAATAACTGACGCATAGTTCAGTCAAATGTACAATGCAATGTCCCATCAAATTATTGATTTTCCATTTCCTGTCAACAGTTAATCATTACATCTGGTAATACACAACTTATTGGGGTTGAACGTTGCAATATGTGAAATAAGTGGAGTACGATACTGCCCAGCGATTGCCTTAGAACGTAGGGTGAACTGTAAGTCAGTATAGACGTCATTTACAGAAAACAGAAATATGGGGTTAAGTGGGGTAACTTCGGAGATCGGCAAAACCATCGCCCACGAGCACATGTGAGACATGTCATGCGATTGTGTACCATGAAATGGGGCTTATGCGTTTTGCGACAAGTGTAGATCCAGATCAGCCTGTGCATCCGCACAGTCTGATCAGGATCTGCACTGTTCGCCATTCCATCAATGAAACCGCCGTCACGCTTCTAAACGGTATATATATAGATAGTTATCAGGCTAAACTTTTGACGCCATTTACGGAAAATAACGATTTTTTTATGCATGTTAGAAGCGCGACGACTGTTTCATTGGTGGAATAGCGAACAGTGCAGATCCTGATATACACTGGTCGCAAAACACATACGCCTCATTTCTACAGTCACAGCCACATATAGTGAACACATATTAAGGGATCGTAGTTAGAAATTTCCCGTTGAATTTATTTATATAAATCCGGTCCAAATTGTATATTTTATGGCATTATTGCCTGCGAATGTACAGTAGCATAATTCGTTGTAAAATGAGTTCGACTAGAGTTGATCCACATCATCCTACATATCGGCGCAATCTGACCGGTGAGTGTAGTATTTGTCAGATTATTTGCATACTTATTTTGCACACACTTTTATTGTTGTTGACTGTCGCTAACGCTCCCTCGCATTTAATTACTTAA